>OY757906.1:84460733-84545733 GCA_963585895.1 Sepioteuthis lessoniana | reverse complement strand
TCCAGGATTTGAACTCGTGTCGCCGTGTTCATTTCCTATGACGATAACAATTACACCACGGGCACCTCCACACTGAAAAATAACTAATAAATTTTAAAGGTTACTCATGGTTTCATCCTAAAAGCGTTGATCTGCGAGGACTTAATAAGTAATGCGTGATAAGATTTGCGATTAGGAATGTCTAAATTTTTACATTTGAAGGAAAGAGAAGAGAAAAACTGAAAATTACTGAAGTTGAACGAAATTTTAGGTAATAATGTAATAATTAAAAATGAGTTATTGCCTCGTCGGCTGAGGCTGTAAAATACACCGACTGCTTTCCTGAAAAGGGGTAAGACCTCCCATACCGATTGTCTTCGATATGACACTAAACAATATGATGGTAGGTTTGACGAATGCAAATTACCCATTAATTGCCATTGCTCCCAGGACCACTCTAGCTTGCAGAGGGTCCTATCTATATGTCATATAGAACTAAACTTTGTACTTATAATAAACTGAATTGTTTAAAATAGAACTCTTTTGACATTTAAACGGCGTACTTATGCTAAACAGAATTGTTTGAAATGAAACGGTTTTTGTAGGGCAAACTGAATTGTTTTAGATAGTACTGTTTTTGACATTGAAACTGTACTTATGCTAAACTGAATTGATTTAAATAGAACTGTTTTATCACATAACTGTGTGTAAACAAAAACTATTCTAATACTAAACTGAATTATTTGAATTTAAAACTGTTAGACTATACTGTTAAGTTTGAAATAGAAATGCTTTTTACAATTAGATTTGTGTACTTATGCTAAATTATTTGCAATAGGACTGTTTATTAATTGAAAATGCATGTGGCATTAAATAACCTACAAAATATGCCATATAACGCAAACAAACCAACCAAAACTCAAGTAAAAGAAAATTAGAAACTTTATACGGGAAATAATTGAAAAAAAAGGGAAATCTGTAACAAACAGTTTTTTAAACAAAATGAAGGAATTCATCATACATGAGCAGATACAGTAAGCACAGAATAAAAGGAAGCGGGAAACGAAATCGTGCAAAATACGTCCGAAAGTGCATTTAAAATGTATGAACTTATAAAAAAGAGAGAAACCGTTCGAATAGCATGAAAGAAGAAGAAGAAGAAGAAGAAGAAGAAGAAGAAGAAGAAGAAGAAGAAGAAGAAGAAGAAGAAGAAGATGATAATAATAATAATAATAATAATAATAATAATAATAATAATAATGTCACTCAAATTCCAGTGAAAAACCATCAGCTAATACCGATGTGAAAAACTCTAAGGAGTAAATAATAATAATAATAATAATAATAATAATAATAATAATAATAATAATAATAAGAAGAAGAAGAAGAAGAAGAAGAAGATGATAATAATAATAATAATAATAATGTCACTCAAATTCCAGTGAAAAACCATCAGCTAATACCGATGTGAAAAACTGTAAGGAGTAAATAATAATAATAATAATAATAATAATAATAATAATAATAATAATAATAATAATAATAAGAAGAAGAAGAAGAAGAAGAAGAAGAAGAATATCTGAATGAATGTATGTTATATTTAATTATTAAAGAAAAGGAAATATTAAAAAAAAATATATGTAATAAGGGCAGTTCGTCTGGTTAAAAAAAATCAATCATAGAAACAGACTTAGACATGAAGAAAATGAAAAATTTCAAGCCAATTATGAATTTAAAAGGCAAATCTAAAAAGAAAAAACGAAATATATGGATTAATCCAGACATGATTAGAAGAGAAAGAGATGCTGCATTAAAAAAAAAGAGAGAGAAATGAGTCAAAAAGAAAAAAAGAAAAAGAAAATGAACATCAAAAACAAAACAACTGAAAATAAAAATTAAGGAAAAGCTATCAATGTAAAAGAAAATTTAAACGAGGGGAAAAAAAAGAGAAAATTTGAAAATACAGTATTATATCGCTAATTCCTTAAGAAACAAAATAACTGAAATAAAAGTGATTGCTGACAAATATAAAATGGTTTTTCTTACAGAAACACATTTGTCTGGGGAAAATGTAAAATCAGCAGAAATTGCAATACCAAATTTTAAATTAATACGGAAAAATTGGAAAAATTATTCAAGGTTTGCGGTGGTCTGCTATTCATGTACATAATATTTTAAGAATATCTAAATTTGATTGATTCGAAAAAACTGAATATTTGGCTTTAAGAATAGCTGATTCTAAAAATGAAGTTTTTTCATATAATATACATATAAAGATAACCAAATTTAAGTAAAGAAAACAATTATAAACTACTAGAACAATTGAATTTGAATGAGGCACCTTTTACGCCAGATAAATCTGAAAATATCATAATGGTCGAAGATTTCATTTTACCAAATATCGATTGGTTTGGTTGTCTCCCGCAAATTCAATTAGACAACATTTTTAATACAAAACAAATATTTCGATTTGTTTATAACAAAGGGATTATGTATGGCTATAAAACAAGATACTAGGTGCAAATTAGGGGGGAATTGATATGATAAAGCTACATTGGATCAGGGTTTTTTCAAATAATGAATGTTTAATAGTTTATAAACACCGTTAGGTAAATTAGATCATTCATCTACTGAAATAGAAGTTAAAATGAAACCCGATTCGGAAGACAGAAAGTGAGAAACAAGGTAAAACTTTCAGAAGTGTTAGTATTATCAAAGGGAGATTATAAGAATTGGAATTATTGTTCTAATCCACATGATATTAATGAAATATTGGAAGAAATAAATAAAAAGCTAAAATCAATAGGTCATACATCAGAAATTATGAAATTTTCTAATCAAAGAGGTCCATTAGAAAAATTACCATGGGATAGTAATTGGCTATCTCGTAAAAGAAAAGAAAAAGACAATCTTAGTAAGAATTTCAAATTATACCAAGTATGAAAAACACACTTCTTTAAATAAGCAAAATGAATAGGAAAAATTAGAAGCAAATGAAAAATTGAAGCAAAAAATCAAATTGTTTTGTTTAAATAAGAATTTAAAAGAATTAAATACGATTGTAAACTATAATCTAATTTTTTATTATTAAAAACTAAAATTCATAAAAACGTTACTACAGTAAAAAGACAAAAACAATATGACAGGTAAATTAACGGACACACCGGTTGAAATAGCTTGTGTACTCGCCACATATTTTCCATTCGTTCTTTGAAAGAGTTTGATATACAAAAAAAAATGTTATTAAGAGGAGAGTACCAAAAATCAAGGATGAACAAAGAATGATTAGACAAAAAAACTATTATTATCCAAGTTGGATTTTAGTAAAAGGGTGAAACATGCTGAAAAATTATTTGAGAAATGTACAGAATATAAAATGATTCCAAATATCTGGAAAACAGTAAATGTAATACCGCGACATACAAAATGTTTGATGCATTAAAAGTGACCTGATTGCAATTCTTAAATTTCTTGAGTGACTTCAAACTCAAATATGAGTTTGCACGCACCCCATACATTATGTATTCTAAAGAGAATTAACCATAGCTATATTTTCTATATTTACGCATTTCCTTATTTTGAAATAATTCTAAATTGATTTTAAAACTCTTATTAGACTCAAGATCATCGGTAACGGCTGCCAAAGTTGTTTTCACTTGCTTTCTTTGTTTAATGTCACATCAAATTTCGTGGGTTATTTAATGGCACAGTCATCTTTGTAGAATAACAGTAATGGTTGTGTTTAACCCATAGCAGTGGTTAAGGGTTTGATTAGGTTTCTTTGTTTAATAGCATATCAACTTTTCGGGGTTATTTAAAGACAAATCCATATTTGTTGACAAACAGTAGTGGTTGTGTTTAACCCATAACAGGTGGATAAGGGTTTGATTAGGTTTCTTTGTTTAATGGCAAATCAAATTTTCGGGGTTATTCAAAGCCAAGTGCCTCTTTGTAGAAGGACAAAATTGGTTGTGTTTAACCCATAACAAGTAGGTAAGGGTATGGTTATGTTTCTTAGTTTAATGGCATATAAACTTTTCGGGGTTATTTAATGACAAAAGCATCCTTGTAGAAGAACAGTAGGGGTTTTATTTAACTCATAATGGTAGTTAATAGTGTGGTTGGCTTTTTTTGCTTAATGGCATATTAACCTTTGAGGGTTATTTAATAGTAAATCAATCCTTGTATAATGACAATAGTGATACTATTTAAACCTTGGCTGGGAGTGATAAACTTGTCATCAAGTGAGTGTTGGTAAATGTATTATGTGGGGCGTTTATTTGTTTGTTTTTTTTATTTTTCAATGATTTTAACTATTGTGCTATTTTGATTTTGTTTTACTTGTTTTTGTATTCATATGGATTTATTTATTTATTTATTTATTTATTCTTATTTACAAGTTGCTATGAGATCATTTTGCTTTCTGGTCTTCAGGAGTTCTTTTATAACAACTTCTCTTTTTTGCTTTTCATCTTCATTGTGTTAAAATTGTCACCATTCCTGTTCTAATTCCAGTTGGTATCATTTTCCTGTCACATCAAGAATATTTTTCGGTCTTTTTTCAGCTCTTCATTTATTTTTCTTATTTCATTTATATTTCACCCACCTATTTTTTAAATTCCTTCTCTTTTGCCCTTCCATCATCCATTACTTCCCTATTGTTCTAAATGTTCTTTTTTTTATTTTTTCAATTTTTTTCATCCTCAAAGCCATTTTACTTCTTTACTTTTAATTATTTCCACATCGGCAGCCTTTTGTCTATTTACATGAGCTCCGCTTCATAGCTGGTTTTTATACGCCATTAAGCCCCAATTTAACTAAAATTCAGCAAATCGATTTTTGGGGTTTATTTTTTCATCCTTTCATTTTTATAACTGTTTTCACTGAAATTCATGCTCTCTGTCTCTCGTCACCTCCCTATTTTTTCTCTTTTTTGTTGCTGCTGATTAATTACATTCTCCGACGTTTTTTATATTCCAATTTAGAAGTTATTAATATTACTGTTGATGATTTTGTCAACAATTCTTTTGTTGTCAGTGTAGCTCTCTGTTGCTTTCTTTTTGCACTTCCCAAAGGAAAAATTGTTGGTTTCATGAAACGGCACCATTTTGTTACTTTTTCTAGAATTTTGTTTACCTTCCATTACAGTGTGTATTTAGTTTTTCATTTTTGCATCAGGAACAGTTAATCTATTTTTCTTGGTTCTGCGTGCAAAAATAATCGCAAATGTTATTCGTTGGATATTACACATTTTCCAGCCTTTTTCTTTTTAATAAGGAAAATGAAATGCGTATTTTCAACATTCCAAAGAAACCCTCTTAAAAGACCCAGAAAATATATGGTTTTTGTCTGCAGACCTCTGACCATCAGAACAGAAAAAAAAAATCAGTTCATTATATTATTGACTAACTAAATGATGAATTGCTTGATTGATTCTTAAAGCATGTAAACTTGTCTACGGTTATTTTATGCCTAGAGGATAGAGAGTTAAATTCGTTGTACGATCATTCTTACTTTTGTGTAGTTGTTTCTTGAATTATTTTGCACATAGTTTTATGGTTATCTAATATTCCTGTTTACTACTATTGTTTTAAATAATAAACCATTTCCATTTTATTAAAGACAAGTTGTACCAGCGTATTTCAAACTTGCAATGTTTTAAATGCAACTGGAAATTACCTTATTACAGAGTGGCTACATCGGCCATTTTTATTTCAGTAATGAAAAAGCGCGCGTAATAATTTAATCTATGATGTTAGGATTCTAATTTGGAGGAAAAGAAAGTACATATTCGACACACAATGTTGTGGGAGTTTAAAAATATCCCACAGAGTTAGCAAAGATAAATAGCGACAAAACTTCTATAAAAGTAACTAAGATAAGTTTATAACAAAGGTTTCACTACTGACCTTAAAATGTCAAAATGGTTTTCAAAGTTTTCTTCTAATGATATGCCATAAAAGATAAACCCGGGCAAGACACTCATCAGATCTCGATCGAGACACTTTAAGACAATTGGTGCAACGCAATCAACACAAAAGTAATAAAGAATTAACACTTCACCTCAACAAATCCTAATCTAAAATCTTCCACATGAAAAATATAGGGAAAATGAGCAAACTGGGCGTTTGTGTTACTCTTACTCCTTGGTAGAAAAATAAAGAAGATTGCATGTCCATTGTGACAAATATTCTTTCGAGAGAGAAAAGATCTGTTTCTGAAGAAGGGCATTACTTGGGACGAAAACTGTGTCTTTTAAAAACTAAATCTCTGTGGTCTACCTTAAAGATGGAGCTTCATGGTAAAAAAGTGATACTATTTTTATTGTAGGATCATCGAGAATTAATTCATTTTGAGTATTTAAACAGCAAGCAGACACTCAATACGGATTTAAATTCTCAAAAGCTGCAACATGTGCATGGAAATCTTTTAAGAAAACGCCCAGCACTCGTCAACAGGAGAAACTTTGTTCTTTTCTGTAATAACGCAAGGCCTCATTAAGTAAAAATCATTCTGAGTATTTTGTATTTACCCTGGTCCACTCTACCACATTCAACATATTCACCAAAACTCTCATTTGGCGATTTCCTTCTTTTTCGTTCTCAACTCAATTTTCGGAATGACAAAAGATATTCTCAAGAAGATCACGTGAAACTGCTTGTGGAAAACTTCCTGGACTCAGAAACAGGTGCATCTTACTTGAGCTACCTGTTAAATTGTAAGCAAAGATTCAAGAAAATGACGAACATACTATTGATTGAAATTAATTCATTGTTAAATCATTTATGAATAAATTATATTTCATTTAAGCGGAAATTATTTCTGATTCGACCCAATAAATGATACGTAATTATATGGTTTCAAGATATCATTTCTACTTAATGATAATCTTCTACACACAATTATACTATTTTATATGGCTAAAAATCATAATTATTAGTCAATAATTATAAAATAACTCTCAATTCTACGTAAAAATAATTTACAAAGTATTAATTTTTCATATCTAACAGTAATAAAAATTAAAGTAAATTTCGCGATCGTAGTCGAGGGCGACCCGAAGGCTCCCTTTTCATAGCTACTACACCAAGGTGTAGGGGAGGGCGCTACTCCTTTCTCTGGATTGCTCCACTTTACCCTTGATACTTACCTTATATTCCTGAGTATCAAGAACCATTTTTAAAGTCTTTGGTATGACGCGACCTGGGACAGAACCCAGGTCTCCTGGACCATTAACGAACACTCAAACCACTAGGAATAATCTTTACATGATTAGATCGTTTCAGCTAGTTCCTAAGACACATTTTATTATAACTCTGATAATACATAAGAGTGATATATTTATTCATTCACTCATTCATTTTAACTGCCTGTCAATCGGTCTGCGGTTATTTTATGTTAGAAAATTGTGACATTGTACATTTATATTTACATCTTTGTATAATTATTTACAAAGAGTATTTATATGATATGAAGTAGTTTTATCTGATGTAAATAACTTGAACACAGTTGTATGCTTTCAAGTATTTCTATATGATAATATTTATTTGCTTTCCAGAAATTATTTCCGGTTTAAAATAGTCATTTGTCTGATGTTATATGGTTTCAAGTAACTAAAAATAATCCTTGGTAAACGATTATAGCTTCAAGTGAATATTCCTAATATCGATAATTCCCTGTTTGATGACATCAAATATTCCTATTGAATACGAATAATTTGAAGCATTTGGTTCCAAGATGAGGGCCTAACATGTAATACAAGTCAGAGTGGACCTGTTGATAATGACAATAAGGATGTACTCCACACTTCCTACATCGACCGAACTGAAGCCAGATACAACTAGTTTGATACTCAGGGCACACATTTGGGGAGTTACCCCTCTGCAGGCGTTACTTTCAGCTTATTCAAAGCCCCAGTGATCGGGTGAGATTGTTTTTACATTCGTTTTTAAGGCCATTACGTGAGAAGTGTGAATCGGAAATAAAGGAAAATTTACTGAGATTTAAACCCACGAAGCAAATCCATCGGATTAGGATTTAAGTACAGTAGTATTATACGCATACCGGTTCCACTTTTGAAAATATTTTTCTTGTTAACTTCTTCTTGCCGGAGTGGCTGTATTAAACTGTTAAGGAGGTGCACTTAGCGTAATCGTGGGAAATGGAATTGGCAAACCTATTTTAAATCCAGGATTAAGTTGGTTACATTTCTTTTTTTGTTAACGTTCACTGGGAAAAGCATGAATCAATCTCTTCCTTCTACAGCTATGGGTAAATACTAGTGCAGATTGGATTATTTAGTCTTGGTTGGATAACCATAGCAGGATGATGTAAACTCTATTTAAACCAAGCAAACTCTGGTTGAAAGTTGGCCCTGTGTCACATCGTGCCAGAGACGGATCTTTTGGTTAAATACGTACAGTAAACAATAATTCATTGACCAAAAGAAACGTCTCTCAAACTCCCTTAATTCAGTATTCAGAACAATTAAATTATTCCATCCCTTTGGAAACTATGAGGAAATAAAGCCAATGGCACCGAGACAAAGGTGCCACAGTCCATTAAATTATCTGTCAAAGGTATCTTAGTGCACAATAATTCTGAAAACCCTTGGTAAGTAAACGTCGTCTTTTATACTTAGAGAAGAAAGCATAGAACATTTTAAAGCGACAGTTGTTTAATGACAGCATTAGATAAGATTTTATCAAAAAGAATCATTAATGATTGAACTATGAAAAAAGATGTTAGAAACTATCATGAAACAACTGCAATTTAATACAAGAAAAAAAAAACTTTTTTTTTTTTATGATTTATCTGTCAGAACTTTTTTCTAACAAATTAGACAAACAATGTTTTCTTACATGCGCTGAATAAAAAGGAGGAAAAAAAAAGAGAGGAGCTAATAACTAAACTTTCTTTTGTCGACGGCTTTGATTGCTACTGTACAGGTCAGAGAGGTATGATGCCTAACATTCATAAAACACTACAATAGCGAACAATGCAAAAGTTATAAAGAGACAGGAAAGAAAGAAAAACCCTTATCGATTAAATATGTCTTTGTAGTATGTAATACGAAGCACTTTTTCTATTTTTTTTTTCTTTTTGGACGGAAATTCATATGGCGAGTTGTCGGGGATGAAGTTTATGCATCTAAGGAGTTGATTATCTTTTTCTACAACAATTATAATTTTAGATTAAAGAGTAGTTCGCAGAAAGACTATTTGTTATTTTTTTATATATGACTATAAAAAAGAGAAACGAATGAGTAAAGTGAACAAAAAGATCGTCTAAAATCAATAATTTAATAAAAGATACACAGAAAATAAGGTTTGTATCAAAAAGTATAAAACAATAAAATCTACAGATAAGAATATAGAACCAAAGAATTTTATGATATTTTTATGCCCTGCTTGAGCACCTCGATGTACATTTGCCCAAGAGCTATTATTATTACCAGTGGCTTTGTTCTTATTATAATAAATTTATAAGATTTTAAAATTGATTTAATAATTTTACGAGAAATCTAATAAATGAAAAAGACATTTTGAAAGGACTTTCCTTCTGGACTTTTAGGTTTTGGCATCATAGAAAATAACTATTCTCAATGATTTATATATATATAATTATATGATTTGATAGGGGATATATATTCAAGTAGTTAAGAAATAAGTTTACCAAGAATTAATAAGGTAAAAAAAAAAGATACATCAATACAAGTACAATAGCCGAAACAACAGCAGTGACTCCCAGAAAGCCTCCAGTATATGTTAACCTTGGGTCAGGTATTGTTTTGTCACCTCACAATTCAAAAGATATTCTTGTTTTTGGGTTCTTTTTCTCAGACTGGGAGTGCCAAATCAATGGATCTGCATCGAATGTATAATCTTAATTTGTCGTGGTTTATTTCTTCAATATGGATAATTTAATATCAAATTTTGATTCAGTTCTTTGTATTTGATTACAATAATAATAATGTACATGTCCATGCGGAATAAAATCAACATTTTTTAAATAATAATGATTATTTCCACAGTTATATGAATCAAGTATTTCTATCTAACACAATTTATACGCAGTCACATTTTAAGTAACTGTTTCTATTTAATAATAATCATTTGTTTGCATATAGTTATATAGATTACAACAAACAATAATAGTAATTAGCGGGAGAATGAAGACTTAAAAATATTGAGAGAGACTCAAACCACACAAACAAAATCGGACATTCCAAAAAAACAAAAGAAAATTCTACCAGCAAGTCGATGGAAAATGCACAAAGATAAACCAACGATCGGATTCAAAGGACCCAAAACAATTTCGGCTTAAAACATGGGAACACAAAGAACATACTAGAAAAGATAAATAGTTTGAACAAGAATGGAAAGGGTTCGAAAAATCCCTGAGGCTGACAAACACCAAGAATCGCTCAGAGCAGCACTGAAGAAAGTACCTGTTCATGATGACATACTTGGATACTGATTTAAAAATTAAGGTACATCTATGACATATTGGTTCTACAACTTAATAAATGGCTAGAAGAAGCAAGTATACCCGAATAACTAACTGAATTAAAACTACCCTGATTTACAAACTCCCCACCAAAAAAAAAAGGAATTATCCCCAGCAACTATAGACCGATAATGTGGAAACTTCTGACCGCACAGATAAAAGAAGAGATCTCTTACTCGCTTGTATGGCACAGAGTACTTCCAAAAGAACAGAAAAGATGCCGCATAAAGCAAGAGAAACATATAAGTTCCTATATAGATAGATAAGCACATTCTAAAGGAGGTCAAAACAGGACGAAAAAATGTCATGCATTGACTAAAAAGGCCTATGATATGGCCCTGCAAAATATCTACTGATGTACAAAATATCTCATAATGTAAAAAATACATAAACTTCACAAAAGTCATAAAAAATGGGAAAGTGGAATTAACAGCAGAAGAACAAACTGTCGTATAGCCGTGATGAATGAAGGAATAATGAGACCATAACATTTTTGTTTATAAGAATATAACCCTTTCTTCTTTGTTAATCGAAGAGCCAAAATTGGGTGTAAGCAGAAGAGAGATAGAGACAGACAGGGATGAGGGCCTCGGAAACAAGCTGACAGAAGACAGCTGCATTGACTATATTCAAAAGCCCAGTAAGTGCTTTTTCTGATTCTACGCCGGGGCCCACTGCGCCTGCAGATGGCGCTCAGGGTAGTTTCTGCTCTGACCTGACTGTCCTTCTGACTGACCACTGCCCAATTGACTGCATTGCCTGTGGGTATCGGTGTATATATAATTTCATAACGCTCACTCATTCCGTCCGGTTCTCAACCCACGTGATCTGCTTCCGTTGTTCTCCTGTTTACACTGCTGGATCATCCTGTTTAGAGATCCCTACTTGAAGTTGTCTGTCAAAGATCAGTATGCAACAAAATCGTTGCAATGGAGAAAATCTAAAGAAACATCGTTCAGAAAGACTCACTATCACAATTCATATTTGTTATCGCAATTATGTCATTCAATTGCCTAGTAAGAAGATGCACTGGCAGTTACAAATTTAGAAATTCGAGAGAAGAGATTAATCACTTCATGTGCATAGAAGATATCGAGCTATGTGCAACTAATAAAAAAAATCTGGAGACTGATACAAATATTAAGAAACATACAGCAAGGATAATGGATCGCAATTTGGCATTAAAATATGTGACATGCTGATAATGAAAAAGAGAAAAAGAGAATAAACGGAAGAAATAGACCTGCCAAATCAAGAAAAAATCAAAATGCTTTTACTTGGAAATACTGGAAGCGGACAGTATCAAACCAGGAAAAAGATAACAGTGTATCTCAGACTAAGAAGAAAGCTTCTCGAGACAAAGCTCTTGGGTAGAAATATTGCCAAAGGGATAAACACCGGTGCAGTAACCGTTTATAAGATAGTTGGGACAATTCAAAAAGTGGAAAAGAGACAAAGCCAAATAAATGGACCAAAGGATATGAAAGTTGATGACGGTACGCAAGGTCATACACATTAGAAATGACAAAGAGAATGAAAGATGAATTGATTTGTTTACTTTAGTTTGGTTTTTATCGCATATCAACCATTGTAGTTTTTATGTCAAATCTGGTTTATTCATATACATTAGATATATATGATTCGTAAACATTAGTCAACGAAGTTGAATAATTACAAGTAATGCTATGTATCACTCACAATTCAAGTAAACATCAGTCATTTGTTTTCACAGTTAAATTATCAAACAGTTCTAGTTCAAACAATTCAATTTAGTATTTAGCATAAGAAATTTGATTGTACTCAATTTAAATGTCAAACAGTTCTATTTGAGCCATATATATGTCCCTATCTGGTGCTACTTCTCCCGATCAGAGTAGACCTGGAAGCGATGTCAATAGAGGGGTGCTCCGTATTCTCCAAAGGTCCAGCATCATTAGAGCCATATCATCAGATTGATTAGAAGCAGATGAAAGATATTAGTAATGGGGGAGTCTTACTCCTTTTCAGAGATGCAGTCGGTGTATTCTTTGACGCCAGCTGACTGGGCTGGAAACACTACTTGAACTGCATTGAAAAAAAAACAGACAGAACAACAACAAATTCTAGGTCACAAGATTGCGAAGAAAAACAATTGTATGGAGATTTCAATCGACCAACAGGCTATATTGGACATGGATACGAAATGGAAACCTTAAGAAAGAAACTGCATTTTTCTTATAGCAGTAAAAACAACGTCAAAATGACTAATTATATAAAAGTGAAAATAGAAGATACTTAACAGAATAGAAAGTGTAGGTTATGTTATGAGAGAGATAAAACAATTAATCCCATAATAATTGAAGCAGCAAACTGGCACAAAAGAACAAGTTTAGGTACGACTGAATGGGAAAGGTGATCCACTTGGAATTGCGTAAGAAATTTACTTTTGACCAAAAGATATATGCTCAAGCCAGAATCCACCCAAGAGATTTAGACGCTTAAATTCTTTGGACATTTGATATGTAAAAGGGTCGCCAAATCCCGTCTCCAAGACCAGACCTAGTGCCGATTAACAAGAAAAAAAACTTGTCAGGGTGTAGAAATGAAAGAAAGCAAAAAGATAGACTAATATTGGTGCTTTGCTAAAAAGCTGAAAAAACTGTGAAACATAAAGGCGAATCCGATAGTCACTGTTATTAATGCACTTGGAACAGTCCCCAAAGGTTTAGAAAAAACTAGAAGAACAACAAAGTAAAGGAAGAATCAAAACCATCTACACTACTGTATTGTTAAAATCATCTAGAATAATGATAAGAGTCTTAGTGTTCTGGAGAAGCTTGCAATCACTCATAATCCAATGAAAGATCATCAGCTAACGCTGGTGTGAAAAGCTCATAACGAGTGAAAATATTTGTTTCCAAATTTTATCAATCTTTCTGAGCTAAAAATAACTTTTCAATACAAGAAAAGGTATTTGCCTAACATGTGAGAGAAGTGGTATATACAGAATCCAGAATCCGTCCTGGGGACTGATACGCACAATATTCTCTGGGATTTTCAGATGCCAACAGATCACCGAATCTCGGCCTGATTTTCAGAAGTAGAGATGGTCAAAAAAAAAAAAATGCCATGGACTTTCCCCGTACCGGCGAAACACAGAATAGAAATAAAAGAAAACGAAAAGTGAAATAAGTTCCAAGAATTTGCAGGGAACAAAACAAACAACCTATGGACAAGAATATGAAGGCGATACCAACTGTAATAGGGGCCTTCGGAACTACGCCGTTTAGCATGAGTACACTGTTTAGTTATCAAAACATTTCTATTTCAAGCTATTCATTTTATCAAAAAGTTCTAATTCAATCAATTCAGTTTAGTACAAGAATAGATTTTGATTACACGCAGTTAAATGTCAAAACAGTTCTTTATTAAACAATTCAGTTTATCCTAATTACGCAGTTTAAATGTAAGTAGACAGTTGAATTGTCGAAAAACACTTATATTTCAAGCTCTTCAGTTTAGTCTAACAGTTCTAATTTAAACATTTCAGTTTAGCATAAGTCTACAGTTTAGTTCTATTTAAACCATAGATAGGGCCCTATCAGGTGCTACCATTCCGGACAAGAGTGGACCTGGGAGCAATGGCAATGAAAGGTACTCTGAATTCCTCAAAGCCCCAGTATTAGTGAAACCTCACCATCAGATTTTTTAGTGTCATATCAGGACACTCGTTGGATGGGGTCTTACCCCTCTGCAGAATTGCTGTTGGTGTATTCTACAGCCTCTGCTTACTGGGCAATACACAGAGTCAAATGTCAAAACAGTTTTATTTCTGATAATTCAGTTTAGCATAAGCACACAGTTTAGACCTCAAAACAGTTCTATTTCGAACAATTCAATTCAGCATAAGTACGCAGCTTAAATGTCAAAGCAGTTCTGTTATAAACAATCCAATTCTGCATAAATACCCAGTTTAAATTCCAAAACCAGTAAACTTAAACCACAGTTTAATTCTATTTAACCCATACATAGGGCCCTTATCTGGTAATACCACTTCGGGTATAACTGGAACCCCGCCGTCTGATTATTAAGTCTCATAATCCGGACACCCGTTGTGCGGCGTTCTTACCCGTCTGCACAGAAGCAGTCATTGTATTCTACAGCCCCAGCCGAGTGGGCAAAAATCTTGGATATAAGAAGACATGTAAAGACCATCCAAACTACAGCATTGTTGAGATCGGCCAAAATACAAAGAAGAGTCTTGGAGACTGGCAGAGACTTGTCGTCACTCAGACGCCCGAGGAAAACTATCAGGTACTGCTGATGTGAAGAACTCTCAAATGAGTAAAATAATAATAATATCATTAGAACTAAAATAAAAATAAAAATTGATGATACACAGAAGAATCCCAAGTGTTGGCTTTGAGGTGAAAGACTCCATCGCTTAATTATCAAATGCAACAAACTAGCATAAAATGAATACAAGAGCGGGCATGATTGGGTGAGGAAGATGATTCTCTTGAAATTGTTTAAAAGCCATAAATTTTACGGTATTGATAAACGGTATGCGAACAAATCAGAACTTTACTGAGTTATGAGGTGCATTAAATTCTCAAGAACTTTGATATGCCACATGATCACCTAATCCATGCCATTAGCAAAAAGAAAAATAACCTGTCATCTAGTGAATTTTGATATTCTAGCTGACCCCAGACTGAAAATATAAGAAAGTGAAATAATAAATGAATATCTAGAATATGCAAGAAAGCTGAAAAAGTAGAGGAACATGAATGCGATAGTGATACCAATTGCTGTTCCAGCTCTTAGTATTGCTCCACCAACCTAGAAAAGAGACAGTGACTATGAGTTCAAGGAAAGAATCGAGACTATCAAATTCTGAACACTGGTAAAAAACAAAAAATATACAACGATTAAATGAATACTTAATGTAGTTCAAAAGAACTGAGTTGAATTCCTGCCACTCAGCCTCTTGCAAAAAACCACCTGTTAGAGCTGGTATGTAAAAATTTGCAAGGAGCAAACTAATTCTAAATGAATAATTATAGCTTCGAGAAAAGATTAATGAAAAAATCGCACGCAGTATTATGATATCAAATATTCCTATCAAATACGAATACTTTTTAATCAGATCTGTTTTTGCCCAGTCAGCTGGGGCTGTAGAATACACCGACCGCTTCTCTGCAGAGGGGTAAGACCCACCCTACGAGTGTCCTGGATATGACACTAAACAATGTGATGGTGAGGTTCTAGTGATGCTGGAACTTTGGGGGATGCGGAGCACCCATTCATTGCCATTGCTCCCAGGTCCACTCAGGTCCCGAAATGTAGCATCTGATAGGACCTTATCTATGGGTTAGATAGAACAAACTGCATAGTTATGCTAAACTGAAATGTTTGAATTAGAACAGTTTGACTAAAACTGAATAGCTTAAATAGAAATGTTTTTGATAAGTAAACTGTATTTACATTTAAACAGCATACTTTTGCTAAAGTGAATTGTTTGAAATGGAAATATTTTTGACAATGAAACTGTATTTACACTAAACTGATTTGTTTAATATAGAACTGTTTTGACATTTAACTGTGTGTAAACAAAATCTGTACTTATACTAAACTGAATTAGCTGAATTAAGACTGTTTTGACAATTTAACTGTGTACTCATGCTAAACTTAATTGTTTGAAATAGGGCTGAGTATTAGCATTAAAATGGATTTAGAATTAAATAACTTACATAGGTTGCTATGCCATAAAACCCAAGCAACCATCAGATCTGTTTGAATCATAGATAGGAGGCAAGCAGAGTCAGACTGGAAGTAATGGTAATAAAAGTGTATTCTAGTACACTGAGCTCCAGAACCGGAACCTCACCAACAAGAAATAACTAACATCATTTAATAAGCTATCTCTTGAGCCGCCTTGCTGGACAATTAGTGCTATGAGCAAGACGTACTCTTCCTGTGTTTTCCAAGAAGATGGCATATGAGAAAAGAAAATGAGAATGTTGAAATTTAATGCATGCTGATCAACCTTATACTATACCGTCATCCATTTATGGCCGGGTAAATATCGGTTCGCCAACACCAGGCGTTACCTGTATGAATCGGTCAGCTATTTTGGGCGGATCATTATTTTCCAATCTCTGCTCACACGAGATTTTTACACACACACACACACACTCAAACACACACACACACTCACACACACTCACATATATATATATATATATATATATATAAGTTTTTGAATAATTTCCATTCGAATGAGGAAAGACAATATGAAAAATTAAATTGACATGTGTCACTGTAAGGATAGATTCATCAGAACTTGAAATTTTGTTTTAAAAAAATCTATTTTACATGTGATGAGAAGAGAAGCAGCGTGAACCCTAAATATGAGAAATGAAGCGGCATTTAACATAGAAAGAACATTTTTGTTCTATTTTTCAATATGAAAAAAGTAAAACATTTATATAGTGTAAGGGGTAGCTAGGGTGTTATTTTACAAAACCTTGTGGACTTACCATGATGAGTTAATATGTCCCAAAAATTGTAATAGCCTTTAAGTGGATAAAGAAATGAGAAAAAATTATTAAAAAAACATTCATGTCTTAAATTTGGACGTAGGACCCAAGTTACAAACTGTTATATTTCTAAAAGTCACATTAAATTTGAACAACATCACGTTGCAACCTTAAAGAAAACCAAATAACGAACCGATATGCGTAAATATCAAACCGAATCATCCTCCGAATATTAAAAAAACCTATTAAATAATCACTAGCTTATACACTAACTATAAATTCTTGGAATATCAACATATTCAAAAAGCTAAAATGGATTAAGAACCAGTCCTAAAAGTACAGGATCCATTGCAAACTGAATTGCACACAAACTAGATAACAAAAGAACAAGAATAAAAAGAAGGACGATAACAAAAGAAAAAAATATTAACATTATAAGGATAATATATATATGTATATATATATATATATATATATGTGTGTGTGTGTGTGTGTGTGTGTGTGTGTGTGTGTGTTAATGCCTGAAGAATCAGTAAAAAATCTACCTAGGTTTCACCGAACTGGATCATCAGGACGATTCTGATTAAAAAAGGGATTGAACAAAACTACATTTTATTGATTAAAAGATCGTTAAGAAGAATAAAATATTATAAAGTATACTTTAAAATCATATATATATATATATATATATATATATATATATATATATATATTGATTGTAGAGTTTGTAACACACCTTTAAACTTACTACACCAGCGTGTACATAATGCAAATAGTATCATTTATCAAAAGCGGCTGCTCTAAAATTCAAATAAACATTCGAATCTCCGACACTGCAACGCAGTCTATAATCAAGATCCGATAGACAGATGGATGAAGGGATGCAATTTCCCCTTCGCTGAAAAGAGGGACCTCACATTAGCCAAAAACTAGCGAGGCATAAGACTTACATCCATAGCAGCCAAAATTTACAATGGCCTACTACGAAACTGCATTGAACCCAAAATAGACAACATACTTAGGAAAAATCAAAATGGCTTCAGAAGAAATAGATCCACGACCTCACAAATATTAACCATCCGTAGAATCCTAGAGGGCGTACGGGCAAAAAACCTACAAGTGACATTACTATTTCTCGACTTTACCAAGGCCTTCGATATCATTAACAGAGGAAAGATTGAACAAATTCTACTAGCATACGGCCTACCTAAAGAAACCGTAGCAGCAATAATGATCCTCTACAAAAACACAAAAGTGAAAGTACGTTCACCAGATGGAGACACGGAATACTTCGACATTGTCGTAGGAGTACTACAAGGAGACACGCTAGTCCATACCTCTTTATCATCTGTCTAGACTACGTGCTTAGAGCTTCGATCGACAAAATCAGAGAAAATGGCTTCGAGCTGACTAAGAAAAGAAGCAGAAGGCACCCCACAAAAACAATTACCAACGCCAATTACGCCGATGACATAGCGATAAGGGCAAATACACCCAACCAAGCCGAAACACTACTGCATAGTTTGGAACGAGCCGCCGCAGGCATTGGCCTCCATGTCAATGCACACAAAACGGAATATATGTGGTATAATCAAACAGGCGACATCACCACACTAGATGGAACCCCTCTTAAAATTCGCCTACCTAGGAAGCAGAGTATCATCAACAGAAAAGGACATCGACACGCGGCTAACGAAAGCATGGACAGCTAACGATAGACTATCGATCATATGGAAATCAGATCTGACTGATAAAATGAAACGCAATTTCTTACAGGCAGCGGTCGTATCGATACTGCTGTATGGATGCACTACTTGGACGCTAACAAAACGGATGGAGAAGAAGCTAAACGGCAATTACACAAGAATGCTCTGAGCAATATTGAACAAGTCCTGGTGGCAACACACCACAAGACACCAACTATACGGCTACCTGCCTCCCATCACGAAAACTATCCAAGTTAGACGAACCAGACATGAAGGTCACTGCTGGAGAAGCAGGGACGAGCTCATAAGTGATGTACTCCTCTGGACCCCCACATATGGCCGGGCAAAAGCAGGACGACCAGCTCGAACATAGATCCAGCAGGGTCACATCCAGCAGGGCCTGGATGTGGCCCTGAAGATCTGCCAGAGGCGATGAACGATAGGGAGAAGTGGCGAGATAGGGTCAGGGATATCCGTTCCTGCGGCATGACATTATGATGATGATGATAAAGAAGCTTATTCTTATGACCGTTAATGTAGGTTTCGTATTATGACCTACGAACATAGAACACTAGCACTTTAGAATTTGGTTTATATAAGGTCATCTTTTATTAGATACGTTAATTTAAAAGTAGACAATAGCTTATTTTTCTTTTTCATCTGAATACCAGGCGAGTAGTAGAAACCATAGTGCTCACTTTCTGACTTTCAGAAAGCATAATATTATATCATGACAAGAATAACCATGCCTTTTTTTTCAAGAAAACACAGTAGATAACTTGGTTTGATCACTGGTTGTGTTTTCAGTTGGTCTCATTTTAATATTGCTCTTTTAAATGGACCTATACCTGAAGATGTGAAGAGTTTATATATCTATCTATATATATATATATATATATACATCCCTTCAAGAGTAACTCCAGATAATTTTTAAGAATGCAGCAATTATTTGAAGGGTAGTGATATATGATTTTTATCTCCTTTTCCATGTCAGAATATTTTTACAGAGTAAAAAAGGAGAAAAATAGATTGTTGAAAGAAAAAAGAACAAGATAAAATCTAGATTTACCATTTTCCTCGCACATTACATGTCATGCAGCATTGCTGCAACCATCATTTAAAACCGATTTCCTGTATCCAAGACTTATTTCATGTTCACTATGTTGGCAGTATTTCCTAGCACACTACATGTCATACAGCATTGCTACAACCATCATTTAAAACTGATTTCCTGATTCCTAGACTTATTCCATGTTCACTATATTAGCAGTATTTCCTACCAACAGTGTCCTCTACCCATTCGTCTTTTCACACACACAAAAAAAGACAATTGTCTTCGCAAATTATTTTCTTTTATCATTTTCTTCTAAAAGAAAATTTCTTCATGGTGAGAAATTCTGCTTTGGCCTACAATAAATTTCTAAATGTGAAATCTTTTAAATATACATACATACATACATACATACAAATATATATATTGATTACCGACGTATGAAATGATATGGTGACCCGAGTTCAAATCATGAATGAAGCCGTTTGCATTTGAAATTGTTCTAATACACTTGGGAAAGTGATGAATCCAATTAGTCCCCATCCAGCTATATGGAAATAAGCCAGACTAGTTTCTTCAACCTTAGTATGGCCTAATGTCTATGGCAAGGACGACTCTGAATTAATACACATTAAACTTTGCTTAAAATTAACCAAAGATGTTCGGTATATATATATATATATATATATATATATGTATTGTCCATAGTTGCATGTATCCCTAGTACTTTCTGCCCGACTTTGGGCCATCATCAGGGGAGGATCTACTACAATTTGTCTCTTCACGAGATCACGTCTGTATTCCAAAGTGCTGTTATATTTATGAGCTGCAGGATCATGAAGTTTAAAATATGTATATTTAGGCAGCATTTCTTCGTTAATGCAAATTTCATTAAACATAATAGACATTTTATGTCTACATATTTTCTTTTGGATCTGTTCGAATTCCCGTATATATATATATATATATATGTATATTGCTAGAAAAATTCAACCGACCTACATTTACCCATTATAAATATATTCCCGCTGATATCTCAATATGAGAAACTTACTTCTTCAAACAGCCATTACATAATGGAGAGAAAAATTATAAAAATATTCTTTCAATGGATTCTTTCTCGTTGAAAAAATAGATATAAGAATAAAGATGGGAACAAAAAGATATGGACGAGAAGTTAGGGTCAAAACCAGATGTCATGTCACTGTCTGATGTCATCTATCCTCATGCATCTGCAAATTTTTTTTAATAAGTTTCACAGAACGTTCAGCAGCATAAATATTTTCAATAAGTCGACCTATATTATTATAACAAAATATATCTATTTAATTACTCATTTCTTTATTAAAGAAAACGTCGCAATAAATGCTATTACTAATTTTAAAATTATCTTTAGTTTTATAACATTTTTAGGGTTTTATTTGATTTCTACTGAGGATTAAAGTTCAGTCTTTATCTAATGACTTAATACTTTTCTTCGTCCTGACTACTGCCACTCTAATTACAGTTAAAATCATTAATGATATTGTAAGACATAATCAATTATCATCATTCATCGTCATGTCGCGCTATTTCTAACCCTCTCTCCCCACCACTCCCTATCATCCATTGTTTTTGGCAGGTCTTCTGGGCTACATCCAGTATCTACAGAGGTCTTCTGTATGTATGTTCGAGCTTTTGCTCGTCCCTGTGAAGGGGTCCACAGCAGTGTCCCGCATGTCTGCTTCGTCTAATTTTGATAGTTTTTGTGACGAGTGGTAGGTGGCCGTAGAAATACTGTTTTGTGGGGTGCTGTCTCCAGGGCTTGCTGAATATTGCTCGCAGCATTCTTGTGTAATTGCCGTCAAGTTTTTCTCCATGTTTTGTTAGTGTCCACGTGGTGCATCCATATAGCAGTATCGATACTACCACTGCTTGGAAGAAACTGCGTTTCATTTTATCGGTTTGGTCTGACTTTATACGATAGATATCCTATCGATAGCTGTCCATGCCTTTACTAGTCGTGTGTCGATGTCTGTTTCGGTTGATGAGACACTGCTCCCTAGGTAGGTGAACTTGTGAACTAGTTTCAGAGGGCAATTGTTTAGAGTGGAGATGTTGCCTGTTTGATTGCATCACATATATTCCGTCTTGTGTGCGTTGACATGGAGGCCGATGCCTACAAAGGCTCGTTCCAGAATATGTAGCAGGGTTTCGGCTTATGCGGGTGCATTTGCCAGAAGTGCTATATCATCAGCGTAGTCAGCGTCGGTAATAGTTTTAGCGGGGTACCTTCTGCTTCTTTCTTTTGTTAGCTTAAAACCGTTTTCTTTGATTTTATCAATCGATGTTCTAAGCACGTTGTCTAGACATGTGATAAAGAGGTATGGGGATAATGTATCTCCTTGCAGTACACCTGCTACAATATCGAAGTAGTCTGTGTCTCCATCCAGAGAACGGACTTTTATCTTGGTGTTTCTATAGAGCATCATTATGGCTGCTACTGTTTTTTCTGGTAGGCCGTATGCTAGAAGGAGTTGCTCCATCTTTCCTCTGTGAATGGGGTCAAAAGCCTTAGTAAAGTTGACAAATAATATTGTAGCCTCTTGGTTTTTTGCACGTACACCTTCAAGAATTCGACGGATTGTCAGAATTTGTGAGGTCATGGATCTATTCTTCCGGAAGCCATGTTGGTTCTTCCTAAGTATGTTGTCAATTTTGGGTTATATGCGGTTGCGTAGTAGGGCATTGTGTATCTTGACTGCTATGGACGTAAGTGTTATACCTCGGTAGTTATTGGCTAATCCGAGGTCACCTTTTTTAGGGAATGGGGAGGATGCATCCCTTCACCCATATGTCTATAGGATTTTCATTATATACGCCATTTCAATGTCTGTGCAGTATGTCCTCGAATTTTCTGGTCCTCCACTCTTCTGGGCGTATTTCATCAATCCCTGCTGCCTTTCTATTTTTAATTTTTCTCAGTACCGACTCAAGTTATTCTTGAGTAAACGGTCTTAGTTTGATGTCTATTTGCTTACTTATAATTCTCGTGATTGGTTCATGAGTAGATTCTTGAGGGTTTCCGAGTAAATTCTCAAAATGTTGTTTCCACAGGTATATTCGATCTTGTTGGTTGGTAGCTTTCAGTTTAGCTTTGGCAGTGCTTTTCCTTCTGATCACTTCGTTTATCGTTTGCCATGCTATCCTAGATTGTCTATCTTCAACCGAGTCTCAGATCTTATCAATCTGATTTTATATGTATTCTGTCTGTTCTTTTAGGTATATGTTAGCTAATCCATTTTGCGCCTTTTTAAGTTTCAGGGAATTGGTATTGGTTGGATTCTGATGCGTTTGGAGGCAGCTTTCACGTCTGCACGCTTTTCTCTAACCGCTAATGTCTCCCATGGGACTCTATATTTTCTTCTTTGTTTAGTTGGAATGAATTTCGTTGCCGCTTCTAAGTGGGCGTTGATGAAATTCTCATATTCCTCATTCAGAGTAGGTGTTTCTGTCTGTTCTTGTAGAGCATCGTATTTGTTTCTTATTGTTAACGTATATTTATCGCTAATATCTGTGTTATTAAGCAAGGCTCAGTCATAGTGTTTGGTGGTCGTTGTTCGGGTGTCATTCTTTCGTAGGCTCAGTAGTATTTTTGCCGTGACGATTCAGTGATCGGTGGACACACCCATGAATGAGGAGTAAGCTTCGCAATTTAATGCGCTATTATTCCATTTCTTGTTTATTAATACGTTGTCTATCTGTGCTTTGGTATTGTTTGGGTATGTGTAGCTCCAAAGTTTTCCTTCCCTTTTTTGAAAGCTTGTATTGAGGCATATTAATCTATTTTCTATCGTGAAATCTGTTAGATGTTGCCCATTTCTGTTTGAAGAGTTGTGTAGGCTTAATTGATGCTTTCGGTTTTTGCCAATTTAGGCATTCATGTCTCCACCAATGACGAGAACGTTGTGTTTCGGGATTCTGCGAACAAGAGAGGATAACTCATCATAGAAGTCGATGAGCTCATTTTCTTCAGTAACATTGGTATGGCTGTAGTGGAAGATTATTGTTGCACTGGGGTTCCCATTGAAAGTGGCTGCTATCATCCTAGGTTGTTTTTTCTCAATGCTATTTAGTGATTTTAGGGTTCGTGGTCCTTTCAATGTCAAATTCTATCCCCATGCCCTGACTGTATATTATCACTGCGTGTATTAGAATTTCCAGTTCTTTTTCATTTTTTGCAAACAGTTTGATGTCGTCCATGTCTATTAGGTGATTGATCTTTTTTTTGCGATTTACTGAGTTTGTATCCGGTTGTGCATTTTCTGAGTATGTGGGTAAGTGGTATCATCGCAATTATGAATAGTAACGGTGATAGTGCATCTCTTTGAAATATACTACTTTGGACCTTCGCTTCAGCAAAGCTTCTCCCTACCTGCTGTCAATTCCACTTTCCAAGTTTTCATGGTCTTCTAGATAAAGTTTATGACTTCATCTGATGTGTTGTACATTTTAAGGCAGTTTATTATCCAGCTTTACGGAACGATATCATATGCCTTTTTGTAGCCAATCCAGGCCATAGCAAGATTTTTCCGTCTGACCTTGCTCTCGTTTAAGATATGTTGATCTGTTAAAAAACACCACTTTGTTATCCTGCGGCTTGTTAGCGAGTAGTAAATCTCTTCCCTTATTTGTATTGTTAATATATTCAACATCATTGGTAGGCAGGTTATGGCTCTATAGTTTTGGGGGCGGTTTCCTTGAGGCAGTCCTTCTAGATAAATTTCGTCTTTCCTTTGGTAATTCATTCAGGTACATGGGTCATTGTAGGCATCTGTTTATTTCTAGAGCTAGTCTATCGTGAATGGAGGTGAATTTATTGAACCAGAATCCATGTATTCCATCATATATTGTTTGTTGATATATAAGTTAGCATTTGACTGTTCTCATTCTATGTTTCTTGGCGATGGTAAGGTAGTAGTTTGTCCATTCATAATTCTCTTTAAATTTTGTAAATATATTTTTGTGCTTGAGTTAATGTTTCTTGTGTGTCGTTTGTTTTTGTGGTGTTTCTATTTTTACTTTTCTCATTTCCCACATTTATACTACTTTTGAAATTCATAAGTATTGTAGATCTCGAGCAATCGACTAAAGGGGACCAATTATTGTAAGATTAAGCTCTGTAATGATTTTTTCTATCTGCTTATTCTTAGACCGACAAATAACAATAGTAATGACATTAAAACCAGCGATAGATACTTAGATTTGAGCGACAATTTAGTTACCTTCTGGGTTCGTCAGTTTTTGATTAAGCCATGATAGTAGACCTCCGTCGAATTCTCCGACTTTTCACTTAGCTTCTAAGAAGATTTGTGCGAGAATTTATGTCTCTTCCAAATTGTTTTTTTTTTTGCTATTTCCCCATCTACTTTTTTATTATTTTACCAGAGACGAAAAATTTCAATTGAACAGGTACTACCCTTACACAGACAAAGAATTTGGATAACTATTATTGTTATTTATTCTCTTTCGAGTGTTTTCATACCAGCATTTACTGATGGTTTCCCACTGTAATGACAGCAAGTCTGCTCAAGTCTCCAGGACTTTCAAATTATTTTAATTTCACTCTGTGGTACGCCAGGTCAGCAAAGTCCACAATTAAGAAAGTTCTCTTTTTTTCAGTTGATTTTTATATGATCTGGTCAACTGGCCGAGACTTGGTGATCCGTTTGTACCTCGAAGTCCCAGAGGATAATATGATAACAAAAAGAAAAATTGTATTTAGCTCAATTGTGTAAGCGTTATCGATTCTAAGAATTCTTTTAAAGTTACTCTCGATGCTTAATGCTTTTAAACACAAAAACATCCGAAGATAAAGTAATCGAAATTATTAATTTTCTTTTCAGAAAACAACAATGTATCTTTTTACCCAAGCATATTTTTTCAGGCTAGTACACTAAGATATATATATATATATATATATATATATATATCAAGCTCTCAGTGTGAGCAGAATGTGCTTCAAGGCCAATTTATAAGCGGATTTTAACAGGTTTCAATTCAGAGTTTTCTTTCTTTTCCTATATATATATATATCCAATGGAGAGCTCAATGTAAATTGATAATAAATTTGAATACAGAGCAAATAATTCCGTATATAAGAAAAACCTTTAAAAATTACACATATTTTTTTGCTATAATATATTTCTAATAATGATTTAGAATTTCCAGTTCTTTTTCATTTTTTGCAAACAGTTTGATGTCGTCCATGTCTATTAGGTGATTGATCTTTTTTTGCGATTTACTGAGTTTGTATCCGGTTGTGCATTTTCTGAGTATGTGGGTAAGTGGTATCATCGCAATTATGAATAGTAACGGTGATAGTGCATCTCTTTGAAATATACTTCTTTGGACCTTCGCTTCAGCAAAGCTTCTCCCTACCTGCTGTCAATTCCACTTTCTATATTTCTAATAAGGATTTAGAAAAACCCAAATTTCATTTTTTTTTTTTATGTAAAGTCCAGACATTTTGCTTTTCCTGTTTAGTTGACATATGACATTCTATTCCTGTATGAAAATGTATCAGTTTCTCACTTCTCTTTCCTTTTCACCTTTTTTTATCTAATGGTAAATGGAATTTTAAAACCAAATGAAGCGAATAAGTAAAAAATATTGAATTAAGGAATAAATGGATTTGGGGAAAGAAAACTATCTTCAATTTATAACTTACATGGGAATAATTAACCTCTTAACAAAATAATAACCTCTAAACAAAATAAATTATAAAACATTATATAGTATGTTCGTACTATTTTATAAAAAAAAAAACTAAGATATATACTAATATTTTTATACTATTCACTAAAATTAGAAAGTACAAATAACATTTTATACCAGTTACTGTTAAGAATATTATCTAAATTTCAAACAAATACAACGTAACATTATATATCCTCAAGATTACAATTATATATTACACATTATCATGATATTTATATTATTACTAAACCTCAAATCCTTAAATTTATAAATATAACCAACTAAGTATTATAGATAATATCATATTAAGAATTATTATCACAATTAATATTACTATTAATATTATAAACTAATTATCAACTCATTATCATCGTAAATATTAATAACATCAATGCCAACAAAAACAAAAACAATAATAAACATCAACAACTACCACAATACGTTATTAGTTAATATAAAAATTAACATTTAATAATAATACCAATAAAAATCATTCTAATTAAAAATTAATATTTATCTGTATGTAATAAGTTGTTGACCTTATTCGAAGGGGATCCGAAGGCTCCCTTTTCAATAGCTACCACGCCAAGGTGTAAGGGAGATCACTACTCCATTACCCGGATTGCTCAACTTTACCCTTATTCCTTACTTTATAATGCTGAGTGTTAAGCAAGGCGGCATCAAGTATCATTTTTTGAGTCTTTGGTTCAACTAAAACCTGGGATTGAAAGCCGGTCTCGCAGACCATTGACGAAACACTCTACCCATTAGGTCAATGGCCGGTTCTATTTACAGCATTATTATAAATAAAATATCCTTCATAATTTGCACTGCAATCAATACATATATATATATATATATATATATATATATATATATATATATATATATATATATATATGTGTGTGTGTGGGTGTGTGGTGCAATGGTGTATATATATATATATATATATGTGTGTGTGTGTGTGTGTGTGTGTGTGTGTGTGTGTGTGTGTGTGTGTGTGTGTGTGCTCGTGGTGTAATGGTTATCGTCGTAGGAAATGGACACAGTGACACGAGTTCAAATCCTGGACGAGACTGATTGCATTTCACATCGCACTAATACCCTTGGAAAATGTATGAATCCAATTATTCTCCCTCCATCTATGGGTAAATAGTAGGGCAGACTGGGTTCTTCAGCCTTGGTGAGGCAACTAGTCTAGGAGAAGGAAAACTCTGAATTCAAACCTATTAAACTCCGCGTAGGGGTTGGTAAATAGGATATATATATATATATATATATATATATAGTGTGTGTGTGTGTGTGTGTGTGTGTGTGTGTGTGTGTGTGTGTGTGTGTGTGTGCATATATATATATATATATTCGAGGGTCATTCAATAAATAAGTTGAATTTTGTTTCTACAGTAGGCAATATGAAGCACTGTTCTTTACAGTCACTCCCTTTTCAAAGAAATCAATAATGTTATGTCCTTTCATGTCACATAAAACTGTCAACATGACTTTCTCTATTGACCACTGCGCTTTTACTGAGAATCATTGTGTTGCCACACCATGGAGTGTTTTTCCGACGCAGTCTCGTTGTGGCGAACCCATATTTAGCCCATAAGTAAAGATGATTTTCTCTAAAACATGCTTCTTCGTACATATGACACATTATTCTCTAAATTGTATATGGTTTACAGTTCTCTTACGCCAAAGACTTTATGACAAACCTTTGTTCAAGCGTGAAGCACTCAGTAAACTTTCTTATCATTTTCAATAGCCTTAAACCAAGTATTTTTTGAGATATTGACCTATTTTTTGCAATAAACTAGTTCTAAATAATGCAGACCTTACATTCACGAAAAAATCGGAAAAAAATTATTTTGCTTTTTTCCAAATTATTCCATTTATTTACTGGATGAACCTCGTATACACGATCATCATCAGGGCATGTTTACTGTAATGACAGCCATTACTCTCCGTCTCTTTCTCTCTGTATATCTCTCTCTTTCTCTTGCCACTCGTCTCTTTTGGCTTTTGTTCTTCGAGACGGCATCAGTTATTTACAAATATTAGTGAATATTTTACGGATCAAAGAACACTAATGTATCTATGATAAGGAATAAGAAGAGATCATCCTTCCTCTCCAGTAGTGTCCAGCATATTTTGTTCGTCTTATTTTTATGATTATTATGATGGGAAGTAAGTGACAGTACAACTGCTGTTTTGTACGTTACAGTTTCCCCCATTTGTTCAAAAAATTACGTATTTTCCATATAGTCATTTTTCCTGGATTTTAATAAAAGTCCAAGTGGTGCCAATATATAGTATTACTTACATGGCTACAGTTTGGAAATATAATCTTTTAGTGATACTATGCTTGTAAACCACTAAATAAAGCGGATAAAGTTATATTATCATAATAGGAAAAGTTTAAAAGGTACAAGAAAGAATATAATCCAGTTTTGTTTTTTGTAAGCTTTCTTTTCTTTTTTGCATTATAAATCAACAGAAAACCATTTTCTTAGAGATTATAATATGTAGCACTGGAGATCCTTGCATGATGCGCTGCCATCATTTGAGTATTCATTCCTTTGTGTTTTGCCAGCCCTGTCGTTTTTCAATGACGAACGTATTTTGATTATAAATCAGATAACTCAATCTACACTTTCCATATCGAGATTTATTTCCTAAACTGAGAATTCATCTCAAGCTTAAGATATGAGAAAATAGAGATCTTCAAAATCATGACCATAGCAGAATAAGAGTTCTTCGACTAAGGAAAGAGTTGTTAAAATTGTTGTGATGAAGAGCAGGTAGGATTATTCATAAAAGATATTAAAGCCCCTTTTGATTCTTCATTTTTGTCTTTGTGCTTTAGATCTTCAATTTCAATGTTTTAAGCACGTCTCGTATATGCATATATACGTACCGTGTCCCCCCTCTCTCTCTCTCTCTATCTATCTATCTATCTATCCTTCTCAATTTAAATATATATATATATATATATATATATATATGTGTGTGTGTGTGTGTGTGTGTGTGTGTGTGTGTGTGTGTGTGTGTGTGTTGCGTGGATTTAATTACGGTAAAAGAACTAAGAGGCATACCGGCTACAAACTAATTATCTAGAAAATTCTTTTAATAATTCAATACTGCCAGCAAAAATATTCTCTCGTCTTGTCACGTTTAAACATTCCAAGCTAATTATGAAAAGTAATGCTGCTTGTTTTTCAGTATGCATTAAACAACAACAAAAATAATGATGGAAATAAATTGAAAAGCTAATGCCATTGCACAAACTACAAAGAAAGTACCGTATTTCACGTGCAGGTAGTTTTTAATGAGAAATTGTAATTAATGTAAAGCCATTATTTCTTTCTACTGGCTCATTATTTCTAGATTAGCTAATCCGGTAAAAAAAAAAAGAATTTTAAGGAAAAGTTTGCCTCTCGGTAGATTTATTTCATTGAAAAATCTGTGTATGATATGAAATAAAATGTGCATCTGATAAATAATCTCTGTTTCCTTTTGTGCATTCTTTTTCAACTAAGATCACTCCGATTAAAAAAGTAATGTTTCACCTCACATTTTTCTCACTGTAGGATCAATAGGCGTTTGTTCTCACATTTTAATCTAACAAACTTATATATATATATATATATATATATATATATATATATATATCAAAAATGCGTAACAGGATTGAAATAAATTTATAATCCTATGTGACCGGTTTCGTTGTTTTTCTTAAAGTATATATATATATATATATATATATATATATATATATATACCTTCAAGAAGAACCAAAATTCGGTCACTTTAGGATTATAAATTTATTTCCATCCTGCTAAGAGCATTGATATAAATTTATAATCCTAAACTGTCCAAATTTTTTTTTTTCTTGAAGGGGTCTTTGCTCTGTGGTATCATTTAAATTGTGCGCTTTACCAGGAATATTTGAATATTCGAAGTTTGAATAATTTAATTGTCCTTGCGGAATTGTTCCCTACTACGTAATTACCGCTTGAAGAATACCTATATATATATATATCTATATATATAGCATAAAAGGATGAGATAATGTGTAATACCCAGATAATTCAATTTGCAAAGAAAATAACACACAGTATATTTGGGGAAAATAATGAATAAAAAAGAAAAGACTAATTGCACCCGTAAATTTTGAAAGTAAGTAAATAGTGTTGCAAAGCCTAGCCACAACAAAAAACACTCGCAGAATAAACTACGCTAAACGTAAAAAACTGGCTGATACACTATGTAAATTAGGAGTGAATTTAAGGATCAATCTACCAAAGTTTCACCAACTGGATCATCAAGAAGAATTCTTCCTAATGATTCAGTTTGTGAAACCTAGGTAAATCGGTCTGACTCCGTAGGCTTAACTTATTTATATATATATATATATATATATATATATATATATATATATATATATATATATATTCTTGGTTCGTGCAAAAAGATTTAACACTCGCCGAAAGATAACTAAAAATTGTACCGGAAAAAAGAACGCCTTTCACTTGCTACACTGGCACCAGCACTCTTGGAAACCATCTCTCTGGCGGCTTGCTTATCCCTATGATCTCAATAATGGTGTAGTTGTCGCTCTGATTTCTTGGTGAGCCTTAAAACAATTTTATGAAGAGATAGATACTGCTGAACAGATATATATATATATATATATATATATGTGTGTGTGTGTGTGTGTGTGTGTGTGTATGTGTGTGTGTGTGTGTGTGCTAGAAATATGGGGAAAGTTGGATAAATGAAACACTTTCCTCAAATTTAGATGTGTAATATTTCGTTCGGTTTTATTTCATCTCGAAATTCTTCGGACAGAGGTTGTTTTCTGAGTTTTTTTTATGAAAAGCATGTGATGAGAAATGATAAGACGGTGGAGGGCGTATTTTTGTAGCAGGAAAGCAGCGAGGGATTTAAAGTCAAATGCATCAGTTCTCATTAAAGATTTTTTGTTCCTAAAGTGGAGATGGATTTTAGGGAGCCGATAAGAAAAAATTAGGGAAGAATTTGGGTGAAAGGGGTTTTGGCATGACTTGTTTCATGGAAAGATATTGACTATATTGTGATGTCACAGAAAATTTTCTATATGGTGGTGTCTAGCTTGTAATTGGGGTGCGGAAGGCTAAGAAGCAAAGGAAAGGCAAAAGGAAAGGATTTTCAAAAGTATGATCGCACAGTGAAAAATGTTTCTTTTTCTTCCGATTCGTTTTCTATTTTGATTTTGTTTTTGTTCAGTATGATGTTCGCCTGGTATGGTGAGATTTGGTAAAAACCTAGGCGTTATTTTATATGTTTTTTCGGAAATGCCCGCAGATTCTTGTAGTCTTCAGGATCTTTTGCAGTGCATGGGTTTGATTAGGTTGGCTTGGGAAAAATTGAATGTGTGTTTGAGCGCTAACATGTGGGAAAAAAGGGCGTTTCGATCGTCAACACTGAGTTTTGTTTTGCTGCTTTTGTTTTATGGTATATCAATCCTTTTGGGTCATTTAATTTAAGACCCGGTTCATATATATATATATATAATATCTGAGTGAATAGTCTCTTTGCCACATCATTTTAGACGTGGCAAAGATCATTTATTTGCACACAGTTATATGGTATCCAGTTATGCTTTTAATCAAAGATAAATAGTTTAAATAATTGCCAACACTAATATTTCTATATGGTTTCAAGTATTGCAATTAAATATTAATAATTGAATATAGAACTAATCCTTTGTGTGGGTGCAGATAAATGGTTTCAAGTACTTCTATATAGCACTAATGGTTCTATTTTGGTTGCTTATTGGTTATTAGTACTTTGGTTCCATGATATATCAGTTCTTATTGGGTTTTTTAATGACAAATGCTGTTTATAGACACACGCACACACACACACACACACACACACACACATATATATATCTGTGTGTGTGTGTGTGTGTGTGTGTATGATTTGTAAATGAATTCTTTATCGGTGACATGATTTCTAAATAAATTTGATTTCTTATGTTTGCATACAATTAAATCGTTTCAAGTATTACTATTTAACATTAGCATTTATATTTATCTGGTGTTCCTGCCTAATTAAATATTCATCATATGTTTGCATATAATTAATAATCATCATCATCATCATGTCGTGCCGCCAGCACGGATATCCTTAACCATCTCTCGCCACTTTTCCCTATCGTTCATCGCCTCCGGCAGGTCTTCTGACTTACATCCTGTGTCCTCACATAGCTGCTGTATGTAAGTTCGGGCTGGTCGTCCTGCTTTTGCTTGGCCATATGTGGGGGTCCATAGGAGTACGTCACTTACGAGCTCGTCCTTGCTTCTCCAGCAGTGTCCGGCGTGTCTGGCTCGTCTGACCTGTATAGTTTTCGTGATGGGAGGCAAGTGGCCGTACAGTTGGCGTCTCGTGGGGTGTTGTCGCCAGGACTTGTTCAATACTGCTCTCAACATTCTTGTGTAGTTGCCGTCAAGTTTCTTCTCCAGCCGTTTGGTTAGAGTCCATGTAGTGCATCCATATAGCAGTATCGATACAACCGCTACCTGGAAGAAACTGCATTTCATTTCATCGGTCAGGTCTGATTTCCATATGATTGAGAGCCTATCTATAGCCGTCCATGCTTTCGTCAGTCGTATGTCGATGTCGTTTTCTGTTGATGAGACGCTACTTCCTAGGTAGGTGAATTTGTCCACTAGCCTCCGTCTAGAGTGGTAATGTTGCCCGTTTGGTTGTAACACATATATTCAGTTTTGTGCGCATTGGCATGGAGGCCAATGCCTGCTGCAGCTCGTTCCAAACTATGCAGTAGTGTCTCTGCTTGATTAGGCGTATTCGCCAGTAACGCTAAGTCATCAGCGTAGTCGGCGTCTGTGATTGTTTTTGCGGGGTACCTTTTGCTTCTTTTCTTAGTCAGCTCAAAGCCATTTTCTCTGATTTTGTCGATCGAAGCTCTAAGCACGTAGTCTAGACAGATGATAAAGAGGTATGGGGCTAGCGTGTCTCCTTGTAGTACTCCTACGACAATGTCGAAGTATTCCGTGTCTCCATCTGGTGAACGTACTTTCACTTTTGTGTTTTTGTAGAGGATCATTATTGCTGCTACGGTTTCTTTAGGTAGGCCGTATGCTAGTAGGATTAGTTCCATTTTCCCTCTGTGGATGGAATCGAAGGTAATAATAGTAGTCATTTATTCATAGAGTATAGCGTTGCATGTATTACTGTCTAATACTATAAATGTTATCTAATTTTAAATATCTATTTGTACACTGTTGAATTGTTTCAAGTATATTGTGATGTGTTTGGCCCCTGAGAGGGGAAAGGTAGGATTAATATCCCTTGCCCTTCAGTGTTTGAACTAACAAGCCCCAAGGACTGACCGCTAAGGTCAAACAAAGCTACCTGCACTCCATACCCCGAATTGGTTAGACAGAGAAGGGAATGTATGCCATTTTAGGAGCCCGAACAAAATAGAGAGGAAGAAAAAAAGAAGCCAAATGATTGGCCAGAGCCCTTCGCGTCAAAAATAGTGCCTTTTCGTCAGAGGAAATTTAGAAGGAGATCTTCAGTTTGAGGACAGAAGTCGGCGGACAAAGACGTCGGTCTACAGCCCAAAGCCCCGGGAAGCCCCGTAAAAAGCATAGAACAGTATCTTTAGACAGTTGTCAGCAGAAAGGCTGACCCAGCCGATTCCGGAGGAATATCACTCGTCCGTCAGAGAAAGGAACATGAGAAGTAAACCCTTCGAAAAGATAAGTACAACTTAAAACTGTTTTTCCTTCTAACCTTCCTAAATATTGGAACTTATATATATATATATATATATATATATATATATATATATATATATATTCAGAAAAGGAAAGATAGAAACTGAAAAGATTTGTTTCCTCAACCGTAAATGAACGAGTGGACTTAGATACTTTCTCAAGTAAAAGAAAGAAAAGTATAAAAATAAGAAAAGAAAAGAAAGAAGAAAGAAAGAAAAGAAAAAAGAAGAAAGAGAGACATTTGTGTTTCACACTGCCTACCTGGCTTAACAAAGCCGATAGTTTAAACGAAAAGAAGAAAGAAGAAAGAAAGAAAAGAAAAAAGAAGAAAGAGAGACATTTGTGTTTAATATAACCGGCACCTTAAAAGAAAAGAAAGAAAAGAGAAAGGAATTTTTTCTTAAATCTCATAACTATTTGTTTGGTCCTCACTTATTAAAATTTTGCTACATTTTAAATGCTCCCTCGTGTTGAAATCTATTCGTTATGTTGTTTATCTCTCGAGTTGCCTTCTTTTGCACATATCTTTTTCAGCTTCGTATCGCTTTCATTTTCTTCCTAAATGCCTTATTCGCCCCAAAAGCATTACAAGGGAATCTAGGAAATTTGACTACAGTGAAATATATTTTGTTTTAACCTAGAAGTCCATGCTTTCTGTTATCCGAGGGGGTATGAAAACGAAGGACTTGGTGAGTTATGTGAACGTGAAATTGGAAACCCCCTTGCCAGTGTCGAGATGAGTGTGGCCCCAAATCAACCCCCACGTTTTTTGCCTGTTACCTTATTCCCGAAACAGGAGTCTTGACTAGGACTTATTTTGCGAGGGGTCAAGTGTCAGACTGCCCCGACGTCACATGCACATAAGATAAACTCTCGTCCTGGGATAAATATTCTATGCCCCGTCACAATAGCATCTCATCAAATATTTCTACTTGACCCATAGATGGGACCTTGACAAATACTATCACTCCTGGCTAGAGTGGACTTGGGATTAAGTGCAATGAAGGTTTACTATGGCCTCACTCTCATAATTAAAATTCTATGAACAGGACACTTGTTGGGGTTGTTTTACCCCTCCTCAGATTTGGAATCCAGGTATTCTACAGCCACTGTCAACAAGGTGAACCGAGTGACAGAGAGAAAATAGGAAGTGTAAATAACACAAGTGCAAAACATAATGTAAAAGAATTAAATACAAAAAAAGTAGATCAACCAAAACGTTTTGGTCCAGTCGGCTGCAAAATACACGGAATGCATCTCTGCAGAGGGATAAGACTATCCAAACGAGTGTCCTGATATGACACTAAACAATATGATCGTAAAACTCCCGTAATGCTGAAGCTTTGGAGAGTACCCCTTCATTGCAATTGCTCCCAGGTCCACTCTGACAGAGAATAGTAGCAGCTGATAAAACTTATCTATATATATAACACCAAAGCAAACCAAATAAAACAAAACAAAACAATTTTTTAAAAATAAAATTGAGATTTATAAGCAAAGACTGACAATTATATCATAATTGAAGTTTAATTTCAAAAGCAATCATCATATAATTTGATATATGTATATATATATAGTTGGCCACAGACAGATCTGTTTCGTTCTTTCAGAACTCAGCAGTGTGGTTAGACAGTATCTTCTCGTAGCTGGGATCGAAACCCGGTTGACTCAAATGCCAAGCCAAAGCTTCTAACCATTCAGCCACGAGGAGATATTAGCTGCGGAGTAGATTTTAAACGGCTATGAATCACAATTACTATTGTTTACATACATCCGTTCAACGGTTGCCGAAACCTCAATTCATCTATGAAGAGGCTTGCAATAATCGCTAATGGCAACACGATTACTTCTTCGCCAAAGAACTCAACCCCACGGGGGTAGGAGAGTATATATTTATATATTTCCATATATATATATATATATATATATATATTTCCATATATATATATATATAGAGAGAGAGAGAGAAATTCCTTTCTTTCACTTTAATCATCATTCTAACCTCATATCTGTAGCATGGACTCTCCAGCCTTGGTAAGGTAACTGATCAAAGACAAAAGGAAACTGAATTCGATTCCGGATGATTACTATTCATAAAATCTATCGCAAGTTGATATACAGCTAATCTGTTTTCATGTGATATTAAATAAGTTCCTGCATCTACGGTATTCTCACTTTAAAAATACCATGCGTTAAAATAATCCCCTGCTTTGCAATTTTAATTGAACTGTTGTAACACGGTGGACTATGTTGAATATTCGAAATTGCACTGTCTTCAAATATAACAAGTGGTGACTTTTCTGTTTTCGATAGGAAAGCCTTTATTCCCCGTTGCAATTTTCATAGTCATCGCAGATAAGTGAAGAGGAAATATTGTATTTGGTCTAACGTTCTTGCTTTAGCTACTCCACCCCACTCACACACACCGTATCATGAATGCTGTTAAAAAAATCCTCCGAATTTCAAAACTCAACTCACAAATTTTCAAATTCTTTAATTTTCATATATGATTAGTTTTAATTACTTACTGCATCATACGACACCTTCGGTGTGGCGTCATCTTACTAAATCCCAGTCATACTTTTCCAGATTCATTTCATGAGTCACAAACCGTTATTACCCTACGCCGGTTGAAAAGCCTTGATTTGATTATTATCCATATTCAATCATCCCTAACGATATTTTTACGTGAGGTGTTAAACCTGGTATCCACGTGTTCACACCTATGACCTTTGCGAGGAACTACACTTACATTCAAAGTCCTTAGCTAACTTACTATTGTATCAAATAAATAAAATAACAAATATGATTAATTAATCTCCCAAATTATCTCACACTATTAATATACTGAGAGTTCATTCATCCGCCCTCACATTCGAGCATCTCCATGCATAATTGTTAGTTAGATATTTTATCAGATAGCATTTTATTCTAAACTATGTAACTTTTATAAATGAAGTTGACATGAAGAGGTGAAATAACAATTTACGATCGTATATATATATATATATTAGGAAATGACTCAAGTTAATATCCCGAACGAGGCTTTTTTGCATTTCATATACCGCTTATAGTCTTCTCAAAGGCATGAATCCAACTATTCTCTCTCCAGTTACTCGTAAGTCACCGGATAGCCTAGTTTCTTTAACATAGGTAGGGCAACCAGTATAACAGAATGAAAATTCTGAATGCAAACTTGTAAAACTCCGCATAGAAAAATTGTGCTTTGGGTCACAACCTGCTCGAGGGGAAATGTTGTTCAACAGAAAAACAAACAAACACACACACATACACGCGCGCACGCAACCCCCCTATAAATATATATACATTTGAGTAATCAGTATAACTTCCTGTATATTCAGTGGGTTTGTTCGAACGCAACTTGATTTCGTATGGAAAATATTCGATACAGTGTGAAGCTGAGTATACCTGATTTGGATTCCGACTTTCGCTTCTCCTTAACTGGGTACTTAACTAAGCCTTGGGCACCCAGTCTGCTGTACTATTTACTCTTAGCTAGGAAGAGAACAGTTGTTTTCATGCTATCTCCAAAGGCATTGGAACAAACTTAAACGCAGTTTGTCCAAGATTTAAACTCAATTGCCGATTCCATTTTAAGATGATAACCGTTACACTCAATGAACATATTTGCGTTTATAATTTTGTCATGTAAAATGTTATTGCCAGGTTTTAAAGATATTTAACATTGCATACCTCTTCACACAATTATTTTGGTTATTATATCAGTAAATATTTCTATTTCTCAAAAAATATTGTCTTATACATTTTTGGAAACCGTCTCTAGACAAAAAGCACCTAAACTCTCGTAGTTTGAATTTGAGATCATTAGGCTTTATGTGGAATGTTCTTTATGATAAATTTTTTATCGTTTTCTCTACTTTATGTTTTATTAAGTTAACTACCCGTTACTTTATTAATGAAATATACAGTTTCTGCCAATTTTTCTTCTCCTATCTTAAGGTTATTCATGATATCATAATTAAGCGTCAACGAGAACAGTCTGCATAATTCAGTTTTCCTAACATTAAGGACAATTTTGTTAGTAGCAAAAACAACAAATAAATGTTCTTTTGTTTTATCCTGATGTTTCAGCCGTATTCTCTAAAGCTCACCTTGGGTGTCCATTGTACGTTAGAATGCCGAATCCCGACGTGACCTCTCTTCCAAAGGACACCATATCCGGTTGCTGCTAGCCAGTTCTTAGGATCTTCCACTAATGACCTACGCATTGAACCCGTGACTTTATAATGAACTCTTTGATCATTGTCTACCCTCTCAACTCCTGGGTCACGCCCATGGAAACGCCATATCCTTTTTTCTCCTTGGTTGTATAATAGCACCGGAAGTTATTTGTGCGGGAATAGAAGTGCATGCATATTTTGTTCTTTAACATCAAATTTGAATTGAAGAATTTTAAGAAATAATAATGTTTGATTCATATTTATGGGAATATTTGCTAACTAATTATTTGATATCACTAAAAAGATAGATTCTAAACTACAGATTACTATTAACTTAGGCTAACCTAATTGACAAAGACTCCTATTGCATAGATTTCAGGTTTTATCTTGCAATACCCTTCCCTAGAAGTGGATATAAAGAAGGATTTGCACATGTTATATTTATAATATATTTCATTTTTAACAATTATATACAAATGATTTTTGTCGAGTTTCCATTTGGTTTATATGTCAATTAGTAATTAATTTAGATTTTCCTTTAATTATAGGGAAAACTTCGTAATTCTATATCATATATTGCTACTTTTTTTAAAGAACATAATTTATTCTTTTTTATTGTATGCTATTAAAAAATATTCTTTGTTTAAAAAGTAAAGAATATTTTTTCTAAGTTTACCAGATTATCTTCTCTTTTTTTTAAAAATTCGACAGGGTCAACATTGTGAAACCACGTAGTCTTTTAGAAGAATGATCATCATCATCATATTGCGCTGGTAGCATGGATAACCCTGACCCTCTCTCGCCACTCCTTCCTATCGTTCATCGCCCTTGGTTGGTCTTCAGGACAACATCCTGTATCCTCACATAGCTGCTGAATGTACGTTCGTGCTGGTCGTCCTGCTTTTGCGCGGCCATGTGTGGGGATCCATAAGAGTACATCTCTTATGAGTTCATCTCTGCTTCTCCAGCAGTGTCCTGCATGTCTGGTTCGTCTAACTTGAATAGTTTTCGTGATAGGGGCAGGTGGCCGTACAGTTGGTGTCTTGTGGGGTGTTGCTGCCAGGACTTGTTCAGGATTGCACGCAGCATTCTTGTGTAATTGCCATATAGCTTCTTCTTCAGCCGTTTTGTTAGCGTCCATGTAGTGCAGCCATATAGCAGTATCAATGTGACCGCTGCCTGGAAGAAACTGCGTTTCATTTTATCGGTTAGGTCTGATTTCCATATAATCGATAGCCTATTGATAGCTGTCCATGCTTTCGTTAACCTCGTTTCGATGTCCTTTTCGGTTGATTCGACGCTGCTTCCTAGGTAAGTGCATTTGTCTACTAGTTTAAGTGGGGTTCCTTCTAGAGTGGAGATGTCCCCCGTTTGGTTATAGCACATATATTCCATTTTGTGTGCATTAACATAGAGGCCTATGCTTACTGCTGCTCGTTCCAAACTATGCAGAAGTGTTTCGGCTTGGTCAGGTGTATTTGCCAGTATCGCTATGTCATCGGCGTAGTCGGCGTCGGTAATTGTTGTCGCGGCGTACCTTCTGCTTCTTTTCTTCGTCAGTTCGAAGCCATTCTCTTTGATTTTGTCAATCGATGTTCTAAGTACGTAGTCAAGACAAATGATAAAGAGGTACGGGGCCAGCGTGTCCCCTTGTAGTACTCCTGCTACATTGTCAAAGTATTCTGTGTGTCCATCCGGTGATCGTACTTTTGCTTTAGTGTTTCTATAGAGAATCGTTATTGCCGCTACGGTTTCTTTAGGTATGCCGTACGCTAGTAGGATTTGTTCCATCTTTCCTCTGTGAATGGAATCGAAAGCCTTGGTAAAGTCGACAAATAGTAATGTCGCTTGTAGGTTCTTTGCCCGTACACCTTCAAGGATTCTATGGATGGTTAATATTTGTGAGGTCGTGGATCTATTTCTTCGGAAGCCATTTTGGTTTTTTCTAAGTATGTTGTCGATTTTGGGTTCTATGCAGTTTCGTAGTAGGGCATTGTAGATTTTGGCTGCTATGGATGTAAGTGTTATGCCTCGGTAGTTTTTGGCTAATCCGAGGTCCCCTTTTTTAGGGAAGGGGAGTATGCATCCCTTCATCCATCTATCTATCGGATTTTGATTGTATACTGCGTTGCAGTGTCGGAGCAGTATGCCGTCGAATTGTCTGGTCTTCCATACTTCCGGGGGAATTTCGTCCAGCCCTGCAGCTTTCCTATTTTTAATTTTTCTGAGAACCGAGTCGAGTTCTTCTTGTGTGAACGGTCCTAGTTTAATGTCTAATTGTTTGCTAATTATTCTGGTGATTGGTTCATGTGTTATTTTTGGTGGGTTTCCAAGTAAGTTTTCGAAGTGCTGTTTCCACAGTTTTATTCTTTCTTGTTGGTTTGCTGCTTTAAGTTTTGCTTTGGCTGTGTTCTTTCTTCTGCTCACTTCGTTTATTGTTTGCCAGGCTATTCTAGATTGTCTATCTTCCACCGAGTCTCTAATCTTATCTATCTGATTTTAGAAGAATGCGAGGGCAAATAACAAGCTTTAAAAAGATCCAGTTTATCTCTCCTTTTATTCAGGTTTTATTATGAATCTTATGTTCCAAAGTAAAAATTTTTAAGACAACTATTCAAAAACGAAAATGAAATAATTACTCTTTATCACCTTGGTCGTCGATTTTTTTCTGTTTTAATCTTGTATTTTTTTCTGTCTGTAAATCTTTTTTTGGTTTATAATTTATCCCCGGGTTTGGTTTTGTGCTGGTAGAAGAAAGAATTTTTTTTTGTTTTAACTGACAAAAGACATCTTTAATTTTTCGTATATTCGACATTTAAAGGTAAAATTCAGTTGCAGATGAAAAACACTTTTTTGATTAGCTTAATTAAAAATTCTGTGGACTCATTTTTTTAAGAAGCAATGGGTTTTTTTTTCAGAATATAATGACAAAATTGAATGACCATTAGTGCCTAAATGCACGGCAAAAGAGTATTCCATTAATTTTATGCAATTGTTCTCCATTTATAGCGATTTGTCAATTAAGTTTTAAAAATCAAACGTTTAGTCATAAATACAAGAGATTTTCTTTTTTTAGGCCTAATTTTATTTCTTACAAAGAAAACGGTTTAGTCAACTATCCTTTGTGAATTACACCAGTTTATAAACTAAAACCCATTCAGTCAAAAATTTAGCCGTTTAAAGCAATATGCTAGCTTAATAGAGAATTTATTTTTTTCTCTAAATGTCTTCATCACCATCAATGCATCGTGACAGCTCAGTTTCTTTCGATTCCTATCACCATCAGTACTTATCCACCATCGATCATGGTAAGTCATTAAGACGGTAGCTTGTTTCCACATAGATTTGATAAATGTAAGATTTTGCTTGTCATTCAACATTGATGTGTCTATGAGTTGATGTCACTTTTGGGTTTGTCCTTTTTTCTTCAACAGTGCCCAAAATGTCTAGTGAGATGGATGGTAAATGATAGTACAGTCTACTGCTTCCAGGATTTGTTAAAAGCAGCACTCAGAAGCATCTTATCTGGCTTTTTCTCTTAACTTTAAGTAAGTTTCCAAATAGTACACTTATACAATAGTACTGACACAACTACAGCTAAGAAGAATTTCCGTTTTATTTTATCTAAGAGATCAGAATTTCCTTTAACCTATTAATTGCAGTCCATGCTTTACAATGCATAATGTTTTCACCATGATATGTATGATTAATATTAATCACTGAGTTATGCAAGAAAAGTGATACAACTGAAAAATAAATATTTCTTGGGTAAAATCAATGGGTTTTTCATTTCAAAATTATCAGATTTTGATAGGGAAGTAAAACATAATATCCTAAGTGAATGTCACGTTCTTCTGAGTAAAATACCGTAATTATCTGTGTATAAAACGCACTCATGTGCACAAAGCACTTCTAATAATGACAAAGACATTCTGGAAAATTTTTCGTGTGTAGTATACACAAAGTAGCAACTAAATCTAAGCTAATTTTACTTTTTTTTCAAACTTTGTAGTGTTTGTAGTGAATGATAAGAATTTATATAGTTTACATTATCTTTGAAACACAAATTTACTGACATGATTACGGAAAATGCAACCTGCTTTCGTCTGAAATATGCTCACATAGGAAGAAAGAAAATTATAAACAAACACACATTTCATTGCTTATTCCTCGGTAACGGCTTTCTATAAATATAGCTTACTGTTTGTCTCGAATATGGTAAGGCGTGTAACCGGTAAAAAAAAAAACGTTGATTATATAGTTCCCCCATACAATATGCACTCTAGTGGTGACATTTTTGGAAAACCAACTAATGTATGTGAATAAAGATTATTTAAAATGTTTATTTTTCAAAGAATGATTTTCAAAACGAATTTCTATTGCTGTTAGTAATCAGGAAAAAGCATATTTTCATAATGTTGCAGTTTCTAGTTTTCTAAGAATTGCGATGTGATTTATTTCCCTAATTATTTTGCTTTTCTTGTAGCTAAGTAGTGAAAATAGTTATAAATTGCTGCTTTAAATGCATTGTTCTCGAGGTATCTTTTTTCCAACATGTCTAAATTAGTCGTGGTTGATGATGACCAATCAGATTCTAATCATTAGAGCGGAATTACAGAAAGAAACCGTTGCATTGTTCGTTCGTCAACAGTTTCCTCTCCAAAGACGAAGTTGATATATTTCTTGATTCCTTTGCTATCTGTATTAATTTTTATTTATAAAAAAAGTGTACCTAAAATCTACGCACAATGTTTTGGATAGATTATGGTAAGGTTTTGAAGACAGTTTGTATTGTTTTTTTTATTTAATAGCATATCAGACCTCGTGGTTTATTCAATGCCAAAGTCATCCTGGCCCAGTCAGTTTGGGCTGAAAAATACACACACTGCATCTCCACAGAGGGGTAAGACTCCCACAATAAGTGTCTTGTATGTGACACTAAAAAATCTGTACTTAAGTTAAACTGAATGGTTCGAGATTGAACTGTTTTTCATTTAGCTGTTTGTAAAAAAATCTGTATTTAAACTAATGTCTTACTGTGTGTACATTAAAGACTGTACTTATGCTAAACAAAATAGTAGAAATTAAGTGAAACTATTTAACTGTGTGATAAATCGAGCTCAGGTTTGTTTAAAAATGTTATCTTCAACATGTGTTTAGAAATCATTTATTTAATACATGTATAAAAGGGATTTGGCATTAAATGACCAACAATAGTCGATATGCTATAAAAACAAACCAAACCAAATAAACCAAAGCCAACCTGGCAACAGAATAGTAGTGATACTATTTAACTCATAGCTTGGGGAATAAGGATGATAATACATTTCACAAGGGTTCGAAAAAGAAAGCAATAACGGGACTGAAGTTCGAACCTTCTAGGATTTCACATTCCAGCACATTAGCCATTCCGTCCTGGGACTCCTACATTGAAGACGAAACATTTGAAATTATTTAAGATTTTTTTCTGTGATCTATTTATTTATTGATTTTAAAGGCATGTCAACCCGTCTAGGAGTATTGTATGCCTAAAGGTAAAATATTTATTTAATTGGACATTTATAATTATATTTTGTGTTGTTGTTGCTTGAGTCATTTTTGTAAACGGATATACGGTATCAAGTATTCATATCTAACTCAAAAAATTAGCTCATATTTGCACGGTTTAAAGTATTCCTATAAAATTATAATAATTATATGGTTTCAACAAATTATACCAATTCAATAATAGCCATGTAATTGCTCACAATTTCATTGTTTCAGGTAATTGATAATAATATTTAGTAAGCAAATGTAGCTACCAGTAACATTTCTAAATACTAATAATTGACTGTTATATGGCATCAAATGTTCCTATCGAAAACCAAGAGATTTTAAGCAGATATCTTTGATCAATAGATAGGAAAGGTACTCTGACTGGAGTAATAAGAGTAAACGCAATGAAGGTGTATGCCACACTGCTTAGATCTTTATAACAGAAGCCTCACCATCAGGTTCATTTTAGTCTAATAGCCAGGACATGCTATTTTGAGACTGATGGCGTCCCAGTTGTGGGTCGAGAAAAACGTACGCCAGCATTATTCAAGACTTTGAAAATTTCACCACAATTGGCAAATTCATAAGAAATGAGGACCTTTTTTAGCTAACGTTCATCTCTCACTGTTCCTTGGTTTTGGAAACGCAGTTAGACCGTTTTAAACAAGTTAGTCGTCTTATATTCAAGATTGCAGACTTAGAACATCTCATCGAGAAAGCTATCTTGTTTCGAGGCTTGTCAGCTTCCCGCAAAATATAAACTTTGTGCCACCGATGTATCTTTAACTCAGGCTCTTAGCGATTATTTGCTTAACAACGGAGATTTCGCCCTTTAAATACAAATAATTTGAGACTGAGAATAATATGAATTTCTTTATATGTACATCATCAAATAAATATCGGGGAGGAAATGCCAGATTAATTAAATATAAGAAATTAATGTACTGTTAAGATTAAACAATCCAATTTTAAACAAATTCGAGCAAGAACTATGAAAGTTTTTCGCAAAAAACAAAATATTCCATTTCATCGAATTGATGTATTACACACACACACACACACACACATATATATATATATATATATATATATATATATATATATATAATTCTAAAGATATATTATTTGAATTTTTTTTTTGCAGGTTGTCACAATTACTCAGGAAGGTAACTCTAAAAAATGAAACATAGACTCCAGATATATATATATATATATATATATATATATATATATATATATCTAGAGAGAGAGAGAAAGGGAGAGAGAGAGAGAGAGAGAGAGAGAGATTGAGAGAAAGAGAGAGGGAGAAAATGAGTTTGTGTTTAATCCATTGCAGTTAACTTCCCAAGTAATTGTGACAACCTGCAAAAAAAGGCCAATAAAATCTTTAAAAATCATATATATATATATATATATATATATATATATATATATATATATATATATATAATCTTCATCATGTTCAAATCGAACTGACAACACAAGATTCCGTGACCTTTACTCTCCATCTGTTCTTATCATCCGTTTCACCAAGTCGGCCATCTCGACCGCATTCAATGTCCTTACTAAGCTGGTACATGTACGTCTTTACTAGTAAGCCAACATTGGCATGACAATGACTGAACGTCGCTTCTGAGTTTGTCCTTATTTCTCGGGTGCCCCAAATGTCTTGTTCGTCTTAACCGAATTATTTGTGAAATAGTTGTACAACTTTTTGTTTTGTTGGGTGTTACTTCCATGATTTATTCAAAGTAGCACGCAGAATTCTTGTGTCGTTTTCATTTAGCGTTTTCTCTATGCATTTTGTTTGAATCTATATGTGACAATACACCGCCTGCCAACTCCCACTATATCAACCAACCAAACTACTCATGGCCATCATACTCCTCTATCGGTTTTTCTATTCTCTGGCCAGGGATATTTCATATTCCTTTACCATCACACAAAATACGCAACCGAGAGGATGGAAGAAAAGAAGAACAAACAATCACGGGCTTGGGTTAGCTCCAAGCGCAAAAAGGGAGAAGTCGGTGACACTTTTGTGCATTCTGTGTTTGTGTGGGCTAACGCGAGCTTGCACTCGAGCGAAACTTCCACAAGTCACTAGCAATACTGACTTATCTTCTCATGTTGGTCAACTTTGCATCAGTAGGTCAACAGGTCTAACAGTCGCCTCTCTGACTTCCGTTGAGTGGTCTACTCTCTGCCCTGCTCTCATCTCTTGACTGACCTTCTCTTGACTGCTATCTCCTGTCGACTTTCCCTGGGACCTTCTTTCCCTCGTCCTCTTCCGGTCTTGTAGGATATCTCACGCGCAAGCCTTTTGTATAGGTTTCGCGCCAAAACAGACAAAGGGATCCTCTGACTGGCACCCATACCCACAGAAACGAATGTCACCTATCGTGTCACATATATGGTTCATCCATACTGGTGTATTCCAACGGCCACCGCCTGGAATGTTTCCCATCCAGATTTGCATATAATCGCTAACCTCACAATGTCAGTCCACACTATCGCTAGGGGTATGTTCCTATCTCTTTCAGTACATAAGATATTTCTGCCGAGGTATGTGAACGGTTCGACTAATATAATAGTCTTGCTACGTTGAGTGGAGATGGCTTCTTGATAAAAATTCGGTTTTATTTGCGTTCATTTCCAGGACAATTCCTCCTGATGCTTGCTCCATGCTATGCAAAGGTTTGTATTTAATATTCTACAGGGGTTTTAAGGCCGTAAAACACAGCAAACCAAAAGGGATTTTGGCATTAAATAACCCATTTTTGATTGCCATTAAAGAATATACCAAACAAAACAAAACCAGATTGTCTGGGCCTTAAAAGGATTTCAGGTCGAATCTTACAGTGAGATTTCCTTTATTCTTATATTCGATCTATGTGGGTCTCACCTTCTAGTCTGTTGATTCAAGTTGTGATAGATAAAGCAATAAATATTAAAAGATGAAAGAAAATTCCAGTTAAATTTTTAATTAAATTCCACTTTGTTCTTCCTTAAACAATTGGCATATATATATATATATATATATATATATATATATATATATATTTGTACATTTTAAACTCAAAAGCTAAGATGTATCTGCTATTATTTCCAGTCAAATATTGCAGTTTAAAGTGTTCTTCCCCGTTTATATGCGTGAATATATTCAGAAACTGTGAAGAATACTTCATGTCCCGATATTCAAATAATAAGATTCCCTACTCGTGAGAAAAGTTAATCTAATATCTTTATCTAGTGGGCGATAAACGCTGAACTTCGCACGTCAGAATAATTAAAATTGATAAAGCAAACGGCGTTGGCAAATAAGATGCAAATTTAATCGTTAGCTTATAATTTATTCGTGTTTTTTTAACTTCCTGACTTTTTTCCACATATATATATTTTTGCTGTTGCACCTATTACTTTGTTTAAGTTACCTGTTGCCAATACTCAGCCAAAGCATTTCTTGATTGCTAAACATGACGATAGAAGACACGTAAAGGAAGTGTGAAATAAAGATGGCTTACTTTTAATGTGACTCTTACCGCTCGAGTATCACCCAAATTAACCAATCGTTGTTTTACTAAATGATACTTGAATTTTGTACGTGATGATGAGCTGGTTTTAAGTTTTCAATATACACATATATATATATATAAATTTCATTGAAAATATATACACTACATATACTAGCTTTCTATTCAGCTTTTATTGTTAGCGAAAGAAATGTCTCATCTGTGGTTGTAGACAGTCTAAAATATTTCTATTGACTCTGTTAGTGTAGGTTGAACAATGGTACTTTCGACAATCTTTAGTCATTGACAAAGAAGTGGCTACTTTTGCGTTAAGGAATTCTGGTTGTATTAGTTGGTGAGCTGTGATTCAGTCGCCTCTTTATCGATTAGAAAATACCGCTTCGTCTTCTTGCTTTTGAGACCTGTCCAGGGGGAAGTTGAAACCCCGACAATATAACCCCCCCCAAAAAAAAAAATTTAGCTCATTGTTTTCCTTTGCTCTTTGCAGACTGATTTTTTTTTTTTTTAGTTTCATCCCACATGTATGATCGCTTCTCGCATCTCTCACGATACTTATCGGGATTAAGCATTTATTTTCAGTCAAAGACTCTGACACTTGGTACTATGTTAATAGCAGGTGGTCACAACATTACACAAGCAAATAATAAGAGCTTAGAATTGACTCTCAGTAAATCTTAGGCTTTATGTATTAGCAACGTGACAATACTATATTGCGAAAGACTGGTTTATAGCGAGTGAAATAATTTTATCCTTCCTAACCTAACATCAAAGTGAGATAACAACAACTAAAAATTAAAATGTAAGTTGGTACCTGCATGCATCCTTACAAATGTATATACATGTGTGTGTGTGTGTGTGTGTGTGTGTGAAATATGGAATAAAATCCAACGGTAAAAGTTCAGGAAGACAATACAGGAAATCAAATTGGCATGTATCGGCTATCAAGACTGTTTCTTTACAACTGATGAACTGTATATATATATATATATATATATATATATATGAAGCTTCACCCTGATATATATATATATATATATATATATATATATATATATATATATATATATATATATATCAGGATGAAGCTTCATTCTAATGATCCAGAAAAGTGAAACCTAAGGAGATTTCGTCTGACACATTAGTTACTTACATTAATATTTGCTGTATCTTGAATCGAGCATTTTCTTGGTTAATTTAGTACTCTGTCAGAGCTCTTTTTTTCTTTTGGGTTGACTATACAATAATCTTTGATTTTTTTCAGACATTATCTATGTTTTCAGGGTTTTCTATTTTCATGCATTTTTTTAAAACTATCAATTTGTGAATTTGCTTATCCTCAAATTGGCTAATTTTCTTTCATTCTTCCAAGGTTAAAGTTATCGATAAGCCTAAAATAGAAATACATCATATATATATATATATATATATATATATATATATATATATATATATATATATATATATTCAATGTTTTTGAAGATCCAATCGGTGAAAACTAGGAACAACTCTTCCGCTGTTTTATTTGGTTCGAAAAGCCAGCGCCAGAGAAATATTGAACCTTTTTTTAAATATCAGTTAGTTGTGTGAAAAATAATGATTTTTCTTCCGTATTCTTCACTCTTTTTTGACAAAATATACGCTCCTCCATGGAGGTTGAGCACTCTGGCGAAGGAATATTCGGCAGCCGCTCGCATAAGACAAAACTCTTCGAACGAATTGAGCACTCTGGTATCCGGTAGGGTATAAAATGTAAACAAACGGATGGCTGCTGCTGCTGCCGCTGCTGTTGCTACATTAATACCTTATAATTCCTTTGCCAACGTGGTACGCTTGTTGGCCGAGATGTCTGATACTATGTCTAACGTAAAGTTGGGCAGGTTTCGATCCCAGCTTCAAGCATCCTACGTGTCTAGCCACATTGAAGAGTTGGGATACAACGAAAAAGTCTGTTTGTGGATGACAATATATATATATATATATATATATATATATATATAAGCAAAATGAGAAGATTCACTTCCTTGGTATCATTATAGCACTCAAATTGTATAAGCCTACAGCTTGGATTTCCTCTTTGGTATATATATATATATATATGTAACCTGATGAAGGTCTAAAAACTGAAAGATTTAATGTTACTAAATATTTCTATAGACAAAATAATCTTGTGCAGACTCTTCTTATCTCTATACATTTTTATACTAACGCTATCTCCATTGGAAAAGGTATGAATCCAGTATTTCAACTTAGACAAAAAGAAGGGCTGTCTACGCTCATAACTTTCCTTTGGCAACCGGTTAAAGAAAAGGGAACTATGAATTAAAATCTGTTAAACTCCGCTTAAAATTGACCTTGTGCCACTCCTGATCATGCGGAGGAGTTAGTAAATAGATATACATTTTCATACTGTCAGTTTTATTTCCATTTTTCACACACACACACACACACAAATATATATATATATATATGTATATATATATATATACCTGTATGTGTATGTTTTCATATAATAAGTACTATATACATAGGGTGATGTATATCGAACGATCCAAACTTTCAGTGCACCCAGCAGTTAATAACTAATTGTTTCAGTTGAGTTTCAGTGTGTAATTACTTAAGTGCCGTAGCCACCCACCGCTGCGTGCTAAACATATCCGCCCCAACCACTCAGCTTGTATCCGCCTTCTGTGATGCCCAATCTACCTGTCACTAATAATATGGACGGTGAAAATTATCAATTGGCCCGCGGCAATTTCCAACAAATAGCTTGCCGTTGTGAACAAAATAAATTACCTTCCAGTTGGATAAAAGGTCGGTCTCATGCCAATGCTTTTCATTACCAATCGTGGTACTCACCTACCCTGCACACCAACGTGACTATCACGTGATGCATACTAGCAACAAAGATCACTGCTATTGGTATTCTTGTTACTTCTACTTCAGATATTACACATACAATAATCCTGTTTGTTTCACTTGTGCCATCAAAAAGCGAAGCTTAGTAAATTGCTACAATCGTCTAGTTTTCTCCGTAACTATTCTTTCCTGTCCGCAGAGTTTAGTATACGCTGACTGTATCCCTTGCAGACGGTTAAGAGTCCCACGAAATTGGGTTTCATTGCTATTATACTAAACTGCATATGATGTTGAGGTTCAAGTTACAGATATTTGGGAAGCGTTCAGTATCTCTTCATAGGCATAAATCTCCGGTCGTCTCTGAAACGGAGTGGTAGTATCTTTTATGGTCCCATCTATGAATAAAATAGATCTCCGTAATCTTTTTGTATTCAATAAGAATACTTTTATCCTATGTATCATTTGCATTTGAAATATTTAGTATTTGCAATAGCTACTTGAAACTATAATTGTCTACTGCATGTTATAATTTGTTACTTGAAACCATATAACTTTGGGCAAACAAAAACTTGTATTAATAAGAGCTAATTTACAGAAACCACAAAATTATTTGTATTTGAGTGGAATACTTGAAACCATACGACTGTGTGCAAAATAACTGTATTAGATAGAAATGCTTGCTATATGACTATGTGCAAATATCTTTTCAGCAACGACACAAAATATATAGAAATAAAATGAACAAAATTCCGTGACCACTCGGCATAAAATAACTCTATACAGGTTCACATGCCGTTAAAATCATCATACAATAACTCAGTCCATAAACCTGGCATAGATTTCTGAAAAAATAATGAATGACCAACACCGAAACTTATTTCAATAATTTATAGATAGAACTTTAAAAGGTTGTTTATTAAATATTTTCCCTGCTTCGTAATTATATTCTTGTTACAGAAAACCAATAGAACTAATCCAAGAGTAATAGAATATTTGAAAAGCCAGTGAAAAGTGAAATGTTGCTTTGTATAACGAGTTCAAATGACGCTCCGTCAAAAGCAAAACTTTACAATGTAAATCAATAGTTATATAACCAAATATAGTTATAAGCTGAGGGTTTCATTTTAACTATTTAATAAATATTGAAGAGGAGGGAAAAATATTGATCTGAGGCTCTATATTGATTTTAAAAATAAACATTGCCCGGGTAACATGCATACTATTGCCATTGTAAGTCCTCTTTCAAAAACGTATATATATATATATATATATATATATATATATAGTTAGTTGCTTGACCGTAGAAGAAGGCTCCATTTTTAAAAGCTACTACAACAAGGTGTGGTGGAGGGTGTAACTTCTTTCCCTTAATTCCTTCACTTACTTTTGATCTGAACCTTATAATGCTGAGTGTTAAGCAAGGAGGCATCAAGTACCACCTTTTAGTCTCTGGTATGACTCGAGCTGGGATTAAACCTCAGTTTCGCGGACAGTGTGCGAAGACACTAGGCATTATTCCAATTGGTAATATATATATATATATATATATATATATATATATATATATTAGTAATATTCAGTCAGTGTTCGAAGGCAGTGAGTGTGGATTGACCTAATCGGTCAAATACAAAAGATAAAATTCAGGAACATTAAAAATGCATTCCAGGTGGGAACGTGAGGGTACAGCGAACGAATCAAGAAATCCAAGGAGGTTTCGGCCAGAGCTGATAAATCTAAAAACATATATCTCGTTAGCCCATATGAATATGAGCAAATCCTTAATAATAAGATCACGGAATCCTATAAATTAGACTGTAACGACACAACTACACGAATTAACAGAGATACAGGTAAATTCGCGAGCAAAATACAAATTGTAGACAGATTAGGGAAAATAGAAGAAAAGAGTGCTTACATATTATTTAAGGATCATAAAAAGAACTTCCTTGATTTTAAACAAGTTAGACTAATCAACCCCACCAAGACCGAATTAGGCTTGGTATGTAAGGACTTAATACAGAGAATTACGTCTAGGTTACTGAGTGGACCTAAGTATAACTTGTGGAAAAACTCTATGAATATCATCGATTCGTATAAAAACATTAGGAATAAGAAGAGGTCCACATTCGTCCAATTCGATATCTTAGAGTTCTACCCGTCCATTACAAGGGAATTATTATTAAAATACCTGAACCATGCTAAGGAGTATACGGACATCACGGACGAGGAAGTAGAATTTAATCTAGCATGTGGGAAATCTGTTCTATCCGATAATCGTATAACTTGGGTGAAAATTCACTTAAACAATTTCGACGTACCCATGAGGGCTGACGACTTACCTCAAATAGTAGACTTAGTAGGTATCTACATCTTGGACAGGTTGGGTCGTATTGTCGACTTAGAGCAGGTGGGATTTTACCGAGATGACGGAATTATCTTCATCCCGGACAGTAACGGCCCAAGACCTCTAATATACAGAAGAACATTATTAGGGCTTTTAAATTGCTAGGTCTACGAATTCAAATAGTCTCAAAGATAGTTGACTTTATTGACGTCCCACTAAATTTGACTAACGGCATTTTCAAACCGTTTAATAAGAACGATTCCGCCCCCAAGTACGTAAATATTACCCCAAATCACCCAAGATCTGTTGTGAAACAAATTCCTAATGCCATGAACCAGAGGATTAATAGGCTGTCCTCATGTAAAAGAATTTTTGAGGAGAGCAAAAATATATATGATGATGCCCTCAAGAAGAGCGGATTCCAAGGTAGACCGGGGTATATAACCCCGGTGGATCCAGGCTCTTAGGATAAGAAGAGAAATATGCATAACTTTTTAAACAACCATATTTGGAGGTTACTAGAGGAATTAATTAAAAACGGCGGAGGCCGGATGTGGCGCCTTATAACTGTAGAAGTAAAGGGGAATGCCCCTTGGGCGGACGTTGCAATCCGAGAAACGTCGTATAACAGGCATGCATTTCACCCATGGAACATAATAATGATGGGGAAAGAGTCTATATAGGCATCTCTGTTGGGAATTGAAAACAGAGATTATATAATCACAAACATTCTTTCTCCAATCCACGACTTAAGAACCAAACCGCTCTATCAAAATAAATACCAGGGGCTGACCCACCTAGTAAAGTGGAAAATGGTTAGGCAGTCTTCTACCGTGAATAGCTTCAATGGTAGATGTAACTTGTGTATTGATGAAAAAATTAGTATAATTAATTTTAGAGATTACAGACTACTTTTAAACGAACGAAACAAAGTAGTGTTTAAATATAGACATAAGGAAAATCCTGACTGAGGGCCTCTGAGGCTTCTATTCTAGGCAAAAGCAAGGACAAAGATGAGAATTTTATTGGAATTTAACGACAATAAACTTATTTGTTGATATCATTAGGACGGGGAGATTTATGTATAGATGATGATTCTGTGAACTTCTGATTTTTTTTTCTGGGCTAGTTAATTCCCCTTGACTTTTTAGGGTTAATTAAAGGCACCTGATAGTTGCCGAAAACATTTTTTGCATTTATTTTTATTTTTATTCATCTTGATTAACTTAATTTAATGGGAATGTCTAAAATCGGACCAGCTGAGATAATTAACATATGTATTAGTAGTCATCATCATCATCATCATCATCATATCGTGCTGGCAGCACGGATATCCCTGACCCTCTCTCCCCACTCCTTCCTATCGTTCATCGCCCTAGGTAGATCTTCAGGACAACAACCCGTATCCTCACATAGCTGCTGAATGTACGTTCGAGCTGGTCGTCCTGCTTTTGTGCGGCCATGTGTGGGGATCCATAAGAGTACATCTCTTATGAGTTCATCTCTGCTTCTCCAGCAGTGTCCTGCATGTCTGGTTCGTCTAACTTGAATAGTTTTCGTGATAGGGGGCAGGTGGCCGTACAGTTGGTGTCTTGTGGGGTGTTGCTGCCAGGACTTGTTCAGGATTGCACGCAGCATTCTTGTGTAATTGCCATCTAGTTTCTTCTCCAGCCGTTTTGTTAGCGTCCATGTAGTGCATCCATATAGCAGTATCGATGTGACCGCTGCCTGGAAGAAACTGCGTTTCATTTTATCGGTTAGGTCTGATTTCCATATAATCGATAGCCTATTGATAGCTGTCCATGCTTTCGTTAACCTCGTTTCGATGTCCTTTTCGGTTGATTCGACGCTGCTTCCTAGGTACGTGAATTTGTCTACTAGTTTAAGTGGGGTTCCTTCTAGAGTGGAGATGTCCCCCGTTTGGTTATAGCACATATATTCCGTTTTGTGTGCATTAACATGGAGGCCTATGCTTGCTGCTGCTCGTTCCAAACTATGCAGAAGTGTTTCGGCTTGGTCAGGTGTATTTGCCAGTATCGCTATGTCATCGGCGTAGTCGGCGTCGGTAATTGTTGTCGCGGGGTATCTTCTGCTTCTTCTCTTCGTCAGTTCGAAGCCATTCTCTCTGATTTTGTCAATCGATGTTCTAAGTACGTAGTCTAGACAAATGATAAAGAGGTACAGGGCCAGTGTGTCCCCTTGTAGTACTCCAGCTACAATGTCAAAGTATTCTGTGTTTCCATCCGGTGATCGTACTTTTACTTTAGTGTTTCTATAGAGAATCGTTATTGCCGCTACGGTTTCTTTAGGTATGCCGTACGCTAGTAGGATTTGTTCCATCTTTCCTCTGTGAATGGAGTCCAAAGCCTTGGTAAAGTCGACAAATATTAATGTCGCTTGTAGGTTCTTTGCCCGTACACCTTCAAGGATTCTGCGGATGGTTAATATTTGTGAGGTCGTGGATCTATTTCTTCGGAAGCCATTTTGGTTTTTTCTAAGTATGTTGTCGATTTTGGGTTCTATTCGGTTTCGTAGTAGGGCATTGTAGATTTTGGCAGCTATGGATGTAAGTGTTATGCCTTGGTAGTTTTTGGCTAATCCGAGATCCCCCTTTTTAGGGAAGGGGAGTATTCATCCCTTCCCGGAAGTATGGAAGACCAGACAATTCGATGACATACTGCTCCGACAATGCAACGCAGTATTAGTAGTAAATGAAGAATATATCTGGGGATAGACATTTAATTTACGAGCTTATATTATTTTAGAAAATCCTATCTGCTATGGGAATTCGAATTGGGATAGGTTGACTTAGAGGACAACCTGCTTCTGTTTCTTAATGTTTCTAACCCCTATTGTTTTAACCCCCTTTGCTCTGACCTCTGAATTTAAATTTTATTTTTATTTTATCTTATGTTATTTTAATTTCTCGTACACATATGAACTGTAATTCCACATCTGCTGTTCCGCAACCTCAAGTCCAACATGTAAAAAGTCATCTGACGAGACGGAGAATATAATAATATTCTCCAGCGAAATAAATTTATAATGACAACTTAACAAATTTTGAGTTTCTTTTTAATTGCACTATATATATATATATATATATATATAAGATTCACTAAACTTAAAAATTAGATAACTAGATTATTAACCTAATATATATATATATGTGTGTGTGTGTGTGTGTGTGTATGATATGACTAATGGTTTTATTACTAAACGATAAAAACGATGGATATCACCTAACAACTTTCAAAAAAATTAATTAAACATAGATATCGGTAAAATTTTAACAATTGAACACTTGGTTAAAGCTAAATAAATACGTAAATAGAATTTTGATTATTCAATGGAATTTTATAAAAAGCATATGAGAAAAAAATGTTTTTAATATTTTTAATAAATATTAAATTAAACTGATTGAAACGATTGATAAAGTATCGAATATCATATGATAATTTACAAAAAATTTCAATAAACGTAGATACCTTTAAATCTTAAACAACTAAACATCTGATAAGATTAAGATAAGAATTCTGCCACATTCTTAAAAGATATATATTAAAAGTAAAAAGTTCTTTTTTTTTTAAATTATGAATAAATTTAAAATTTCCTGATTAAATAGATGGACTAAATATCCAATATCATCTGATAATTTTCAAAAATCTAAAAAATCGTAGATACCGGTAAAATTTAAAAAAACTAAAACAATAAATTAGAATCCAATTAGAATTAAGGTAATACTACTAGATTTCTAAAAGATATATATTAAAAATGATAAATTCAAAAAATGTAGATAAATTTATAATTCATTATTTCATATAAAATTCTAAAAAAGACTTCGCAACCAGAAAATTTGTGTATTAATAATAAATAAATGGTGTTAATACCGGAAGACAAAAGGAAGTAAAGAATCAATGGAATTACATATTGTGGAAGGTTTTCTAAGCTGCGATAATTATATATAGATATATAGTTTCTGTGTGTGTGTGTGTGTGTGTGTGTGTGTGTGTGTGTGTGTGTGTGTGTTTTATATTTATGTATATTTAAATTATAACTCATTGAACCTTGCGTGAGATGAAATGTATTCCCCGATGTTAAGGCGGTCAAAAAGAAACAAATTTCTGTTCAAATTCATCTGAAGAGTCGACTAGGGAAATAAATTCAAAAGGAATATATTTATTAATTCTCTTGTTCATACCGATGTTTTGCTCTGCATATGTTTCCTCATATATGTTTATATAAATTAATTAGCCCTGCATTGAGTACTCTTTTTGGATTATTCTCTTTACGTCTGTTTACAGACTTGATATATATATATATATATATATATATATATATATATATATATATATATATATGTATATATATATATATATATATATATATATATATGCATAAATATATATCTATATACTCACACACGCACCCCCCGCACCCACACCCACCCACAAACACAAGCATATATATATATATGTGTGTGTGTGTGTGAGAGAGAGAGAGAGAGTATACAGTTAACCTATAAGATTCTGATAGAGTGGAAAAACCTAGATGATGCACTTTGCAAATAAAGATTATTCAAATTGATATCTGGGAAAAAATTCAATAAAAAAAGAAAAGACTAACGGCACCCATCCTATTTGAAAATAGTCAAATAGTGCTTCGATGCTTTACCAAACGACAAAATACCGGCAGAATCAACGAAGCTTAACTTGCTCGATACACTAAGTAGAGTGATTTTAAAGTTGTACATCCCACAGAGTCAGACCAATCTACTTAGATTTCACAAACTGGATCATCAGGAAAAATCTGACTGTGAAAGGTTATGGCCAATTGACATATATATATATATATATATATATATATATATATATAAAACGAAAGACAGTCTTTATTTGGCGACTAAGAAAGATAAAGTTAAATTGAATTAGCAAAAAAACCTGCTAACGCAATCAAAGCTGAAAATGTGTTAGGCTTGTACTAGCCTATCTATTTATACATGGGATGTGAAAAAGAAGCAAATCATAGAACTCATGATGAAATGGAAAATAATAAAAAATGTCAAAAATATAAAGCAGGCGATGGATATATCTGCTATGCGTGGAAGAAAAACTAACCATTAGATCTAATAAAAGTACTAAAGAATTACTTAATCAAAGAAATCAGGCTCTTAATGTTTGTAGACATAAGAAACACCCCTTACTGGGGAATAATAACAATTCATGTAAATAAACATATAATGTACGTGGCCTGGAGTAATTACAATACAATTCAGGAAGTCACGGGTGAATATAACAGCCTCTGTCTCCCGTTGCAGACAGAGGAGAGATTTTCTTTTAAGGAAAAAGTTGCTCCCCGGCCAATTTCAACATCACCCAAATTCATATTCCTCGTGGCCGATAAATGGGGACACGTTGACTTATTTGACGTCGCAGGTAGCTGTAGATTCCTCCGTCTCTTGCTAAAGAAACCAAAGAGTGATTTTTTGGTAAAAAAACATGCATCTGATTCGCCCTCTTTTTTTAAAGAATGATGACTACGTGGTTTACTCACTCGAATGTATTCATTTACTTGCCCTAATACCTAACGCCGTTTGGGTTTTGACTGATTTACGAGGTTTTATGCTAATTTAATTCAATGTTTGGTGGCCAAATAAAGATAATATTTACAAAAAAAATGTTCTTTGCCTCAACCTTCTTGTGTCAGATTTTTCCAGATCATTCGTTTGGTAGACTTTACTACTTTATATATATATATATATATATATATATATATATATTACAATAGATTGGTACACAAAGAGATGTATTTCTAGAATTATTAATTTTGCTCTTTCACTTGTTTCTAGTGTGACACGACCTAACATATTTATCCCAAGACAGGAGTTTATTTTTCGCAGATGTGAAGACAGGGCATCCTGGCACTTGATCCCTCGTAGAATACGTTCCAGTTAAGATTCCCTTTTTGGCGTAGGCAAACTGGCAGATTATCTTGGGATTAATTTGGGGCTAGACTGACCGCCACTGGCAAGGGGTTTCCAAATTTCCCGTTACACGCACACCCACCAGCTATCTTCCTACCCCTAGGATAATGGAAGATATGGCCCCTAGGTTTTGATATAATAATATTAATTATCGTAGTCGACAATTCCAATTTACCGGGTAATATTTTTAAAGGCGAGTATGACATTTAGCGAGAATAAATTGAGGCGAATGAAGCTGAAAATGAATATGCAAACGACAACTTGATAGGTAGACAACACAATGAATAAATTTCGACACGAGGAGAGACATAAAATATAACAAGGTCTTTAATACATGCGGACACACACATTTAACGTGTAGGCTATATTATTAGCGGATAATATCAAAACACAAATGTCTTTCTTCCTTATTCTTTTCTTTCTTCCTTCTTGAAATTGAGAGAGACAGAGAGACAGAGAGTATGTAATTGCAATGCTTAGGAAGGGTAGAGGGAGAAAATAGTCTTAAGATTTTTGACGGGTTCCTTCTGAGAGTATTTTCACTTTTACAGGCTAGTGGGGTTTTATATAGCTTGGCTTGTAGGCGTCTGTTATCGTCTTGTCCAAGATTCTTTCCGCTTTTCCGCTTTTCCGCTTTTCCCCGGGAATTTCGGCGGCAGTTTCAATACATCTTATCACATCAACTACTGTCCTGAAAACCCCGGTTCTGCTTCTTCGCCCGGAGTTCACGGCGACATCTGTCTTCAAAATTGATTTCCTTATTCCTATTTCCGCTGACCAAAAGGGCTAATTCAGTTTTTAGGGTCCTGGCCAATCATTCAGCCTCTTTCTTCTTCCTTCACTCTGTCAGGCGATTCCTTCAGACTACTATATGTCCTTATAACTCCTTCTTTATCCATCCGGTCACAGAATGCAAAAATCTGTTGGCTTTCATTCTGACCCGGATTTGTTACTTCGGCCGCGAGGAATTGACCTACATTCCTTATTCCTCTTTTAACGGTCAGTATTTGGTGGCTTGTTAATTCAAACACGGAGGGTTAGGGGAAATTTCTTATTTCTCTCCTCTCAGTGGTAGACCACGTGACACTAGCCTCTTGTGTCTGTTCTCTAATTCACTTTTTTTTTCTTTCTTCTTCTTTTGCGTTTTACATAAATGTGTTCTATGTGTTTGTATGTTGATGTGGGTGTACTTATCTTCCCCCAATTTATCTTAGATATTTGTTATGTCTTAAGGTTTAATAGGTGTCTACTCAGGGTCATTGTGTATGTGTATATGTATGTGGGTATATGTTTTGTGGAAGTCTTTCTAAGTATGTATATAGTTTAGTTCTGTTTAATGTTGTGCTTTAAAACTTAACTGCTTTCTACTTTCTTCTCTTTGAGTGTGCATGTGTGAGGTTGCGTTTGAGAGTGAGTTTATTCCTGTCTCTGTGTGTGTATAGTTAACATGCTATTCAGTTTATTAGTAGTCTTCTCAAGGTCCCTGTGTGTGGTGGGTGTATGAGTGTGTCTAAAGGTTCTCGGGTGATAGAAAGTAGCTAGTGACATGTGTAAGAGAAAAATAAAGAATTTTAAACCGTAAATCTCTTTGTAAACTGATTCATTAAAAATATTTACTTTTTTCTCTCTTTGGTTCGACAATAAAAGAAAAACTATATATATATATATATATATATTGCAGCCCTCTATATGAATTTCATCAAACCTTCCTTAATCAAGATGAACTTCGAATACAGCTGCAACATTCTAAAATACTCATCATCATCATCATCATGTCGTGCCGCCAGCACGGATATCCTTGGCCATCTCTCGCCACTTCTCCCTATCATTCATCGCCTCCGGCAGGTCTTCTGGGTTACATCCTGTGTCCTCACATAGCTGCTGTATGTAATTTCGGGCTGGTCGTCCTGCTTTTGCTTGGCCATATGTGGGGTCCATAGGAGTACGTCACTTACGAGCTCGTCCTTGCTTCTCCAGCAGTGTCCCGCGTGTCTGGCTCGTCTAACCTGTATAGTTTTCGTGATGGGAGGCAAGTGGCCGTACAGTTGGCGTCTCGTGGGGTGTTGTCGCCAGGACTTGTTCAATATTGCTCTAAATATTCTTATGTAGTTGCCGTCAAGTTTCTTCTCCAGCCGTTTGGTTAGCGTCCATATAGTGCATCCATATAGCAGTATCGATACAACCGCTGCCTGGAAGAAACTGCGCTTCATTTCATCGGTCAGGTCTGATTTCCATATGATTGAGAGCCTATCTATAGCCGTCCATGCTTTCGTCAGTCGTGTGTCGATGTCGTTTTCCGTTGATGAGACGCTACTTCCTCGGTAGGTGAATTTGTCCACTAGCCTCAGAGAGGCTCCGTCTAGAGTGGTAATGTTGCCCTTTTGGTTGTAACACATATATTCAGTTTTGTGCGCATTGGCATGGAGGCCAATGCCTGCTCCAGCTCGTTCCAAACTATGCAGTAGTGTCTCTGCTTGATTAGGCGTATTCGCCAGTAACGCTAAGTCATCAGCGTAGTCGGCGTCTGTGATTTTTTTGCGGGGTACCTTTTGCTTCTTTTCTTAATCAGCTCGAAGCCATTTTCTCTGATTTTGTCGATCGTAGTTCTAAGCACGTAGTCTAGACAGATGATAAAGAGGTATGGGGCTAGCGTGTCTCCTTGTAGTACTCCTGCAACCATGTCGAAGTATTCCGTGTCTCCATCTGGTGAACGTACTTTCACTTTTGTGTTTCTGTAGAGGATCATTATTGCTGCTACGTTTTCTTTTGGTAGGCCGTATGCTAGTAGGATTAGTTCCATTTTCCCTCTGTTTATGGAATTGAAGGCCTTGATAAAGTCGACAAATAGTAATGTCGCTTGAAGGTTTTTTGCCCAAACGCCTTCAAGGATTCTACGGATGGTCAATATTTGTGAGTTTGTCGATCTATTTCTCCGGAAGCCATTTTGGTTTTTCCTAAGGATGTTGTCTATTTTGGTTTCGTAGTAGGGCATTGTAGATTTTGGCTGCTATGGATGTAAGTGTTATCCCTCGGTAGTTCTTGGCTAATCCGAGGTCACCTTTTTTAGGGAAAAGGAGGATGCATCCCTTCATCCATCTTTCTATCCTATTTTGACTATAGACAGCGTTGCATTGCCGGAGCAGTATATCGTCGAATTGTCTGGTCTTCCACACTTCTGGGGGGACCTCGTCCAGCCTTGCAGCTTTCCTATTTTTAATTCTTTTAAGAACCAAGTCGAGTTCTTCTTTGGTGAAAGGACCTAGTTTAATATTTAATTGCTTACTGATAATTCTGGTGATCGGTTCATCTGTTATTTTCAGCGGGCTTCCTAGTAGATTTTTGAAATGCTGTTCCCACAGTTTTACTCTTTCTTGTTGGCTTGCAGCTTTCAATTTTGCTTTGGCTGTGCTCTTCCTTCTACTTACTTCGTTTATTGTTTGCCAGGCTATCCTGGATTGTCTATCTTCCACCGAGTCTCTAATCTTATCTATCTGATTTTGTATGTATTCTGTCTGTTCTTTTACATATATTCCAGCTAATTGATTTTGTGCCTTTTCTAGTTTTCGGGCATTTGTGTTTGTTGGGTTCTTCCGATAAAAAAATACTTATAATATGTACATATGTATGTATGTATTGATAATAGACGACACATTAAACCGTGGGTATCCAGTTTTAACAGTAGACCCTGATGATATTTATACTTCTTTTGGGGAAAGAGGGAAAAATTAAAATATTCTAAAAAGAATTTCATAGTTATTTTAGAAATATAGAATTCAAAAATTCGAATATGCAAAAAATGACAAAGACTGATATCTCAAAATTATCGTTTAGTTAAACATTCGACTTGAGACGTCTTCACCCTTTTAGATTACAGCATTTTAAGTGTATTGACCACATAAAAATCACTATCGAATGCTTTAAATTTTCATACACCTCACACTTGTACGAGGGTTGTTCGAATAATTCTTAGCCTCATCCAGAAAGAACTATAGCTGTACATTTTTGTTGTGACAAACCACTAGGATTTCTCAGAAAACAATAAAATATAAATGAAACTGTATAATATATATTTATGAGTGGGAATGTTCTGTATGTGTAATAGAAAATGGTGCTGTAAGAATTATCATAAATAGAAAAATAACATTCCAAGTTCTGGATTTAAAAGTAAAGATCATTTTTCTCTATGTTGCAGTTTAAACTGACATGGACCCACTCTATCAAACAAATGTCACTTTCTGGTCGACACACGTACGTCAGCTGCTTGACGCGACTGCCAGGTAGCCCCAGTAGCCACGACAGGTGGACTGGACTGACCAACTTCTCAAACTTCGGGGGGTGGCGTCCCCAGGGTTTAACCCTCTCCGGAGGGGCTACGTTTATCGCCTCGAACCTGAAGTGCAATTTTTAAGGGAAATGCCGACGATGCCGTTTTTGTTCTTGCCAGGGGTTTGAGCTACGATCCTGCGCCTGGATCCACCTTTAAAAGGCTTTGTGTCGCACTTGGGTGTTTAGTGAGGCATGCGACAAATACCTGAAAACAAATGTCACCCTGTTAACGGGCTTATGATAAGCTCTGAATCCTCTGCAGAGAGGTAATATCTACCCCCACCCAAAAAGTGATGTTTAGTGTGGTAGGAAGACTGCCACCTAATGAATCTATTATTTATACACTCCTGTCTTGTGTAAATGTGGTTATACAATTCACCATGTTTGTTAACACATCTAAAAGCCTAAGAAAGAAAGAAAGAAAGAAAGAAAGAAAGAAAGAAAGATTGGAGTTCAGTTCAACCAGAGACCAAGACGTAGGACTAGTTTTTTTCTTAACTGAACGAAGAAGACAATAGAACAAAGGATGATGAGTCAAAAAAACATGATGCTACTAAACTGCGTCTGATTGTAAAGCCCCAGTTCTTTATATATTGATAGTGTGAAGAAATTTATCATTCCCGTCACAACGAGTTCTACTCCGAAGCAAAATGTTACGGTCCGATCTTTGAGTCAAACTGACCTGTTTAAAAATCATTCGCATTCGTGTGCAACCAAAAAAAACCTAAAGAAATAATTACACAAAACTGCAAACATAAACGTTCACTGAACACGATTCCCTAACACCTCGGTATAAAATATCCCTTTACAGTTTGACATGGTTTAAATCAATCAGTCAACAAAAAATGTTTTTATCTGTATTTGACCAAGATTTTCTTTTAAACTTTGATATTTTTATCTTCGTCTGCGATCGATTCTGTCTATGCTCCCTTGTAGGTTTTTTCCATTTCCTCCGAGGGAAAATGATGTCATTGTTGATATGAATAGATTACAAGGATGATGATGATCATCATCATCCTCATCATCATCATTAGAAGTTCATCAGATATGTCTTTAACTTGCCAATCGGAAAGGTACCTCTGCCTATTTCATGTATCAACTGAAAACTTTGGTTACAAATTGTATCGATTCATTTCAGAGATAGACACTGCTTATAATTAATGTCTACCGAAATTAAATTCCAGCCTGTTTATTTACTTAATTTATGATCACAACATTCCCTAAATTGATCCCGAATCTTGACGCTGAAGAAAGAATTACGATTTATAAACCATTAGGTTAGTAAAAACTGAATGAAAAATGAATGCCAATTAATGGCCATTATAGAAAAGTAAAAATAGAATAAAATAAATAAATAAATAAATAAACAATAAACTGTACTGTATGGGAACTATCGGAAAATTGGCGAAGAGAGAACTGGAAATAATGAGCAAGATAAAATTTATATATACTAGTTTTATGGGAAGCATTGGAAAACAAGAAACAAATCTTAGTGAGATTGAGATCAGGGGAGTTTTCGTACTTTTAGGATTTATTCAAATGTACTCTTCTTTTTTAAAGGTTGATAGATAGAAACAGTCTCATTTGAACAGAGAGAGATAGAGAGAGGGAGAGTGGAAGAAAAGGTAACAGACAGGGTTAGTTTCTTTTTTAATGATATATCACATTTAGTGAGTTATTTAATGCCAAATCCACCCTTGTAAAAGCCGGGTGGGGTAGTGATTTCATACCTTTCCAAAGGCATTAGTTCGAAAATGAAAGTAATAGTAAGACAACGGTTAAAACTCGCTTACAGTCCAGCACATTAGCTACTCTAATCTGATATAGATATTGATTGATTGATATAGTTTGTTTTCAACTTAAGCACAAAATTAATAATAAAATTCTTAAGAACACGTGGTTTCGAATAATTGGTTGCTTGTAATGTTAACTATTCACTAACTTCACACACCCCATACACACTTACATATACATAGACATAGATTGATAGATAGATAGATAATGTGTGTTGTAATGCGTCAATTAATATTTTTGTACACGTATTCATTATAGAGAAAATCAAATGCCAAACTTTTAAAAACAACAATTTTAATTGCATCTACCTACTTTCATGTACTTTGTATATATTACATTCATCTTAAACTTACATGCACCTATATTTATACTTAGAATTTCACAATGAATTCAGATATTTTCTTATGCTAATATGTGCATGTAAATGCCAACACTCTCCCTCGAATAAACCAGCACACACACACACACACATATATATATATATGTGTGTGTGTGTGTGTGCGTGCGCGCACGCGTATGTATGTGTGTGAGTGTATTCTTACTTGTGAACAAATATTTATTCAAAAGTATAAGAGAATATATTCGTATAAGATTCGATGCCTTTTCTTCAAGTTGAATTTGTCTAACAACTATAATATATGGAAGACATTGTATTCTAAATACAAAAGAAATTGTCGCAAAACAATGCTGGATTCACTAGAGAATATGAATCTATTCTAATAATTATAGATATTTTATTCGTCTATCCACAATAGGCGGCCCACTTGTTTAATATAATCAACTAAATTTAGTATGTATATTTGTTCTATCCAGAAAGTTTTAAGGTTAAAGCATTGAAGGACAGTTTTTAAGATGATCAATAACGTGGGGGAAATCTTGTTTCTTAGATATTTAGCTAATTGTACAAGATTTTATTTTCCAAGATTTTAAAAGTTTTTTCATAAATTAATTGCTTGACTAGAATAATTAACATTTAGTTTTTTTTTCTATTTAGACTCATTGCTAGTTCTATAAATTGAACATATGAATTAATTACATAAGATTACAATCCTGACGAAAACAAAAATACTTAAATCCATAAATCGGTAATGTTTGACTCATTGAAATTAACTTTTATTTACACGAAATAAGTTAAATTCACCTGCTATAGTAACAATCACTGTTTGTACCTTTTGGTTATAAGGGGAATGATACATTTTTTTATCTGATTTTTTTCTTTTATTTCCCTTTAGTAGAAGAGGTTACAAAGAACTTCATCATAACTTTTGAGTTGACTCTATACCACAATTGTGAGCCAGAAATGAAGGCCGATTGAAAAATATTTGATTTTCAGTAATTTTGGAAGAGAATTAAGTTAACTGTTTCTAAAAATAACTAATTGAACCATTCCTGGAAATAATAGAATATTCTGGATACTAAATGAAAATCTGTATTTTTGATGTGGACACTGATAAATAGTGAATGAAGTAAAGAAGTAGATACAATTTTTAGTAAAAAATGTGATTCATCTAATGTTGAAATGGAAACGTTCAGACTATTAATAAGTCTCAGATTTGATTTTTCAATGTACCCTAGGGATTGAAGATTTGAATTAAAATTGCTCGGTTCAACACGCAGTCCCTAACGAAGTTTGGTGGGGACATCAAGCGAGTGTATGTGGCAATCATCTCAGAAATTTTGATAAATAAAGCAAAATAATTTTAGGAAAGTATATACGCATATATTGTTTATCAAGGGTATTTGGTTGGTTTAATGTGTGCAAGAATGTAATTGGCCCCACTCTTAGAAGCATTTTAAATAATTCTATATATCTACACTTGTTTTTTGTGCGCCATTTGGCTATATTTAATGTTGTCTTAAAATTTCTATGAAGTTGTTTTTTTCGGAGGTGCTAGCACCGAATAATCTTCTGTCTGGTATATTCGCGTTATTTTAAAGTCTCCTTTGCAGCATTTATGAATGTGATTTGATACATGAAGATTTCTATTTTGAAGTAATCTAACGCTTCTTTTATGTAAAGAGACTCTATTTTTCAGTATTTGAGTGCAGCCAATGCAATTAGTGCATTTGATTATGTGGATTACATTTTTTTAATTGCAGCTTAATTTTTTATTTATTATGAATAATGATTTCAGATTTTTTATGGTATAGGATTTTCCTTCTATAATTATATTACATACGCCACGTCTTTTATTTCTTGCCTTTTGAGATTCCATACGTTGTGTGTTCCTCAAATTAAGATGAGGTTAGTTTATGTTTTATGGTTTGTTATTATCGTTTATTTTTGATGATTTTTGTTGTGTCTTATTTGTTTAAATGCTGTCATTGTTTTTAAGTTGATCTCTATTCTTTGATATTTCTGTGAATAGATCTGAGTTATTTTTGTTGTATGATGAGACATAATGGTAGGTCGTTGCAATATTTTGTGGTGGTTTGTTGTTTTTTAATATAATTTTTTTCTGCTTGTTCGAATCCCTTACTTATTAGTGTTGTGAGATATCACTTCTGGAGGAGGGTTAGGCGTAATTCTTGTTGTCGACTTTGTCGGGGGTTTTTGTTTGTGATTATGGTACAGATTGTACGTGCAAGAGTGCTGGGGGATGAATTCTTTGCAGTTTTGTGTGATGACTCTTGAAATGGAGGTATTGTTGGGCGTTGGTAGTTTTTTGGTAAATATCTGTGATTAATTGGCCATTTTGATTTTTAATGAGAGTGTTTAAAAATAGAAGTTCTTTAAAAATTGTGTTCTATTGTAATTTTTAGGATGTGTTTTTTGGAGTAAATTGTGTAAACCGTTAATGTTGATCCTTGTGCATTTCCAAAATATGAAACAATCATCCGGTTATCTTTACCATGTTCTTGTAAATTCTGTTTTTATATTTACGTATTAAATGTCCTATGAATTCAAATATATTTATATATAAGTATGCCTAATGTTAAGGTAGTGTTCTTTGGTGCCATTTTCGTTCCACTGTCTGTTCGTATGTTTTAGGTATGATTTTCACTGTCGAATTGGAAATAGTAAATTTTGGGAATTAGTTTTATATAATCAGTGATAAATATTTGGTTAAATCTTGGGTGGTATGTTTTAGAGTCTTTTACAATTCAAAATGTAATAGTTGTTTTCCGAATTCATGAGGAATATCACTTTATTGGTTTGTAACGTTAAATGTAAACGTGTGTGGGTTGGGATTAGTTTTATTGTGAGTTAGCTGAATTATTATTATTATTATTATTATTATTATTATTTACTCCTTGACTGTTTTTCCCATCACTATTAGCTGATGGTATTTCACTGGAGTTTGAGTGACAGCAAGTCTCCTCAAGTCTCCAGGACTCTTCTCGTTATTCTGTCCGTTCTCAGTAATGTGTTATATAATAGCCGAGGGATTTCGGTTCATGCCTTTGAGTTTAGTTAGGCTGAGAATCTTTCGGCTCAGCACATGGGTTAGTTGGGTGCAACATTGAGGCATGTGTTAACGCGGGCGCGCGCGGGCGGATGGAGGTGTCACTCAGATGTCATAATAGTCCGAGACGAAACGGTGTGACAGGGTGTAGCTGACGTCACGCACCGGAAGCACGCGGAGGTTTGTGTAAGATTTAAAGAAAGTTAGAGTTGAGAATTAGACACCAAACGAGAAGGATCGACTTTTGGGGTTCGCAGACGCGAGGTTACTTTGCGCCCTATGGGCGCCGCTCGAGACGGGGCCGGTCGAGATGGGGACCAAATGAATAAGACTGCATAGAAGATTGTGTCTCTCCTTCTTACGCCGAAACCTTTAACTCAAAGTTAATAAAAAGGTTTCGTACCTGAACAAGAAGTCGTTACGTGTTTCCGAATTTTGAGATTCCTATGTTCTTTATATGTTCTATCGTAATGAACATTATATGTCCATTTCGCACATAGCGTTAATTGTGAATATGGTACAAATGTAGTAGTTTGGTACTATTTACCAACCCCTCCGCTCGGGCAGGATATGACACAAGGTCAATTTTTTAAGCGGAGTTTAACAGGTTTTGAATTCAGAGTTTTCCTTCTCCTAGACTAGTTGCCTCACCAAGGCTGAAGAACCTAGTCCGTCCTACTATTTACCCATAGCTGGAGGAAGAATAAGGGGGTTCATACCTTTCCCAAGGGTATTTGCCCGAAAGTGAACGTAATAGCGCGACTGGAGTACGAACTCGCGTACTACGATTCCGCAGTTCATCGCTTTAACCATTACACCACGAGGAAATGTAGTAGTTTGGTAGGCGTCAACTCGTCCGTTTATTTCCAAGTCCTCCAATCCCTTTAATAATCCTTTGGTGACTGTTCTAAAAAGTACCCATCGCGATTGGTATAATTGTCACTTTCATGTTCCACAGTTTTTTTTAATTCCCTAGCAAGGTCGAGGTACTTATTTTTCTTTTCACTCTCTTTCTCTGTGGTCAGCCGGGACAGCAAAGTTAAAAATTTTGCAAGTTCTCTTTTCGTTGATTATTATACGGTCTGCTCTTCTAGCCGAGATAAGGTGATCTGTTTGTATGTCAAAGTTTCATGGGAGTTTAACAGATGCTGGGTTGTGCATATACCATTTGTTCAAATGGTCAAATTTATATATATCTTGCTCATCTCCCAGTAGATCACTTTGCCCACCCAGTCGTGTCTTGTCTCATACTTCTTCTGTGCTAATCTGCTACATTCACTTATTATTGGATATATCGTTTCGTCTTTATACCGAATAACCTACATTTGATATTTTGTGATCTCTTATCAATTCTCGCTTTGATATGATTGGTTCTTATGGCGTGGTTTGAGCTGCTACTAAGGAAGATTCATTTTATCTCTTAAGGTTTCCTTTTCTTAGCCACATCCAGGTTGTCACGCGTGAAATGTTGCTTATTAGTCGTTTAAAACGCCAATAGAGTTGTTTTCTTCACATTTTTGCTTTCTAGTTATTGTCATTCCGTTGGTTTTCGTGTTCTCAGCATCGTTTCAGGTGGCTGTAATCAGTCCTCCTGCACAGTTTTCTACGTAGTCTTCGAGTCGTTGTATCTATGCATCAACGCTGTTTTCAATGCTGGTAAGTCCTCTTCCTCCCTTCTTTCTTGATATATATAGTCAATCAAAGTCATCTCTGGGATGTAATACCATATACATGGGCATTAGATTTCCTGTTATTTCGTCCATTTGTTTAAGTTCTTCCGTGTTTCACTTCAAAAAGAGTACCGAATATCTTACGAGGGGCACAGCCTAGATATTTATTCCTTTGATAAGGTTTCCGCCACATATTTTTGTCTAGAGTAGCTTTCTGATTCTCCTGAGATATTGTTTCCTAATTTTTTCTTCTTATTATTTTTTATTATAATTATTATTCTCCTTTGAGAGTTTTTCACACCAACGTTAGCTTATGATTTTTTACTTGAGTTTAAATGGCTGCAAGTCTCCTCAAGTCTCGAGGACTCTTCTCAGTATCCTAGCCGATCTTAGAAATGCAGTAGTCTGAATGGTCTCTTCTTGTCACCTTATATCTAAATCTTCCAGTCTCTTTACCAATCTTTTGGCTATAGTTCTAACTACAATTGTTATCACCGTCACATTCATATTCCATAGCTTCTTCAGCTCTTTAGCAAAATCTATTTGTTTATCCCTCTTTTCACCTTATAATTTTACTCTGTAGACTACTGGGACGGCAAAGTGCACTATTCGGCACTATTTTTTTGTTGGCCATCATTAAATCTTGTCGTCTGCCTGAGATTAGGAGATCGGTTTGTTTGAAAAATTCCAGAAATGTTTATACGTGTCATTCTCTTGGACTGATTCCGAGTCGTGCATATACCACTTGTTCGTATGGTCAAATTTCAGTTTCTTACACATTTCCCTGTGATCACTTTCCTCACCCAGTCGTGTGTAATCTTACATTATTAAGTTGCTGCATTTGATTATCATCATTATTTTACTCTTTTGCGAGTTTATCACACCAGCGTTAGCTGATGGATTCTCACTGGAGTTTGAGTGATAGCCAGTTGCTTCTATTCTCCAAGACTCTTCTTGGTATTCTGGCTTATCATAATAATGCCGTAGTTTGGATTGACTCTAATCGTCCTCTTATTTCCAAGTCCTCCAGTTTCTACACCATTCCTTTGGTGACTGTACTCAGCGCTCCAATTAAAATTAGTATCACGCCCACTTTTATGTTCCACTGTCTTTTTCAGTTCTCTTGCAAATTGTAGGTACTTTTTCGCTTTCTTTAAGTTTTACCCTGTGGTCTGCCCGCCCGATAAAGTTCACTATTCGACAGGTTCTTTTTTTTTAATTATGTTTTGATCTAGTCTTAGTTGTGTGTATATACATATGTAGTCATCCACAGACAGTTTCGTTGTATCACAATTCTTCAGTGTGGCTAGACACGGGACATTCTCGAAGCCGGGATCGAAATCCAGTTGACTCATAGGCCAACCGAAGATTCCACTGCACTAGTGTAAGTGAAGGAATTTTATATATATAAATATATGTAATAACATACTCGAAACCTAGGAAGCAATAGGAATGTCATCATATCAAAGAATAATGTTTTCGACGTATGCATGGAGTGATATCGACATGTTATCGACCGTATAAAAATCTAATTGCACTGATAAAATGAAATAGGAATTCTTCCACGCACTAACCATGTCGGCAATATTGCTTGGCTGCATCCCTGGATTTTAACGAAGCACTTAGAGACAGAGCAAAATGGGAAATATAAAAAAAAAATATTACGTGCAATTTAGACCTAATCCTCGAACCAACACATTGCAGCAACCTGCTTCACATTTCACAAACCATACTGATAAGACAATGGAGATATGCTCGGAACAGGTGGCAAATTAGGGACGAAATTATGATCGAAGTTCCACTGTAGGATCCTACATATGAACATACCCCTGTTGGCTGACTATCAAAAACATATTTGTCAGCTTTGAGCAGATTTTGGATGCCGTATATTAGACCTACTGTGAGCGAAAGACTATAGAGAAAGACAGCGAGAGAGGGTTAAGGGAACCCATTCTATCTCCAAATCTTGATGATATATATATATATATATATATATATATATATATATATATATATATATTTGTGTGTGTGTGTGTGTGTGTTTCCCTGAGTATAAATATATGAATATATGTAAATATCTGTACTTGTGTGCATGATATAATTTGCATTGTAATATATTTTTATATAAATTTACATGACAAAATATGATGTGTATACAGATGCATTTATTCGTATATAGTCACGTATGCATCCGTATATACAGTGTAAATCTAGATATATCTAAATTTACATGTATATTCTATAAAAGCAAATAATTCGTACATATTCACAAATAAACGAAAGCAAATATATTTCAGTATATATATATATATATATATATATATATATATATATATATATATATATGTTGATTTTTTCTTTTTTCAACACATATACTTTTACCCTCATATATATATATATATATATATATATATATATATATATAATTTATGCATAAAAATATCACCGGCTATTATTGATATAGCAAAGAAATGATCTGCTTAGAAAGTGTCTGCCGGCTGTCATTTTTTTCCTCTCTGTGTCTCCTTCTCCATTTTCTTGAAGCTTGTCATTAATCAGTTGTCGACTTCAGCATTTTAATTTTTTTTCATCTACGACGACAATACGCGATATATAGGCGCAGTGTTGTGGTACTTGTCAAATAATACAGATCTAGTCTGTGCACATTATGCATGTGGGAATAATGCAGGAAACGTTGATGCATACTGAATATATGTTATTTTGAGGGTGAGCATCGAACTTTTATCATTATCACAACCTGGACAAACCTTGCTATATTCACATCACTGAAAGAAAAATAAGAAAACTATTTATAGGAAATGTAAGAAAGAATATTGATGCGCCTCTGGTGTAACGGTTATCATTGTAGGAATATATTTGACTAATGTCCCAGCTAGACTATACTTTCCTTTGAAAAAAGTATCGATCCCTCTCTTTACTTAACTAAGTAAAAATTGTAGGATAGACTGCACTTTCCTTGGTTATTAGTTTATTTGGTTTAATGGTACAGCAACCGTTGATGGTTATTTAATGTCCAATCCTCTCTCTCTCTCTCTATATATATATATATATATATATATATATGAGTGTGTGTATGAGTGTGTGTGGGGTTTGTAGGGGAATAATTTGTAGGTAATTTTATTTTTAAATGATTTAGATTTAATTTCCTTGCACACTATCAAATATTTAAAATTTGTTATTTATTGTTTGCGCAGAGATAAATGATTTTAAGAATTGCAATCAAATATAAATCATTCTATTTAATATTAATCATTCATTTTCACACAGTTAGATGGTTTCAGGTATAGAAAATGTTAAATATTTCTATTTGACCCACAGATGAGACTTTAACAGATACTACCACACTGTTAAAAAGTGAACCTGGGAGTAATGGCAAATAAGGTATTCTCCACATTCGCAAAATCTGAAGAACTAGAACCTAATAATCAGATGGTTTTGTATCAAATCCAGGACACGATTTGGCAGGGTCTTTGCGCTCTGTAGATGTGCAGCCAGCGTATTCCACAGCCTCTGTTGACGGAGCTGTAAGCTCTCTAATCTTTTATTTTGGCTAACTGATCTTAAAAACGAAGAAAATGAGAGTGCGTGGGTCAAGCAAATCCATGAATAAAATGTACTTATTACGGAATACGCAGCATCACCCTTGATGTGATATCACTCTGGTCCTCTGCTCTATAAAGAATTTATTCTCTCTCTCTCTCTCTCTCTCTCTCTCTCTCTCTCTCTCTCTCTCTCTCTCGTCCTGATTCGATCCCTCTCTCCCGAGAATGGGGACAAGTTACAACTGCGTAGTTCTATCTTGAAATTGTTACACTGTCAGAGAAAACCAATAGATATGGTAATATCTTGATATATTGCTGAGGATGATAAAACTCAAAATTTACGCTTTAAATAGATGTCATCTATTGGACGCTTTGTTTTAAACACTAGAGCGTTTTTTTTTGGGGGGGGGCTCATTTACTAGTATAATTTTTTTATATTCCTCTTTGATAGGACCCCTAACATATTTTTCCCTCGAGAACAGCCTTTCATGCCTTTACAATAAATTCCAAATCGAGAAGAGAAAACGTTGGATTTATATCTACCTAAATAATACTAAAACACAACTATATCATAAACAAGAACTGAATAAAAAGCGCTCTTAACTGTGTGGCATATTCCTCTTTTGAAGAAGTATCTTCTGAACACAGAATCACCACAACAAAGATACGTCTGAATTTAAACAAAAATAAGAAACAGTCAAAATTATACGCTACTATTAGAACACAATTATCAATAGAGATATAATCAATTAATATTAGATAAGTGTTTGAAACAAATTTGATATCCTTCAAGAAATATCCGAAAAACATCCTCTAAATATGAAGCAGGATGAGTAAGAAAACTTCGTCACTTCCCACATAGAAGCAACAGCAAAGTGCATGCCAACCAAATCAAGAGCCAAATGTTGATTCCATGGGAGTCACTAGAAGATAGAAAAAAAAAACAAGATAACTTTAAAAGATTATCCTTGCCAACGCACAGAAAAGTCCAGAAAGAACTAATCAACACATACAAAAAAGAGTAATTGGAGTTCATTCAATGTCAAATCAATACAATTAAAAATTCAGTAAAAGATAGAAAAACGCAAATAGCATTGCAGATCAAAAATGAAGTCACCAAAAAAAAAAAAAAATACGTCGAGGGCAAAATTAAAAACTGTCTGCCAAGCAGAAAAAAACTTTTTAAATGGAAAGAGCTTTTCAAGAAACTTTCCTGAAATCATTTACAAACCGATCTAAAAATCATTAATAGTTAACTTAATATCAAATTAGCATTATGTTACGGAGGAAGAACATTATACACTATTGAAACATTTTCAAAAAAGAAAATCTGCAGGCCTCGAAGAAATTACACCTAAAGTTTGGAATACTTGAAAATTTTACGATATACTTCTCCGATTATGCAACGCAGTCTGTAAACCAAACACAAAAGAGAAATGAACGAACGGCTGCATACTTGCATTTTCCCCAAAAAGGTTATCTCTGAATCATTAAGAGCTACAGAAGAAAACTTTTACTGTTGTAATTGCTAATTTCCTGCTTACAATTGTATCCGACCCTAAATCGAGAAAATTCTCAGGAAAAGTCTGAACAGCTTTCGAAGAAATCGCTCTATAACCTCAAATATTTCGACAATCCGTTGAATTTTCGAAGAAGTATGGGCAAACAAATTTAGAGGAAACACTACTGGTTTTAGACTTCTCAAGAGGGTAACTGGTGCAGATAGAACTTGTATATGGTATTCTCTAAGAAACAGTTACCACTATAATAATGCTTAACAAAAACACGAAAACAAGGGTTTCCTTACCTGATAGAGACAAGGGCACCTCGGGTAGTGTAATGGTGTGTAAGCTAGACTAGCAAACTTCATGAATGAGTTCGAATGTCTTCGGATTCCCCGTTCATTCGACCTTGTGCCACATCTAAAAAAAAAGCTTTGTAAATTAATACATAAATCAAACAATGGCTTCTTCAGCATACTCACAGAAGTCTCGCAAAGGGGTCCTTTAACACTATATTTATTTAGATGTGAACAACTCAAGAATATTGGTTCCTGTGTTGAACAAACCCTTGAAGCAGAACTGCACAAGACATGAGCTTTACGGCCACTTGCTTCTTATCCCACTAATCATCCTAGACGAACAAGTTATACTGTACATTTCTGAAGAAGAAAGGATGAACTCATAAGAGACTCCTACTCACGAACATGTCAGTGTTGGCCAACCAGCAAAGATTTATATCAGTTCTGCGAGGACACAAAATCCAGTCTAAAAGACCTACCTGGAGTGATGGATGATAGGGATAAATAGCCTGAGAGTGTCTGGGAACTTCATTCAGTCAGCGGGACTTGATAATGTTGATGATGAGTTATAAGAATTCATATTTGTAACTATTGACTACTTTCCTGTCAGTAAATGTTGGTCGCCATATTTGTACCTTGTCCATCTTTAATTGTCTCCTTACTATTTCCACCTTGTGATAGAATAACTATATTTATATCTCCTCATCTGTAAATAACTAATCCTCAAGCTTAATCTGATCCCACACCACAATGCAATTCCCCTGATCAGCAATTACATTTCGGTGGTGTCAGATACTGAAACAATCATTTCATAGTTTCTAATTAATATTGGTCCCAAAACGCAAGATTAATGAACTTGACTATTCAGATATACGAAAGTAAGCTGAAAAGTTTTTCTTTTGAGTGAAAAGATGAAATCCCTCTTCTTTTTAAGAAAGTTGGATTTATTTAGAGTTTTGGTGGATCCTTGGAAGTTGCTTTGCTTTTGCTTGTATAATTTTTCTTTACAATTCATTTTGATTTCATTCTAGATATTGAGGGGTTTCTGCATTGAGATTATAAGTGGTTTGATATTTTCTGTCATTTTTGTTCAGTGGTTGGCTGAATATAATTTATTCTTGATTTTGGGGATCGCTTAAGTTTGTGTTGGGTAATTAGAAGTTGCGCGACAATCCATTTGGGGTACTTGTTTCACTTGGAGATTAGAATTCTGTTGATATTTTCTTGGAAGTACTACAAGTGTTCGTTGAGGATTGTTTTGGTTGCGATCTAGGAGATTTTTCTCTCTGGGTATTTATCTCGGTTGAAACTTTGGGGTTATTTGTTGTTATTTTAATTACTAAAAACGTTCCATAAAACGTCATCGCTAAATATAACACAATGTTTATCTTTAATATCCTGCCTAAAATCGATTTCAATACAAACCTTTGTTATGACAGGGTTGACGTCCAATGGAACCTAGGTACATATACCAGACCTTTCTTGAATGCGACTTACACTTCAATTCAAAGTTTTTAACTAACTCACAAATTATCACTAAAAATAAAATAATTGACTCATATAATTAATTACCAACGCTTAAGCTATAGGTTAAAATATACAATTATCCTTCTTCTACGGGGATGGCCTGGGCATTAATAACCAGGGAAAGTTGATATGATATTAAACAAAGAAATCTTTTCAGAGAAAATATTTAGAGTAGATTTCTATAAGTATATCATCTTATTATTATCGTTATCAATCATTTATTTTGTCTAAGTTTTAGTCATCAAATTTAGATCTTTAAACATGGAAAAAAAAGGGGGTATAGTGTTCGCCAATGGTCCGCGATACCGTGGTTCAATCCCAGCCGAGTCTTACTAAAGCCTCAAAAATGGTACTTGATGCTACCTTAACACACAGCATTATAAGGTATGGATCAAGTGTAAAGTGGAACAATTCACGGAGTGGAGTAGTGTCCTCCCCTACACATTAGTGTAGTAGCTATTGAAAAGGAGACCTTCGGGTCACCCTCGACTATATTCAGCAATTCTTTTAAGTAGCTTTAGAGAAAAGATTTCACTGCAAGCGTCGTTACAGTTATAACGAATAAATTTGGCTTGATTTTAAACGGTTACTTTTCAATATGATATCTCGGTCGTCGATCATCAAAGACAAAAAGAAAAAGATTTTCGTTGTGAATTTTAATATAATTTGATTATAATGGAACCTCGTTTCAGATGCCATATTTTAGATTTCCCTACATATACATATATATTATTATCATTATTTGTTTATTATGTCTTTGGGAATCTCCACTTTACAATCTTCTCACATCAACCTTAAAAAGAAATATTTACACTAATCATGTACACTATTAAGAACATTTCAACATACAGACCAAATTCTGTTAAGTGATTTATCCGATAATTCTCAAAAATGCCCACTTAAATTCTTTTTCTTCCTGTTTATTTCTGAAACGATCCAATTTAATCTGAGAACTTGTAACGCTATTGCTGTTGTTGATCTAATTAAGCTATTTATTCCAAAACATATTACTTTATAAGCAAAAAAATCGAGTTGTATATGAGACTTTTTTTTCAAATCTGTTATGACAGTACTTTTTAGTTTGAGAAAAAATATTGAAAATAAAAACGCCTACCACAATTAAAAAATCTATTAATATTTCTTTTAAATTCCCTTAGATCACCTCTCTTTCTTCTTTCTAGTAAAGTGGATAATCCTAAATCCTCCAATCACTACCAATAACTGTAATTTTTTTGTTGATTTTTAAATTATTTTTGTCACTCTTTGTTGTGTGCACTCCAATTTCAATAATACACTCCAATTTTTATGTCTATACACTGGGCCCCTAGGCTTTAGTACAATATTCTTTATGTGATCTTATGATGTTTTTATATATTTTTAAAACAGTATTTTCTTCCCTTGAGATAATATTTCTAACCATCCAGCAAATAATTCCATTTGTCCACGATATAATAGACAAAAATAATTGTCAGCTTTAAATGTATCATCAAAATTAAACCCAAGATCCTATTTCTAATTTACTTATTTTTATTTCCTTTTGCTTGATCTATATTCTGCTTTTATGATTTTGAATCCGGTTATGGACCCCCACATATGTCCGGGCAAAAGCAGGACGACCAGCACGAACATACATTCAGCAGCTATGTGAGGATACGGGATGTAGCCCTGAAGACCTGCCAGAGGCGATGGACGATAGGAAAAAGTGGCGAGAGAGGGTCAGGGATATCCGTGCTAGTGGCACGAGATGATGATGATGATGTGTACTTCACATTTTTCGATATTGAATTCTTCCAATATTATCACTTGCATCAAATTATCTAAGTAAGATGTGGTGTCAATTGGATATATAAAATGGATTCCATCAGGTAGATTTAAGGATAATAAACTGAGGAAAAACTCCCAAAATATAAACTTTTTCAGGTAACATTAATCAAAACAATTCGTTTTGGTTACTGATCTATGTATTCGTACTAGGTCACATGCTGAATGAATTCCTAAACAGATCAGTAATAGGTTTAAACTACTACACTTCTTACACAGGAGTTTTGTTTATTGTGATAAGAGGGTTCATACTTTTCCAAAATGGAAGAGTCCAAGAGTGAAGGTAATGGCAAGACTGGAATTTGAATACGCTTACTATTATGTTATAGACAAGTACGTTAGCCATTAAGTGAGTAAGAATAAACGTTATATAACAATGTGATACATTATGAAAGAAACCTTACATCGTAGTTTAATACGAAGTTTATTCATTTATCAGAAAGACTGGTGAGAATTTACCGCTGTGTCTTCAAATGAACAACGAGATAACTAATGATTTAAAATAGAATTGTGTTTCTGTAAAGCCTTTTTTATTGAGTTTACTTTTTTCTAAACTAATTAATCCTCATGAAAGCAATCATGAGTATATTTGAATTCCTCTAGCATGAATGTCGTTTTAGATTAGATGGTAACAACGCAATAATGCGACATGCTAATTTGAAAAAACCCTGCCAGCAGAACCTCTTAGGACAACAGCTTTATGGCCTCCCATGTCGTAAACTATCCAAATATGACGGAGAAGACATAATGGTCACTACTAGAGAAGTAAGATGAAATTCATAAGCGAAGTTCTTCGATAGACTCTTACATATGTACACACGAGTTTGGGCAGACTGTCAAAGACTTACGTACATCAGTTCTGCATGAACACTGGCAGCATTTTAGTGGACCTACCAAGAGTGATAGATGATAGGAACAGAAGATGTATTGCAGTAAAAGGCAAAAACACTGATGTATAAAAATATTATCTGCTTCTTTTCTATTCGTTTTATGACCCAAAATGTACAGACGGATTAGTAGAGAGGGTAGAACTATGCTGAGCTGCACCCACAGGGGGCGAGCTACGAATCTTCTGTGAACAATTCTTCGCTCTGGTCCAGTCGAAATGTTCCTGGTAATATAATATCCCAGTGCGCGAACAAATTCTCATTGACACATCACTTTCAGCCTGCTGCCTACAAAACGCACATGATCACATCTTCTTCTTTCATGCCAACCACGCAATTTACGGGGCATTTCCAACTGAACGCATGTTTCCGATTTACTTTAGAAACCAGGTGCATTTTCTGTTATTTTCGTTCCCAGTGTTCGACGTCCTTTTTGCATGGTATCCACGCAATTTACGTGGCATTTTTGCTGGGAACACCGGCGTCCTGTTTTAGCTGCCAGGTGCATTTCCTGTTATTTTCGTTCCCAGTGTCCGACTTCCATTGTTATATCGACATGTCAAAGAGGTCTTCAAGTCAATATCCAACACAAAGTACGAAAGTAATTCAAATAACTCCACACCATCATGATGATTATGCTGACATATTAATTTTTTCACCGAATGGTTGTTATGTTTCGTTTTTATTTTTTTATTTTTTGCCTTTTTTTTAATGGTTAAAAAAGATCCATAACACTGAAAAATGTATCTGAATATGAGAAAAATAAATCTATCGAAATTATCTTGAATGTTATGGAAGGATATTGAATCCAATAGAGTCTCATTTCAAAACACGGCACTAAAACCGGATTCAACAAGATATGAGAAGTTTGGAGGGAAAGCCATAGTAAAATAAACACATTTTTCCTCAGATGTGGATTTGAAGACATTGGTTTTTAATTTTGTCAAAGTTTTTCGTAGAGACCACGGATGAAATTCAATTCACGTCCTTTACATCATATTTCTTCGAATTCTACTAGACAAGTAATATCATCTTCAGAAAAAAATTGCAAGAAAATAACTTTCATTTCCCTCATGCTGCTTCTTGTTTTAAAAAAAATTATGAAATGATATATATATATATATATATATATATATCATTATATATATATATATATATATATATATATATATCATTATATATATATATATATATATATATATATATATATATATATATAAAACAAAGCTTACATTTATTTTGTGGTAATACTCAATATTCATGATAGAACCACAGTCAATAGTCAAAATATTGGGCAACAATTGAAAACGATTAAAAACAATCATTTCAATCTAAAAACCATCAGAATGGCAGCCATCAGACGTTTGTTAGGGTTGTAATTTAAACAATTTTTAGGTTTTAAATAATCCTTTTAAATCGGTCCCCAATACTTTGACTATATACAGGTATGTGTGTGTCTTTGTGTGTGCGTGTGCCTTTGTGTGTGCGTGTGTGTAGTGTGTGTGTATCTCAGGATTGCGTCAACGATGTTTGGGGACAGTCAATTTTTCTCCTATGTGATTATGGGGACTTAGTGTCTACGCTATCTTACCTTAAACATATATGCTGTATAACCGACACTGAGAACTTTTTATTCATAGATTAAGAAGATTATATTATCAATATTAATATACCGATCCAAGTTAAGTAATAGAGCATTTTTTTTTCATTTATTTACAGAAAAAGTCACCAAGCGTCGTTGACTCTATGTCTCTGACATCTTTCTGTAGATATATATGCTCTCTCACTGATCTTTTTCATTTTGTATTTATGCATAGATTAAATTATATATATATATACATAGTGTCATCCACAGACAGACTGTTTTCTTTGTATCACAACTCTTCAGTGTGACTAGACTAGGAAGCTTGAAGCTGAGATCGAAATCCGCCCAACTTTACGTTAGACTTAGTATCAGACCGTTCAGCCAACAAGCTTACCACGTAAACTAGGGAATTGTAAGGTATTAAGTAACAGTAGCAGCAGCAGCGTTCATTTGTTTACATTTTATACCTTAGTGACAGAGAGAGAGAGAGAGAGAGAGAGAGACACAGACACTGACAGATTTCGAATTAAATTTTTTTTTTTGCTGTAAGTTGTTGGCGACCATAGTCGAGGGTGACCCGAAGGCTCCCTTTTCGATAGCTTACTACACCAAGGTGTAGGGGAGGGCGTGACTCCTTTGCCTGGATTGCTCCACTTTACCCTTGATCCGTACCTTATAATGCTGAGTGTTAAGCAAGGAGGCATCAAGTACCATTTTTTGAGTCTTTGGTATGACTCGACCTGGGATTGAACCCAGGTCTCCCGGGCCATTGGCGAACACTCTAACCGCTAGGCCAATGTCCGGTATTTTTTGCTGTAATAGAGCTAAATACTAACATAAAGAGCAAAGCAAGCATTTCAAATTCTAAGAATCTCGTAAAATCGTCAATAAAAAGAAATTTCATTTATAAACCTTTTCTTCGTCTTCAGACATGTTCATGTTTACTCAATGGTACGTACAATATCCCTCCTTTTCAAATTCTAATTAACTCTATATCCAACAATAAAATAAAATATTAAACAGAGATTTGATCAAATTAACTTACAGTTTCCGCAGAAGATGTATTACATCAAATAAATTGACATGATTGAAAATTGCTGAAAAATAACAACACAAAAAGTATAATGAAGCAGTAGACCAACAAACTGCCCCCCGGACGCGAAATATACTGGTCTGCCGCTCCGAAGAGAAATATCCTATAAATCTGGATTGAAGAGAAGTTAATGACTTTAAAAACCTTCACAGAAAAAATATGCACCATAGTACGTACAATTTCTTGGGTAAGAATTGATATTTTTTAGATAATGCTATAACATATAATCTGTATTATTAATGTTTAGTAATGAAAAAGCAAAATCTGGTTATTCCAAAGACATCGAAATCACACCAGAACTTGCTCTTATGTAATTCATTAGAATACTGCGCCGCAATGTTTTAAGATTAAAATTTAATGCTGTGGGAGTATCTCCTCTAGAGTTCATAAAACGTGTATGAATACCAACATGATAGATCACGCGAAGACTTCAATATTCGACCTTACTTACATGCACAAATAATTTTTTAAAAGGAAATACACGAAAAGCAAACTAAAAAGTCAACTATTTAGATGACATCTTTCAGCTGGCCGCTTCCAGCCTGTCTCCTGATATTAGGAGACTGTCAAGCTAAATACAACACCAAGTGTCAAACTAACTGTTGTGTGAGACAGAAAAAGACTGAGTGTGAGTGAGTGAGAGAGAGAGGGGGGAGGGAGAGAGATAGTTGAGGACAGGTTCAATAACAGAATTTCATAATGTTATGTTCAATAGACATAACTTTCATTGCTTGAATATATAGAAATCAGTCCAAGTGTATTTTTTTATTATTATTCCTTCGATTTTCTAACATAAGTCGGCTCAGTCGGACAGGGTTTTAGAATATGACGACTACATCTCTACAGAAGGCTAACACCCCATCACAACGAGTGTCCCGGATATGCTACTAAACAATCTGAAATGAGAAACTTTGAAGAATGTGGAGAAATCATTCATTGCCATTACTACCAGGTCTATTGTAACCTGGAGTTGTATTACGCTTTAGAGCTCCATCTATGAAGCAAATAGTCGTATTTAATCATTTTCTCGACTTGAAGCCATTTATCATTGTGTAAACGAATAAATAATACTGATTTTTATCATTAAAATTTTTTGGACTATTGTCTTCATCTCTAATGTTATATTCACAACGTTTCGGCCGATATGTCCTTCTGCCTTTTTCAGGTGTTTCTTGTTGAACTCGGGAGCCAACTCGGAGCTTCGAAACACGTCCTTTATTTAATCCACGGGGCTCGCATGCTCTGATTCCGTTAACCATAAACGGGTACAAAGGTTAAGCGAGTAAGAATGCAAAAATACTTAACACTTGATAAAAATCATCAAGCTTCATCTCAGAAATTCAGACAACAAATAATATTGAGTATAATTATTAGTGGCAAAAAGTAAAACATGAAACCATTTACTCTGTGTGCAAATAAAACTATTAGTTGTAGATAGCGATACTTGAAACCATTAAACAGCGTGCAAACAAAACAACTCATGTTAGATAGTAATACTGGGGACCATTTAACTGTGTGAAAACAATGAATTACAATACTTGAAACCATTTAATTGTTTGTAAACAAAAAAGCTCAATCTAATATAAAAATATTGTTACCCATAAACTAATAAAAATCTAATGTATGAGCAGGATTTTGCATTAAACAACTATCAAGTGTTGATATGCCGTTCATACAAATAACTTAGCCTAACCTAATCTAATAATTGTGATAGATGTGGTTCACTATCTTCCCAAAGACATGACGCCTGCCCACGGTGCAGAACCAGATTGCAGATCTCTGCCATAGACGTAAGAAGCTGTTTGCAGGTAATAAGAATACTTGACTGAAAATTTCGTTAACCAAGCAAATATGAAATGTGAAAATAAATTCAATATGACTTATGTACATGCTACATAAGGTCCATGGAAGCGCAAATGTTATAATCGTATAATGTCATTTAAAAAAGATTTTATACCAACAACACAACAGTATCTAAATGAGAGAGAAATTTCAATAACACTCCCATAATCGAAAGGAAGTTGATAAAAATTACAGAATAATGGAGGGTATGTTTAAGAAACAGTAGAATGGTATTTGAGGAAAAAAATTAAATCTTCCCACTTCCTGAGCAAGAGTTCCTGTTGAATAAAAGTTCTGAATTGATTATCAGACACAATTACAATAAGAATCAATTGTTTGGTTCGTTAGCTTCAGATTTTAAAAATAGGTAAACATCTGGCATGGGTGTCGTGGTGTAATGGTTAAAGTGATGGACTGTAGAATCGTAGTATATATATATATAGATATTTACCCAACCCCTCCGCTCGGGCAGGATATGACACAAGGTCAATCAATATATATATATATGTGTGTGTGTGTGTGAAATAATCAAGGAAGTTTATATATATATATATATATATATATATATATATATATATATATATATATGAACTTCCATGATTATTTCGCGTTATCAAATAATTCTGTTTTCTGATACAATGGATTGTGATCAAAATTTGGAAAAGTAAGGATATTGTTCTTACTCTTACGCGACACTATCTATTAGCTCATGCTTCAAGAATACTCTGCTTTGCCATACAAACACAACGTTACATTTGGTCATCTATAAGAGCCTTGCACACGCCTCACTTTTTATCTTCCCTTGTCACCCCTCCACCCAGAAAAAAGGCACGACGTTTGACGACTGGTCTTCTAAAATAACTTTCCCTATAATTACCTATATTTTCCCTGGAGCTTATGAACTTTTGAAAATAGTTGCTTGTCAATGTGACTGTCTCTG
>OY757906.1:84428233-84458233 GCA_963585895.1 Sepioteuthis lessoniana | reverse complement strand
TTACTTGATCCACCTCCCTGTAAGCAAACTTAATTTCCATTTTCACACGAATAAATTACTTGAATATTGCCGACATTTGACTTTAGTCTCATGGGATAGTAGGATGAAAGGGGATCATCATCATCATCATCATCATGTCGTGCCGCAAGCACGGATAACCCTGACCCTCTCTCGTCATTGCTCCCTATCGTTCATCGCCTCCGGCTGGTCTTCAGGACAACACCCTATATCCTCACACAGCTGCTGGATGTATGTTCGTGCTGGTCGTCCTGCTTTTGCCCGGCCATATGTGGGGGTCCATAGTAGTACATCACTTATGAGCTCGTCCCTGCTTCTCCAGCAGTGACCTGCATGTCTGGTTCGTCTAACTTGGATAGTTTTCGTGATGGGAGGCAGGTGGCCGTATAGTTGGTGCCTTGTGGGGTGTTGCCGTCAGGACTTGTTTAATATTGCTCGCAACATTCTTGTGTAATTGCCGTCTAGCTTCTTCTCCAGCCGTTTAGTCAGCGTCCAAGTAGTGCATCCATACAGCAGTATCGATACGACCGCTGCCTGGAAGAAACTGTGTTTCATTTTATCGGTCAGGTCTGATTTCCATATGATCGATAGCCTATCGATAGCTGTCCATGCCTTCGTTAGCCACGAGTCGATGTCCTTTTCTGTTGATGATACGCTGCTTCCTAGGTAGATGAATTTTTCTACTAGTTTAAGATGGGTTCTATCTAGTGTGTTGATGTCACCTGTTTGATTATACCACATATATTCTATTAAAGGGGATAAACTTCTTAAAGTTTTCGGGTTCAAGATTTACGTTTTTATAAAATATAGAAAAGTAAAACCGGCAAGATCAAGATATTTTCGGTCAAAATGTAGTCTTTGGTTAATAATTTGATATTAATTCTGTTCATTAAAAATCTCTTACCATGGATTTCAGTCAATGTACGTACATTTTTCTTTTTCATTATATTTCTTTCTTTTTCAATCTATGATTGTTATTCTTTTTATTAATAAACTGCTTTTTTAAAGATATATCCTAACTTTTTGTAAAAAGAGATATTTCATAATTCTTTATGTTTAAAAAATAATTCGTTTAGTATATAAGATGTTTTCCTTCGTGATAATATGATTACATATATATCGTTATCTATGCCGAAAAAATCCGGATCTTTTAAGTCTGAGCCACATCCTTCATACGTTTAAATAACCCGTATGTTTTGAAAGGATCGCATAGAAACGATACATCATTATATTCTCAGACTTTCACATAGGAAATATTTTGATCATTAACTTCTACTTTGTTGAGTTATCAAGGAAGTTTTGAAACTGGAGACAATTACATTAAGTCCGCAAATATTTTGCAAACTATCTAAGACTCCATAGGTCCTGATAACAAGTGTTTGGATATTTTTCAATCTTTCAAGAAATTCTTTTGTTGAACAAAGGTGACACATTAGGAAGAGGATAGTATCAAACCGAGCCGTTGAAAACGTTTAGAAACCAAGGGTCCCGACGGAAAAATATTTGAAAATAAAACCTGGGGATCACAATTTTGGGAAATCTAAGTTAATTTGGTAGAAAGGGGTGTCTTTGCTTAAACTGATAGTTTTGCGAGTTTAATAATTGAGGTAGATCGCATGTGCGTGGTCCTGAAATGACTATTATTGAAGAAGCAACATAGATTATCGATTGTAGTTTGAATGGGACGTCTTTAGGAAGAGTGAACATTTTGTACTCCATTCTATGGTCAGGCGAAACAGATATCAAATTATCTTGTCATCATATGAGTCATTAGAGTGTGGATTGAAAACAAGAGATCTACAATCAGAATAAAAGGATTCATAATGGAAAAGACACTGAAGATCGCTTAATGTTTTGGTGCTTTTGTTTTTCTTTCTTTGGTATCTGTTGTTCTATTTTAATCCTGTTACGATATTGACAAAATGTCATAGATTGCGACGTACGAATCAACCTGGCATATAAGTCGACTTATCAATGTTTAGTTAAAAATTCTGGGTTAGACTTACACCTGCTGTATAGGTCTACCCCCAAACACGTGACATTCTGGTTTGTGTTGTCAGTGCATCAGCTGTTGGAAACTGTGTTATTGTTGTATACCCTATTGGCATAATGATGAATGATGAACCATAATGAAGATGCAGGAATAGGTATGACACTTCATTATGAAAATATACCTCTCTTTATTACTCTGGTAAGTGTAGGGAATAGACTGTAAATATGAGGGAGAAAGAGACCGGGAGATGAAGACACAGGGAAGACTGGAAGGATTTGGACACTGCTATATTGACCCATATCTACTTCTTAGTCACGTTGTGCCATACTCTTAGCTTCAATTAACACTTCTTCTTAATCATCATGCACCACATTCATATTCTAGGTTCCAATTAGCTCTTCTTCTGCTTCTTTGAGGCGTTCTAACCGGTCTTCACCAGGCAGTCACTTGCCCCCCTGCAGCCATCTGAGACTCCAAGCCTCGAGGCTACTGACTGAAAACTGAAGACTGCTGACTTTTACTGCTGTGGGGTGCCGCCCTCCTCCATTGTCTGACTGAATCTCCTCTGTCTGCAAGACAGACACCGACCGTTACTTTGTGGGCACCTGTATATATATCATTTCATATCGCCAACTCCATTCCGGTTCAGCCTTGGTTAACTGCTTACATCTACGCATTGTTGCCTTCCTGTTAAAACACGTGAGTCCTGCTATCACTTTGTTTACACAGCCGAAACATCCGGCTATGTCAACAGTCAATATGTAACAAAACATAGCGTTAATATAATTCTTCATTTGTACTATAGTTGTATCATTTTATATCAATCCCCGTGTTAATTTGTTAAATATGTTAAGCTAACAAGTGCTTAAGTTGAAAAAGTGTGTGTCAGTCTTCTGGAGTTTAAATATTTATTTTTCTTGTTAGAAATTCTTCATTTAGTTTTCGTTTCTTTCAAACGTCTATTTACATTGACCAATTCATTTATGTAGACATACAAGTTTGTAAAATATTGGGAATAAAATAGTTTTAAAAATGGGGCCCAACAGGGCATATTAAAAACAGTGGCAAAACTAATAAAACATTAAAAGATTACATTTACCGAAAGAGATAACGAATACAGATAAATTATCTCCCAACTCAGAATTTTACAACACTATTTATCGGATGAGATTCAGTGATACACTGCAACTGATGGTAACATTTAGATTCATCTCATTGTGATGATATACGGCGGAATCATACATGACGATCGTTGTTGTGAAACTCTGAGCATTCAGAACATTATCTTTTCAATATTATTATAGTTGGCTTATATTTCTGTTTTATTTCTGACTGCTTTTACTACCATTTTACATTTAAATGGATGGTCGATATACATACAATATATGTATATATATATATATATATATATATGTGTGTGTGTGTGTGTGTGTGTGTGTGTGTGTGTGTGTGTGTGTGTGTGTGTGTGTGTGTGTGTGTGTGCATTTCGAAAAGTTAATAAACCCAGTAAGAGTCAAAGTTTTCGATATACCCAAACTATTTCACCTATATTTATGTAAAAGTACATTTGCAAGAATATTTTAATGCAGAGACTTGGGTCGTATATTTGAACACAGAGAAAAGAATAATCTCAATTTAGAAGCAGACAGATTTTACGCAAGGAATTGTTATTATCATTGTCGTTTTTGTCTGTTTCGATTTTTTTTCTTTTGGCTGTAAGTAAGTATTTTCAGGTTAAAAACATATTTCTATATGCGTTTTGTTTTATTTTTTTTTCATCTGTTGGAAATGTATGCGCCATAATATATTTTCTTCCCAAACTGTCAACTGGTTATATCCGTAATTGTAATAGATGGGAAACAGGTGCAAAGAAAATATAGCAAGATAGAGTATTAAAAATAAACATGTCTAAATTGTATAAAAGCACACCAGAAAATAATAAAGTGTATTGTGTATATTTCATGACTGCTACTTAAGTGATTATTATCATATTTCTGGGTTTTATACAGTTTAGTTGCTATGTGCTTTCTACATAAATTAGATAACTTCGACGCATGAAAAAGTTGAGTTTTTTTTTGTTTTAACACGACCTTTGCTGAATAAATATGAAAATCGGTCACTAAATAGCAGCCAACTCAATTGTTCGTTTATTACAATCAGCAAATATATATGTATATTCATATGTGTAGTTGGGCAGTAGTCTTTCATCAAAGCATGTTTGATTAAATTATAAAGACACATTTTGCCTATATAATTTTATTAGGATCCTTTCAAGTTGCCTGATAAGTGTGTTGGTTTTATGTTGGAATTGGTGGATGAATTTAGTAAAATTGTTCCAGGCGCTTTCGGACATTTCATGGAACAACATCAGCGGTTGCTTGTTTGTATAAAGAGTGTTTTTAAAGAGTTTTTGGAATTTTTTAGGTCTTTTATTAGATTACAAAATTAGGTAAACGCAGAGTTGGCTAAAACTGAGATGCTGATGAATTAAAAAAAACAACAGAACGCTATCGACGGAAATAAGAATATTATCAACAAAGGAAAAGGAACTCCAGTGGCGACAAAAACTATGGATTCATCGACGGCAATTACAACAGAAATATTGATAGAGAATTAGAGGTAAGAACTAAATTCTCTGTTCAGTGTTTTAACATTCAACTTGCTGCCTCAAATTCTATCAGTAGTTCAAAAGTTGTTGTAGACTCTACCGTCTCTGCTAATTAAAAGTTTATCGATCCTGAATCTTTTCACACATTTGATGCATGATACAACGCCGGGAAAATACTTTTATCAATTGATTCGCTAGCAAGGATGATGCAGGGAAAATAGATTTCTTGTCCAAAAATTTGGTATAATCGAACACGAATGTTTCACAAATTTTAACCTTCCGAAAAAGACTAGTATCTAAACTTTACACTGATTGTAAAGTGAAATATTTTGGGGAAAATTTTTACCTGTTCAAAATTTGTTATATCTGTCTCGAGTTAACCAAACACCAGGCTGAAGACTTCGCATGCGAAGTATTTCAACTGCAGTCGCTCACGGAAGATCAGTTCAAATACTTGATTTTGATCTTACGACACAGATATTTGCACTTGAGGATTGTCGAAACTTTAGCAACAGAAAAAATGTTACTGCGAAAGATATCACAAGCGAGTACAAATGTTTATTCAATCTCAAACATGTCACTTAGATGGTACAAGAAGAAGGGAAACCATCTTCTACTAACGGTATAAATCAGGAGATTTACAGCAAACGCGTTTAAAAACAGGTGATCAACAGCATGTGGTAAGTAACATTATTCCATTTTTTTGCCATTTCAAAAAAACATTTGTGTCAGAAATATAAACAGTTTGGACACAAGCAAGGCTTTTACTGCTTTCTGAGAGCTAAAACTTTGGACGCGCTCAATAATTGCCCTACCTCAATTTCACTTCAAAACACTCTCCGCAAAAAGTTGTATTGCTCGAATGCATATTAATTCTGTATTAACAACATTCGAAGTTGATTTTGAGTCTTGCAGAAAATATAAAACACTTTTAGTCAACAATTTGTTAGTTTGTTTTCATCTTAACATAACATCAGATATAACTTTGATATCATGTTCCACTTGGTCATTAATAGTTACCTGGCGTAACGAAAATTAAGCATATTCTTCGAAGTGTTTCGGACGATATTATCCAGCAAATAGGCGAATTAAGCTATGATGTGTCTTTCAGCAAGAGATATTTTGAAGAGATTACTTTCACATACCGATTTTACTGTTTTCGATTTGCTTAGATTTGACTGGATTGAAGAACTTGATCTTTTTAATGTGCCATTCACATCTGCGTTTAATTTATTACAGGTTACCTCTGTTTCAAAAGCTGTGGATAAAAACCACAAATACGCCGAAAATTAAGTTCACTGATCTCTTCAAGAATAAACTTGGGTAATATACTAAGGTCAAGATTAGCTTAAAGATAAAGAGAAATGCAAAACTGATTTTCAGACCAAAGCGACTACTATCGGAAGACCAACTTACAAAACTCAACGGAAGACTCTGCTTCGTAAAGCTTCACTTCACCAACACCTATTTCTAGATTGATATTGATGATGATTCTAAGGTATTTATTTCCTCATAACAAATACACATTAAAAGCAGATCTTATAATGCCGTCTTCCGTTTGCCACAACATAACAGACGATGGATACCATACAGACAGGGTTAACTGCTGTTGCCATTTACATCGACGACATAATTGTCACAAATTCAAATTTAAAAATTAACAAAAACGTTTGAATGGTATATTTGAGCGAATTCAGCAAAATGAATTTTATTTAGGGGATGGCAAATGTAATTTTTTTCGAAGGTCAATTAGATTTATTTTTTATAAAAGCGGGCGTAAAATACGCTATGAAAACATATCACCGACAATTTTACCAATTATAGGCTCTTCTTTTTTCTCAGTTTAGTAATCCATTACAGCGCGTATTTTTTGCGTGGAATGTACAGAAATATACGTGAACCCCCTAATTATCTTTTAAAAAACATATCAGAACTGGTTAAGTGAATTACAGTTTATAATTAAGTTTTTACTAAGTTCTGATTATTGCTAACCCATAACAACCATTCTGTGGATATTATGATATTCTCTGATGTTTCAAATCAGTAGAGTCATTTAACACATTTTTCTTGATAGAAGCAAAAAGCAATGATTCATGCATTCGGATCCCTAACACTTGCTGAGTGTAATTATCGCTCAATCATAAAAAGGAGCCTTAGCAATCAACTTTCCAATCCAAATGTTAGAACAATTGCAATATGGGAGGAATTTAACCCTCGTTACTCATCACAAGCCCCTTTGTTAGTATTTTCGGATCCAAGAAAGGTATCCCAGTCCATATCGTTGACCTTTTAAAATTAGGCCACAATGATTTTAGACTATGTATTTACGATCAAATATCAATCTACTGATAAAATCTGTCAAGCAATGCATTGTCAAAACTCGAGGATTTTCATTGCAAGTTGTCGGAAGAAACCGTTGTGGCAGTAATATTCTTTGAACCACACGTCAGTCCAGTGTTGAAATCCACATTCAGATTACTGCTAGTTACTGCAGTAATGGTTAATGGAACCGCTGCTTATGATCCATAACTACAAAAATATCCATTTCCACCACCCACACAGGCCAACAGTATATCTCGATCAACAGATTCAACTCTTCTACCAGCGTCAATCAACTTTTTTTCTGAAGTCGACGGCTGTGTTCTTTTCGCTGAACGTGTTGTGCTACTATTGAAACTGTAAACTGAAGTCCTCAAAAATTTCTATTTTGTGCACCAGGGAATCATACATATAACGGCCTTAGCTCGCAGCTATGACGACTGGCTTAATGTAGACAAGCAGTTGAACGAACTTGTTCCAAATGTCAGATAGCAGCAAAGCTCCTCCAGAAAAATTAACTTTGTTCATTACCTGTTCACGAACCCCCTTGGTCACTTTAACATTTGCAGGAAGTATCAATGTCCATTATTTAGTTCTAATTGATGCTTATAGTGAATGGTCAGAAGTATTCATCGTGAAATCCTTCCCTTGCAGTTAAAATATTATAATTATACAAGTTTCCAGCACAATTGAATGATCTAGTAGAACGTTTTACGGACACATTTGAGAGAGCGCTCATAGACTCAAAAGGAAAGAAACCACACTGAAAAACATTCAGATATTCTTGAAAAGCTACTGTGCAACTCCAAATCAGAAAATTCCGAACAATTGATCGCCAGAGAAAGCACTTATGGAAGAGACACCTACTCATTGAATCAATTCTTCTAGTTCCACACCATGTTCTCAGGAAAAATACAGTTATGAAAAACCAATTTAACCGCTAACATGGTGCTGTGCAGCATGTAATTTTAACCTGGTCAATCTGTACTGGCCAAAGACTATCACGGTGGTGTTAAAAAGTGAGTGCAAGTCACATTGTACACTTTACTGAAAATGTCACTTATGATGTGGGTGCACACTCTTTTATTTGGGTCAAACTTGCAAACCATCAACCCTATTCACGTTTTCTAATTACGGAATAAAATGATCCAATCCTTCGCGCTCGATATTTTGTTAGACACATTTAACTTGCTCAGAATTCACGACTTAATCAGAGAGTCAAAAAAGGGCTAGAAAAGTGGGAATAAAAACAAAAACAAGGCAGCATTTGAAGTGGGTCAAGACACTGTTGGTCCACTCTCGCCAACAGATACCTCTAAAGTTTACCGCTATGAATCTCCGATGTATACTCATTTCCGTGTAAATGAGTTAGTACGATTCTTCATAAACGCTGGGGAACACAACCAACTTGGAGTGGAAAAATACAGACTTGCAACGACAGTTCAGCCAGAGACTAAGAAGTCGGACTTTTCTTTTTGCTATCGAGGCAAAAAATGGATACTAAGCAAGAACACAATATAGACTATGAAACTGCTAGTAGAATTTAGATTGTAAAAGGAAATTAAGAATATATATCTGACCTTCATGCCTCTAAATAGTTTATGTGTTTTAAAATTGGCGACTTTTCCCTTTGATATTAAACCCCGTAATAGATAATTATCAGTTATCGATTATGATACATCAAAACCTGAGTTTAAGAAGACAACGCCTATGAGAACATCAAATAACATGAAGTGTATTATTTGGCAAGTATATACGTTGAAATTATAAGATGGAGTTGATTTTTATCGTATTCAGTAAATGGACATGTGCACAGAGGTTAGTCTTGGTCAAAAATGAAGAAAGTTTGTTGTAAATCGATCGTTGAGGAGGAACCTGTTTGGAAATTGCAAAGAGCTCTTACGAGTCTCTTAAGCAGGTTTGTGGTCAAAGAGATACTAGTCATATAGTAAGCATTGGGTATGAATAGCCTAACGGAGTCTACATCTGTCCAGGTCTACAAATCATTTGAGTTCAGAATTTTCTCTCCTCTTGACCGTTGCTTAGTCAGCCGAGGCTGTAGAATACACTGGCTGCATCCCTTAAAACGGACCCCCACCGAATGAGTGTCCTAGATCTGACATTTAACAATCTGATCACGATGTTGCGACCTTGGAGCTAAGGGGAAAAGGGAATGCCACTTCATTGCCACTTCTCTCAGGTTAACTTTGACCCAGAGTAGTAACACATGATAGGGTCTTATCTACAGGTAAAATAGAAATTTGGACATTTAAATTAGGTGCAAATAAATGATTTATGGCAAATTGATTTGTTAGAAATAAAACTGTCTATTTAACTGTATGTTAACAAATTACAAATATTTAATGGAATTGTTTGTTATTCACAGCAATACTTGAAACCATTTAACGGTGTGCAAACGCATAAGTAATGTTAATTCTAATAGAATAAATAAAAATATAATAGTAATAGAAATATTAGTGTTAATAGTAACATTTGTAACTACCTCACAGTCTGCAAACAAGAGATCAATATTGAATAGGGTTAAAAGTCTTTGACAGCAATAATTAAAACCATTTAACTATGTACAAACAATAGCAATAGTGCGCAAACAAATTAGTTCTGACTTATTTAAAAATGAAATTACCAACAAAGTAATCTCTTTCATATCCTGTATATCTATTCAAACGTGTGAAACAACTGATTGATGTAATATTATGACTGTTATATAGCAATACGTGAAACCGTTTAACTGTGAGCAAACAATCGTTAATATATTTATTCGAGATTGATAGTAATACTTGAAAACAATTAACAATGAGCAAAAAAATGAGCTAAGGTTCATTTAAAAAGGGTATCAATGAAATGTGTTTACAAATCATATATATTTAGTATATATGCATAAAAAGAACCTGTCATTAAATAACCTACAATAGGGGATGTGCCATTAAACCAAACGAAACCAAAGTAAATCATCACTCCTTGACTGTTTGCGATTCCAGTGTTAAAGATCTCCGTCTACCCTAAACTGATCGGAGAATAGATTCTTGTTTTTTTCTAAGGGTATTAACGTTGTTTTAAATACAAACAGACTCGTTCAGAATTCGAACTTTATAGCCGAGTCCTAAGACGATAATCATTACAATAAGAGCGCTCCCAAAATAAGTAGGATCATGAAAAGATGTCACATGTTGAGCATTACATAAACTTAAACAAAAGTAGTTGAGTTTGGAAAATACTTTCCTTACAGTTACAGGGTGTCTTCATGGTTTAATGGTTATAGCGATGGCGAGCAGAATCGTAATAAGCAAGTTCGAACCCCATTGGCGCTATTAGTTTCATTTTCGGATAAATACTCTTAGGAAAGGTATGAATCCACTTATCCTCTCAGCTATGGGTTAAATAGTACCACAACTGCCCTTCTAGAAGGATGGCTTTGGCATTAAGTAACCTACAAATGTTGATATACCATTAAAACAAAGAAAGAAAACCAAATCCCGTGAATCTTGTCCAGCAAAGGTGACCATCGCGTAACGTACAAATGAAAAATGCTTAGAACTTTGATACACATATGCAAGGTATTTGTCTACTAATACAAAAGCAATAACAACGTGAAAAAGACTAAAGTGTACACTAGAGTGCTTTAAGTCATGTTCGTACATATACTTTAACAGAAGTTAGAGAAACAGAACAGGTATTCGTTCATGTATTTTACAACTTAAAATGGAATAGGTGAGAAATGAAAAATAGTCAACATCATTGATTCCAGACAATCTTCTTGTTGAATTTCAAGAAAACGATTTTCTTTTCTGGTAGATATGTCTGACATATTGTTTTTCCTTTGGTTATTTTTTCTATGTCTCTACTCTCGATTTAAGCATAATCCTTTTTTTTATTAAAAATTTTGACTTATATACTCTCATCTTTAAATTTTTATTAGTTTTGAATTTCAAATCACTCAAGTTGTCATTTCTGCAACAGTAAGAAAAACGAGTGTCAGAAACAGTAATATAAGACACACGTGTTGTAAGATTTGATATGAACCCAGCGACACGAGTTCAAATACTGGTTGAAGTTCTTTGAGCTTCCCTTTCGCTTTAATGCCCAAAGGAAAAGCACGAATACATTTCTTCTCCCTACAGAGTAATAGGATATAATAGGACAGACTGGGTTCTTTAACTTTGGTATGGCAACTGGCCTCGGAGAAAGAAAACTTTGAAATCGTACCAGCTGTACTATTTAAGATGAATAAAATATGACAACACGTTTATCTATAAAAGATGAATTAAATATGAAAACTTTTCTTTCCATACAAGATGAATTAAGTATGACAACCCGTTTTCTCTGTATATTATAAATTAATATGAATTGCTTTTTTTCTATAGAAGTTGAATTAAATATGACGATATGTTTTGTTTTTATAAGATGAATCAAATATGACTATATTTTTTATAAAATGTGAAATGAATAAGACTCCAAAGTTTTATCTAAGACTGGTAATATAATTTTCAACATCTTATACTGTTTTCTCCTATTTTCTCAGGTTGGTGTCCTCCTGGCGTAATGGTTAAAGTGCTTGACTGCGAAATTGTAGTAAGTGAGTTCGGACTCCAGTCGTGTTATTACGTTTACTTTCGGACTAATACCCTTAGAAAAAGTATGAACTCATTTATCGCCTCAGCTATGGATTGAATAGTACCACAATCGTTCTTCTAGAAGGATGGCTTTGGTAGTAATTAACCCTATAAGGTTAATATGCCATTAAACAAATCATAATTTCTCAATTATCTCCACTAAATGGCATTAGGAACTATGAGAACTCTCAAATGATATCATCACCTATTAACAAAGCTATTTTTTTTTAATCAAAGAGTTCAGAAATACATGATATACGATTCGTAGATTTAGAAATACCTTCCAATTACAATTTTTTTGAGTCTCATCAGTGCACCTTATAGGCAAGAATCAGTTCCAAGGGCGTTCGAAAAAGAAACCGGACAACTTCTGGTATATCCCACCGATAGTTCAGAAGTGCTTCGCGAAACTCGAACTCGTTTTACATTCGGCCTTCATGAATAAAATTAGTGGAATTCATCCCGATCAAATGTCTTTCTTTTTTTTTTTTTTTGTTAAATTAGTTCCTAACAAACTACATCATCAGTTCCTAAACATACTCTAATAAAAAAAAAAAAGTATGAAGATTATAAAGCCCTCTGCAAATATAATGACTATTAAAGATATTTTATTTTATTTTGAACAAATGTCATCTATTTATTTACTGACCCGTTTCGCAACAAGAGTTTTACTTCTACAAAACTTGTTGGCTGTCCAAGGTTAAAGAATTCGGTCGGTCCTATATTCATCCATAGCAGGAGGGTAAGATATGAATTCATACCTTTCCTCAGTGAATTAGCGTCAAGTAAAACGCAAACATCTCCGTCCATGATTTGTATTCGGGTCACTTATTCAATGGCTCACTGCGATAACCAATACGGCAACCGTTTGTTCATATCTATCTGTCTACCTATCTATTTCAATTCTGTTCTTGTTCAGTCAGCTGGGGCTGTAGAATAAACTGATTGCTTCTCTACAGAGAGGTAAAACCTCCTCAACGAGTGTCCAGATTATTACACTAAACAATCTGGAGAGATTCCATTTTTTCAAGGTCATCTCTGGCCAGAGTGGTAGCACCTGATAGGGTTCTTTCTACGGGTTAAATAGAACTAAGCTGTGTACTTATGCTAAACTGAATTGTTTGAAAAAGAACTATTTTGACATTGAAACTGCGTACTTATACTAAATTCAACTGAAATAGAAATGTTCTTAAATAGAAATAAACTGTGTAAATATGCTAAACCCAATTGTTTGAAAAAGAACTATTTTTCACATCGAAACTGCACTTATGCTAAACTCAACTGTTTGAAATAGAACTGTCTGAATCTTTGCTAAGCTGAATTGCTTGGAAGAGGTCTGTTTTTGACATTGAAACTGTCAACTGAATTGGTGTAAATAGAACTATTTTGACATTTAAATGGACTGTTTTGACATTTAACCGTTTGTAAACAAATGATATGCCTATACTAAACTGAATAGTTTAAAATTTAAATCGGAGTTAAATGACCCAATAAGGATTGATACGCCGTAAAACAAAACAACTAATCAACCAATCCATCCTGTTCATATATATATATATATATATATATATATATATATATATATATATATATATATATATATATATATATATATATCCACATTCTTTTCATCGCTATTTATCTATAGAAATACTTATTTTCATAAAAATTAAACAATCAGTATAACAAGAGTTACTTTCCTTTCGTCGTCCAGAATGATCTCTAAAACTAATTTATGAACTTGATAACAGCGTTTAATTATTTGAATTCGAACTTGAAGCAGCACAATTTCAGTATATAACACTAGTAAAAAATAATTTCTCTAATATCATTTAATACACCTCCATTCTGTTCACTTCGGTCTATCTGTGTAAAATGCAAAAAGTCTCGTCCTGTATTTTCAATTAATTTTCAATTAAAATTTTCAATTAAAAAATGTTCAATTAAAAAATTTTCAATGAAAAAATTTAAAAATTCAATTAAAAATTTCAATTTAAAAATTGAATTAAAAAATTAAAAATTTAAAAATTCAAAAATTTTAAAAATTAAACAATCAGTTAAATGACCCAATAAGGATTGATACGCCGTAAAACAAAACAACTAATCAACCAATCCATCCTGTTCATATCTATCTATCTACCTATCTATCTATCTACATTCTTTTCATCGCTATCTATCAATAGGAATACTTATTTTAATAAAAAATTAAACAATCAGTATAACAAGAGTTACTTTCCTTTCGTTGTCCAGAATGATCTCTAAAATTAATTTATGCACTTGATAACCGGGTTTAATTATTTGAATTCGAACTTGAAGCAGCACAATTTCAGTATATAACACTAGTAAAAAATAATTTCTCTAATATCAATTAATACACCTCTATTCTATTCACTTCGGTCTATCTGTGTAAAATGCAAAAAGTCTCGTCCTGGATTTGAATTCGAATCGTCAATTCAGTTTTCTGCGTTGATTTAAAATGCACTGTAGCTTGATAGTATTTTCTGCTTTTGAAAAACAGTAATCGGAATTATTCACTCTACGAAAAAATATATCATACTAAAAAAATGAAAAAAGAGAAGCTTGCAATTTCTTTCTTTGTAATATGATTACCGTTTAAACCATCCTATTTCAGCGAAAACTAAAAGTCAGATTCTACTTCATTTTTTATTTTTTTGCGAATACATGTAAACCGCTGGAAAAAAATCTGCAAAGAAGAAATTTTGAAAAAAAAAATTTTTAGAATATATTGTGGGGAGGATCACTTTGTTATATGAATTTAACATGAAATGTTCACCCACTTCAGGACCAGAAAGCATTACTGACGATCAGTGATAGCGGTAAAAGGGATGTGTAATCAATGTTTCTCTTTTTTGTAGGGAAATCAGATGGAGAGGATGGAGGTGTTAACTAAGCTTATTTTTGCAATAAATTTTTTTTAAAATAGCGTGTTAAATAAAAAAAATTAGGAGGGGATATTTTTAAATGATGAAAAATTTTAAATAAAAAAGCACTCACGTTTCGACAGAAAAAAAACATACTACGTGTTGGTGGGCACAAAATTTGGCCAATTTTTTTCTACTAATTTTGTTACACGTCCCTTTACCGCTATCTTTCGTCGTCAGTAATGCTTGCTGATTCCGAAGTAGGTGATCATTTTACGTTAAAATTATATAACAAAGTGATCCCCACTCTAAATTCTAAAATATTGTGGTTGTTTTTTTTTTAATTTTTTTTTTGCCGATATTTTTTTTAGATTCTTTACATGTATTCGCAAAAGAAAGTTGAATTTGATTTTAAGTTTTCGCTAAAATCTGATGGGTTAAATGATAAAAATTTACCAAAATATCTTTATGATCCACAACAAAAGAGAAAACGAACATTGGAAATAAGTAATCTAGAAAACTGTTATCTTCTTTTCAAGGCGATTGATAATGCTGCTTATTTCACTGAGATTCTTTTTTCTAATCATTAGCGCATAGGTCAGAATAGGTTGCCTTACCAACGGTCAACGTATCTCTTGTGATGTGAACAAAGGTTAATTTTGACAACTCGATGAAATTTGATCAGCTCTTTCTTTTTCTTTTACTTCCACAGATTTTCAATCAGTTTATCGATTATTTCTTTCTCTAAAGAGTGGATTAAAAAGAATTCTTTATTGATTGATATATTGAGGTTGTCCAAGCGTTCGTCAATTAGAATTTTAAAAAAGAATTAGAGTATATAATTTAGACTTTGGTATAGATTCAAATTAGAGTGTACAGTTTAACCATTTAAGGTACATGAACTTGTGCTCAGGTTATAGTTTAGATCAAAAATTAGGAAAGGTTAGCTGGAAATTTATCGTTGTAAAAGAGTTGGTTGGAAAATTCAAAAATACCTCGACAAAAACTATACTTGTTTGTGGCTAGGCTTGCAATATTGAAAGGCTACAAGAGTAGAACGAAAGCAAATCGAAAGAAGTACGTTTATTTGATTTACGATAATATATCTCAGTTATATATATATATATATATATATATATATATATATATATATATATATATATATATATACGTGTTGTTTTTTTTAACTTGAGAGGATTTGGGTTGATATTAGTTTGGGTTGACTTATTTCTTCTTACTTCCTGTGTCGATAATTCTTTAAAGAAAACCTTAAACATAACTCTAGAGATAATATCGTATATCTATGAATGGATAAGTATCCAATAGAATGAAAGTAAAATCAGAAATGAAAACGAATTTGTCGGTGTTTTAATATACGTATCACGATGTTTCACCACGTACGAGCTACAGTAGATGATTCTTTGGATTGCTTTATTTTTGGATAAGAATTGGGAAAGAATACAAATGTTTTACAGAAACATAATAAAGAGCAACAAACTTTATGAAACTTTAAAAAGTTGGAAATGAAAAATTGTTTAAGATTGTTTATATGATCGCTCTTAAAGTTATAAATGAAAATATTTTTTAAAATTATCTTCGTTTATTAAATTAAATATTGTTATCCCTGTGTCGGTACCGCTTAGATTAAGCTATATCATCAGGAGAGGGGGAAAAATCTTTCAAGTGATGCCCTGGGTGTGACACTAATCTTTATCAAATGATAAGGCACCATTCAAGGAGTTCTGGGGTACCCCTTCGTATCAATTACTCCCACGTCTACTCTGGCCCAAAGTATTAGTAGAAATTAGGATTTCATCTATTGATGAAAAAGATCTATTTAAAATTTATTGTTTGCATACAGTTAAATTGTTTCAATTATTGCTATCTAACGGGAAAAATTCTATTTGGGCAGAGTTAATTAGTTTCAAGAATAATAAATACTTAAATAGTGCTACTTGATCCATGGATGTGACTCTGACTGGTTCTACGACACTGAGTCAGAGTGGACATGGAAGTAATGGCTATAACAGGTTTGTCCACATTCCCCAGAACTTCAAGGCAAGGCAGTAAACTCACCAATAGATGCAGTTTAATGTCATTTTTAGGATACTCTTTGGAGGCTGCATCTTACCCCTCTGCAGAGTATATATATATATATATATATATATATATATATATATATATATAGGGGTGAAAGTATATGGTCGGAAAATTGAGGAATTTTTGTACCCTAAAGCCTATAAATTGTATCAAAGATCGTTTACTTAATAGACTGATTAAAAAGAGTGCGAGGTTAAGAAATGAAAATCAGGATAGAAAAAAATCTGATGATAGGAAAACAAATATAAGCACAACCGAATTGACCGCTTGATAAATTAACAAAAACAGGAAAAGAAAAATAAATACATAAAGAAAAATAACTCGATTCCCGTTAAAAATAAAGGATGGACAAATAAATATATATAGTTTTCCAAAACTTGCATTCTGCAATTTCTTGGCTGATTCAACAAGAGAACCGACAGTGCAGGTGTAAAACAAAAACTTTTAAAAATAGAGTTAAAATAAAATAGAGAAAATACATTTTCAAAAGAATGAAGAATATTTTTCTATTTGTTTTATTTTTCGTAACTTCTAATGGTATATATATATATATATATATATATATATATATATATATATATATATATATATATATATATATATATATATATATATATGCGCCTCTGTGTGAGCGCTTGAGTTTGAATTAGTGTAGTACGTATACGAAACCCTAAAGTTTTTTTATTGCCCCCTGGAGTAAATTCAATATATTAACGAGAATCTGAGCACAGACCTGAAAGTATACTTTAAAAAGTGCATATATATATATATATATATATATATATATATATATATATATATATATATATATATATATATATATTATTTACTTATTGATAAATGTAGAGGTGTTCTTGCATTTGAGTAAGAAACTGTCTGGTTCATAACTAAACTAACCAATTTCATCTTTCTTTCGTTTATGCCCCTATCCACGTGCATATATACATATACACACGGAAAAAAACACACACACACACACTCACGTATATATGTATAAGTATACATATTTATATAGGTATACACACATACACACCTATATATATATATATATATATATATATATATATATATATATATATATATATATATATATATATATATATATATATATATCAAGTGAAAGATAATAAAGCTTTTAAAAGCATGTAAAATATGCAAAAAAAGAAAACAAATTATTCCAGGGAAATATTTTGTTATTCATTTCCACTTTTCCCTTTTTCAAGTTTCATTTTTCGTTTTTCGTTTTCGTTTCGTTTTCCATTCACTACCCTGTGATTTTTTTTCACACTCTTCTTCTTTTCAGGCGAAATACAGTAAAACCGTAATGTTGATTTGATAAATAGCGTAGGAGTGAAAAGCTCCTGGGAGCTTGCCAGTTAAAACGTTCCTTATGGGCTCCTGTTTGAAAGCACTTATGATGTGTCAAAAATGGTTTGCGGATGGCTGGAGAGGGAATGGAGAAGGGAGGAAAGTAGTGTGGCATATTTTAGGCAAACTCATAATGTGAACAAGACGGTGACATACACACAAAACTTCCCATAAGATGCGAAGAATAATATACATATTATACAGGTACTTATAAAAAGGAAAGTAGTAACGCATAATTTTGCTTATATATATATATATATATATATATATATATATATATATATATATATATATATATATATAAGTTTGGATATTCCTGTAAATTGAACAATCCAGTGTTTTTCCCAAAAGCGGTGATCAAAAAGTATCGGGATTGCTGACCAAAAACTTTCAACAATTGGCACCGATTCAAGTAGCTTTTGTTTAAACCTCAGCACTTTATTTGTTACTCATATTTCTTAAAGACCGACCTTCAAGCATCCGTTAAACTCACAGACGCAGATTGTATATTTAAGTCCTAAGATTTGCATCTAAACTTTTCATTGATTATTATACTCATCATAAATTTATATATATATATATATATATATATATATATATATATATATATATATATATATATATATATATAATTAACTTAAATCGAGATTCGGAAATCTACAAAAGTGTCACCTTAACGGATCATCAGGAAGTCTTTTTTCTGGTAAACGTGAATGCTGGTAGATATTAGATTAGTAAATATATATATATATATATATATATATATATATATATATATATATATATATATATATATATATATATATATATATATATATATATGGTATGTGGGCTTTATTTTCAGTTCACCTCGACTACATTCGTATAGGTGTTTCGATATATTTAATTTTCCGTTTTCTGTTATTTTGATATTGCTCCTGTGAAGTGATATCCTTGTATTGAGGGCCTGTGTTGACTCTATGTATATTTCTTTGCACTTGCAATATTCAATTATGTAGACTACGTTTTTGATTTGCAGCTTAAATCTTTATTTTTAATTTTCTTTCCAGATTTTTAAAGGTATAGGATTTCCTTTCTATAATTATATGACATATTTTACTTCGTTTAATGCTGATATACAAAAATAACGACTACATGCTACTTCAAATAAAGGAAATGAAATTTATAGATTTTATTTAAACTAAAGTTGAATAAAACATGAATCATACACCAACATACATCGATACGTTTATATATACACACAAAAATCATTTGTAAAAAGTAATTACCAGTATATTTCAAACCATATCACACATCCACACATACAACAACACAAAATTCTCAAGACACACATTCACATATACAAAGCAAAAAATTGATGTAAGTAAAATCCTAAACCATTCCAACACTTAGACTCACGCACAAACCCTTCATGTATCAAATTTCAAAAGAAAATTCGGGGTAAAGCAAACTAAGGTAGACACACTCTAAGAAAAAGAGAAGAGTGACCGCCATATAAACTCATAACCAACTGAAAACCATTAAAACTGAAAACAAAAGTCACTTCAAGTTTCATTGAGTACCATATTAACAAAGCCTTGTGCTATATACGTTCTCTGACGAAAGCAACAAGCGGGAAACATGCACGTATGTAAGAACAAAATACATAAATAAATGCCCCCCACCAAATATGTATATCTTCGTTGACCTACTCATTTATATATATATATATATATATATATATATATATATATATATATATATATATATATATATATATATATATATATATATATATATATATATATATATATATATATATATATGGTTTCGGTGGTTTGGTTTTACGGAATATAAAATATTTATGGAGGTTCCCGTGGTGTAATTGTTATCTTCGTAGGAAATAAACACGGCGACACGAGTTCAAATCCTGGACGAGACTGATTGCATTTCACGTAGCACTAATACCCTTGTGAAAGGTATGAATCCAATTATTCTCCCTCCAGCTATGGGTAAATAGTAGGACAGACTAGGTTCTTTAGCCTTGGTTAGGCAACTAGTCTAGGAGAAGGAAACTCTGAATTAAAACCTGTTAAACTCCGCTTAAAAATTGACCTTGTGTCATATCCTGCCCCAGCGGAGTGGTTGGTAAATAGAATAAAACATTGAAGGTTATTTAATGCCAAATCTTCATTTTCCATATATACTAAATATATGATTTCTCAACATATTTTGTAGATAGCATTTTTAAACGAGCCTCAGCTCATTTTTTTCTTTTTTTTCTTTTTGCAGACAGTAATATGGTTTTACTTATTTCAGTCCAATTCAAATGATATTATTTACTATTTATTATTTGTTTACACACAGTTATGTTTTCTAGTATTGCTATTTAACACTAACAATTATTAGATGGCTAATTGAATTATAATTCAATTAGCCATCTTTTAAACGCCATTTGTATACACACAGATAAATGATCAAACAGTTCTATTTCATACAATTCAGTTTAACGTAAGTCAACATAGTTAAATGGTTTCATGTATTTCTATGTACCACTAAGAATTCCGAACATCAGTCATTTGTTTACTCACAGTTTAAGGATGAATTAGTTCTATTTCAAACAATTCATGTTAGTACAAATCATTTATTTGCTCTTGACCCATAGATAGTACCCTATCAGAGTGAACCTGGGAGTGATGGAAATTAAGTAGTTCTCCACATTCCCCAAAGCTCCAGCATTACAAGAGCTTTACCATCGGATTATTTATTGTTGTATCCTTGGCATTCGTTGGTGTGAAGACTTACTCTCCAGCAGATTTGCAGCCGACTGGGCCATATATATACATTAATGTATACATATTCCCATGTTGCATTTGATTATATCACATCCATCCCAATTTTAACATGCTTACGCGAGGATGTACAATCTTATTTTATAAATATACTCATTTGACAAGGTGTATTCTGAAAATTTCAAGATGGAAGCTTTATTTACCATGAAAAATAATCCATGAATGAATCGCTAATTTTTCTTTTCAAAAATAAAATTTGGGATTTAACACACTTATTCCAGTGATTTTTCTATTGTTCAAAGCATTTCTGAGACTCTGTTTTGATTTGATAGTTAATTTGGCCATCATATATTTCACATCTTCGACGAGCTCTTTTACTGTCGAGATGAATTTTCTTTTTACGAAGCAAGAAATTGTAGCACAACTGCAAGATGCCATGAATATGGAGGGTGTTGTACATGCAAAATTCTATGTTTTACGATAATAAGGAACCAGCTGGCCCATTACGCTAGTGAGTAGTGTTTGCCCATGGTCCGGGAGCCCGGGGATCAATTCCAGGTCAGATTATACCAAAGACGCAAAAAAGGATAATTGATACCTCCTTGCTTAACATTCAGCATTAAAAGGTATATATAAAGGAAAAAGTGGAGTAATCCTGAGAAAAACCTACCCCCCCTATACTTCGATGTTTTATCTAATGAAAGTGGAACCTTTGGGTCGCCAACTTTAATTTACTTTATATATATATATATATATATATATATATATATATATATATATATATATATATAACTGAATTAGTGTAGATAGTCAGGAATATAGTCAATCACAAACTGTAATTGAAACCAGCTCGTAAAAGGATGCGCTAAAGTGAGGAGTAAGGGCAGACAGACAGACAGACAGACAGTTATAGAGATAGAGACTGATTTTGTACACATTTGAAAAAATGACTGACAAAAAATTGTTGTCTCTACAGCGTTGAGGAAAGTATGGAATAAAAGCATTTCAAACTTGTAAAAGTATTCGTAGCGCTCCTTCAAGACAGCCACTTGAAAAAGCCAACAAGGTGGATGTGGATCATTACTTTAGTGAACACCATCATATTCTCATAATCGCTCACAGTTATTTCGCTCAGCGCCCAACTTTAGTCGAAATTCGTGTAACCAAAACATGGCCCACGAGAATATCACACTAGGAAAACAACTCTGTGTACAGAAATGCAATTTTTCAAGATACCACGACACCTCTTAATATACCCAGGAGTATTCTTGATTTTGAACTATCTGACAAGAAAATATCATAAGAAGTTTGATTTGCATTATGTTCAACTCCTGAATAAAGTATATTCAGAAGGCAAGTTGGCTTTGGTTTAATTTAGGTTATTTATTAAAAGTCAGGTCAAATTCTTATGCGTTATTGAAATGTCGAAATTTCATTTACTTGTAATGGTTTGATTTCAGTGTTCTTTTTTATTCATCTATAATATTTTTGTTCGGCTGGAGAAGAAACTTGACGGCAACTACACAAGAATGTTGAGAGCAATACTGAACAAGTCCTGGCGACAACACCCCACGAGACGCCAACTGTACGGCCACCTACCTCCCATCACGAAAACTATACAGGTCAGACGAGCCAGACACGCCGGACACTGCTGGAGAAGCAAAGACGAGCTCGTAAGCGACTTACTACTATGGACCCCCACATATGGCCAAGCAAAAGCAGGACGACCAGCCCGGACTTACATACAGCAGGTATGTGAGGACACAGGATGTAACCCAGAAGACCTGCCGGAGGTGATGAACGATAGGGAGAAGTGGCGAGAGATGGTCAAGGATATCCGTGCTGGCGGCACGACATGATGATGATGATGATGATGATGATGATGATGATGATGATGATGATGATATGATTGCATATTCACACGGTATCAAATTTTTTCTATCTCATACAAATAATTTGCACACAGTTCTATGAAATCAAGTATTCCTGTATGATAGTAATAATTTATACATAATTATATGATTTCAAGTGACTAGTTTTATTTGATAGTAATCATTTGTTTACGTACAGCCCACGAAAAGAATTGGACATGACTAAGAAGGGGAAACTTTAAGCGAGACGCTGAATCTCTTCTAATAGCAACACAAAACAACGTCATAAGGATCAATCATGTAAACGCGAATATGGTTAAAATACAAAAGAATAGCAAGTCTCTGTTATGTGATGAGAGAGACGAAATGATTAATCACATAATAAGTTAATGCAGCAAATTAGCGTGAAAACATTATAAAACTTGACATGTATGGGGCAGGAATATGATCTACTGGGAAGTGTGCAAGAAATTGAAATTTGACCATACGACCAGATGGTATATGGACAACCCAAAATCCGTTCTTGAGAAGGAGAAATAACATTCTTTGGGATTTTGAGATACAAACAGGTCATCTAATCTCGGCCAGATGAGTATACTTAGTGATAGTCAAAAGAAAAAAAGAGAACCTGTTGAATAGAGGTCTTTACCGTCCCGGCCAACCACAGAGTGAAAATCAAAGAAAACGAAAAAAGAGACCAATTCTTAGATCATGCAAGAGAACTAAAAAGGATATGGAACATATTGGTAACTTCGACACGAATTGAAATTGGTGCTCTTGGAACGATCCCCAAAAGTTTTGTAAGAGGCCCGGAGGAGATGGAAATCGAATTACGAGCCGAGACCATCTAAACTACAGCATTTTAGATCGGTCAGAATACTGAGAAGAATCCCGGAAACCTAAGGAGATTTGCTGTCATTCAGGCTCCAGGGAAAGATCATCAATAAATGATGGTGTGAAAAACTTGGAATGAGTAATATATGCACATGGACGATATCAAATACTTTGCAAAAAATGAAAAATAAATAATCAAAGATGTTGATACAAAAATAAAAATATCCAACCAAAACATAGGAATAGAATAAGGCCATGATCATAATGAAAAGTGGAAAAAGAAAAATAACGGAAGGAATAGAACTGGGAAATCAAGGAAAAAAATAGAAGCTTGGAGAAAAGAAGAATTACTCGTAATAGTTAATATTGGGAACGGACACTATCAAACAAGTGGAGATGAAAGAAAAATAACAAAAGAGCGCCTCAGACGAAGAAGAAAGAATTTCGAATGCACGTTCTGCTGCAAAAATTTCATCAAAGGGATAAACACCTGGACTACCCCCCCCCCCTTTGTAAGATACTCGGTAATATTCTTAAAATGAACAAGGGACGAACTCGGAGAAATGCACCAGGGAACAAGAAAATTGACTGTGATACACAAAGATTAACACTCGAGAAGTGATATTGACAGATACACTAGATTAAAAAGATTAAAGATAGACTTACTAAAGCGGCTTGTAAAAGCACTGAAAACATAAGGACAAACTAGGAAAAAGAAATGGAAAGAAAAACAAATATATTGTGATTTGAAGCGACAAACTGACGAAATTTCACCTAAGAGCTGAACATGGTTAAGGAAAGGAAATTTTAAGAGAGAAAAACGAATCTCTTCTAATAGCAACACAAAGCAACGCCAAAAGGGCTTATTAACAAGGTTGGTCCCTGTGGCGTTTTTTTTTTTTTTTGTGCTGCTATTAAAAGTTAAAATAGATAAAACGTAATAAAATAGCAAGTGTAAATTACGTGGTGATAGAGACCAAACTATTAATCACATAATAATCGAATCCAGCAAATTATCGCAAAAAGAAGTATAAGACTAGACGAAATTGTGTGGGGAAGATGATCCACTGACAATTGTGCAAGAAAATTAAATCTGACCATACAACCAAATGTTATATATAATCTAGAATCAGTCCAAGAGAACGAGACGCACAAATTTCTCGGGAATTTTGAGATAAAAAGGGATTACGCAATTCCGGTCAGAAGACCAGACCTAGTGATAATTAATAAATAATGAGAACTTGCTGTATATGGGATTTCGCCGTCTGAGCAAACCACAAAGTGGAAATCAAAGAAAACGAAAAGAGAGACAAGTACTTTGACCTTGCCGGGGAATTAAAAAGACTGAGAAACATGATTGGACGGTGATATTTATTGTAACTGGCGCTTCGGAAACGTTCTCTGATAGCTTGGAAAATATGCTGGAAGAGTTGGAAATTGTCGGAAGTATTAAGACTCTCCACACGACACACTTGTTGAAATCGGCCTGTATATTGAGAAAAAGTCGTGGAGATCAGAGGAGACTTGCTGTCACTCAGAATTAATTGAAAAACCATCAGCTTCTATTGGCGGGAAAAACTAACGTGGCTTATAATAATAATAATAATAATAATAATAATAATAATAATAATAATGGAGACTTGAGGAGACTTGCTGTCACTCAGACTTCAGTGAAAAACCATCGGCTATTGCTGATGTGAAAAGCTCTAATGAGTGAATAATAATAACAATAATAATAATAATAATAATAATAATCCTTAGTACACAATTATAGCTTTAAGTAACAATCCTTAATACAAATAGATTGTATACAGTTAAATTGTTTCAAATATTAATATATAACATTAATAATTCTATTTTACAATAATCATTATCTGCAGGGGATACAGTCTGTGAATTCTAACCCCACCGACAGCAAGGAGAGGGTTTTAAATGAATATTCGTTTCTTTAAATCACCGCTTTTTTATTTTATTTTATCGATTTTTCTTTTTCACTATTGGGAGATAAAATTATTGATTTCGCTACACATTTCGGTAAAAAGTCCTTATTTTTTTTTAAATTATCGCATGCGGCTCAAAATGTACCTATATACAACTTTATCTTCACGTTACTTGTTTTGTTTTTTGTGTTGCTGTTCTTGTTTTACTAGCGGTCTTTATATCAAATTCAATAGTCTTGACTTTTTTATGAAAGGAGATTGAAAACACCGGAAAGATAATCTTTCAAAAAATATCTATTTCTTAAATTTTACTTTTTTTACAGTAGCATTCGCAAAGTACTCATAAAAATAATGCGATTATTTACCTATGTATCTGTACTTCTTAAGATCAGAGTACCTGTGGAGAGTTCCTAGTATGAAAATGTTATTCTCGAATACATCTGCCTAGGACTACGGTAGCATCTAGATTAGTTGACCGATCAAAGGTTTCCTGACTATTTGCCCAAAGATTGATTAATTCATGGATTAATGCCATTTACCGTGATACTAACTTTACTGAGATAGTACTTTGTTTGAATATATTAGGTTGGTTGGTTGGTTGTTTTTTACGGCGTATCAACTCTTTTCGGATCATTTAAAGCTGAATTAAATCATTTTGATTTAAGTTTCAAACAATTCTGTATAAGTACAGTTTTGTTTAGAATGTCAAAAACAGTTCTATTTCAAACAATTCAGTTAGCATAAGTACACAGTTTACACACACAATTAAGTGTAAAAAAAAAATTAGTTTCCAACAATTCACTTTAGCATACGTACACAGTTTAGTTTTATTTATTTTATAGATAGCACCCTATCAGGTGCTACCAATCTGGGTCAGAATGGACCTGGAACGAATGGCAATAAAGGGGTACTCGGTATTCTCCAAACCTCCAGCATTACCGGAGCCTCACCATCAGATTTCTTAGTGTCATATCCACGACACTCATTAGGTGAGTTTTACCCCTCTGCAGAAATATAGTCAGTGTATATATTTGTGAATAAATTAGAATGAAATTTAATGAAATTTAGTGTATAAATTTAACTGTAAACTAATAGATCTATTTGAAATTCATTAATGCCGGAGACGAATGCTTGAAATCATATAACTTTACACAGAAAAATATTGTTATTGAATAGAATAATTAATGTTTGTTACGAATGTTTGAAACTATTTAACTCTATGTAATTTATTTGTATAGAAAAATAGAAGGTACAATAATTTAGTACGTTCAGAAGAGAGGAAAATATTGTGTCCTTTTTAGCATTATTTTTCGAATCTATTGCAATACCAGGGCAAAAGACCCCAATATGTCCAACTACTTACCTAGATTTAAGTAGATAACAAAATACTAAGCTTAGAATGTGTCATTAGGCCGGAAATATGAACGATCCACTGAATATCGAACTCACTATTTGGATCAAATTAATCTATGAGTTCGGAATGCTTGCCATTACTTTGCCACAGGACGAGTTGTCAATGTGCGTTTGGAAAAATGATTAAGTGTTGTTTATAATAGCCGCTAGCATTTAGCGCATATTGCTTATTCTCTTATAGCTATCAGCAAGCGAAATCAACTGTGTTTGTAGCCGGAGGTAATTGCTTCAAACACAAGCGACTGCATGCATGTATTTCGTACTGCTGTTTGTTTACATCTTATTCTCATGTTCAAACACAGCCTTCGCGAGAGAGCAACAAGTGGGAATGGTGAAGGCCAGATGAAGATAATAGATAAAATACATCCAATTATATACATGGTTCGATTTCAAATTGAAATGAGTATTTTTCTTTCAGCTTTGCATTGAATTGAAAATTGAAAGAATATACACAGTAGAAGTGTTGTTTTTTTTTTTCTATTTATTTACTTATTTATATATCTATCTATTTTCTGTGTATGCTCAGTTAAATTCAAATACAGGCTTTATAAATATTTGGTAAACATGACTTCAGGCAGCGGTCACATCGATACTGCTATATGGGTGCACTACATGGACTCTAACAAAATTGCTGGAGAAGCTTCACGGCAATTACTCAAGAATGCTGCGTGCAATCTTGAACAAGTCCTGGCGGCAACACCCCACAAGACACCAACTGTACTGCCACCTGACTCCTATCACGAAAACTATTCAAGTTAGACGAACCAGACATGCAGGACACTGCTGGAGAAGCAGGGACGAACTCATAAGAGATGTACTCTTATGGACCCCCACACATGGCCGTGCGAAGGCAGGACGACCAGCACGAACATACATTCAGCAGCTATGTGAGGATACAGGATGTTGTCCTGAAGACCTTCCTAGGGCGATGAACGATAGGGAGGAGTGGCGAGAGAGGGTCAGGGATATCCGTGCTACCAGCGCGACATGATGATGATGATGACAAGTAGCTTTATTGAATTAATTGGATTATAAGTAACTTTATTCTCTAAGTTTGATTTTACAGTGTTTTTGAACAAAAAATGTCTCGCTAAGATATGCCCATTTTATTCTCTGACACAAAGACATTTACAAATATTTGTTTATCATTCTATAATTTTTCAAGGCCGAAATTTTGATTGCCGAAATTTTAATTACCGAAATTTTTTTTTTAACCATTTAGTTTTTCACTTATTGATATTTATTGACAAGTTACACTTCAAACGTTGCTTCCTCCTTGATTAAAGAAGCTAAGCAGTGTTGAGTATTCTTAGTTCATTTAGATAGATAGCCTCTTAGTAAATAAAAGTCAATCGACAATGATAATCAACGTAATTTCTTTGCCTACACACGTTTGTTTTAGACAAAAGAGCTAGTGTTTAAATTATCTCTTGATTGTTGGATTCGATATAACAGTAGACATATAATTAGAGTGACTGAACAATTTACAGTGCTTGGTTTATCAATCCAACATCTATATCGGCCTCCTCCCCGAAAAGCTGAGTTGATTGCCGTGAGCCTTAATCCCTCCCGAAGAATAATGCCGACAAAACCTAAGACCCATGAGAGATTCCCTTCCTATGTGACACTCATTAAGCCACCTTTTTGTCACATTTTACCTTCCTAGGGCGTTAAATACTCTTGGGAAAATGCTCATCAACCAGCTTTTTATGTACTACAATGACGTTTTTCACACCCTATCTAAAATGGGATAAAGCGCAATGATTTGCTTCCCCTATTACTCTTTCGATCTACTCTTTGACTGTTAAACGGCAGCTTATCTTGCTGGCCACTATGGCTTAGGCATCTTCGTACACGTGCTTAATTTTATCAAAAGTTCTAACATTGATAGAGTTCGTTGAAAGCCGACGAGTAATATATTTGCAATTATGTTAAATCATAGGAGAGGGTGACTGACCTGGTTTGGCATTTATATTGTTGGAATGCTTTTCACGTTTCGACAATATCACGCCCAAGAAATTCATCTCTAATGCCAGAACATACATCAATTGATAAATCATCATATTTGAAAAGCTTTATCGAGTCTTTTTTTGGCCTAATCGACTTCTCCCCCAAAAAACCTCAGGCTTTTTTATTGATTTTGACAGCATGTAAATTCATCGCAGGTTACTTCATTTCTAAAGGTTTGGGAATTGAGTTCCTATCAAACAGGAATGTTTTTGAAACGGATCTACTAGAGCCTAACCCTAACCATAATTTTCAGAGATTACCACTCCGGCTATTGTGGACCTAAGTGTAATGGCAATGAAAGGGTATTCCACATTCTTTAATCGCCTCAGATGAAGTTTATTGTCATACCAAGGGTACCCAGGTTTGAATTTAGAGTTTTCTTTACTCTAGACTGGTTGCCATACCAAGTTTGAAGAACGCAGTCTGCTCAACAATTTATCCATAGCTGTAAGGAGAATATTACGAATCATACATTGTGAAATACAAACAGTATCGTCCAGGATTTGAACTCAGGTTGGCATGTACATGTCCTTCAATGGCCATTATTACAGCACGAACACCTCTTAATACGTGTCATATGTATAGTTAACTCAAAAGCAAAGTCTAAAAGGCTGTCAGAAACATTGGGTAAAAACTGTCGAATATCAAATTGAATGAACACACTCTTGCTTTTATTTTTCATACCAGAATACCAATCAACAATACTTTTGATACTTTTCTTAACGGTTTTTACCAAGTGTGTCACCTATTCTATAGTATATTCTCTTCAAAATATGGTTGCTTTTACGTTAAATACTATTTTAGTGGATTTCAATAATCTACATGCGTGCCCAAAAAAATGTTGCAATGTACGTGTTAGTTTGCGATCCCTCTATCAGATTACCGAAGCATTATAATTAATATCCCTCAATCACATTACGATCCATCTATCACATTAACGAAGCATTATAATTACTACCCCTCACACCAATTACGATGGCTTGAACAGCCACGGTAATTGGTGTGATGGGTAGTATCACTCTAGTTGGTACGCTCAAACTTTATGCATTATTTCTCTTTGCATATGATTTGAGAGCCCCAAAGATTAATGTGAAACGTCTTCTAATTCAAGAATATATGCTTTGTGTTTGAACAGGCCAAAACACCGCGTAAGCAATGAAAACATTTACTTTACGAAAGGCGAAGTTGATTACAGTACGGTAACCAGATCTTTGGGAAACTTCATTCGGATTCTAAAAACCT
>OY757906.1:84408233-84423233 GCA_963585895.1 Sepioteuthis lessoniana | reverse complement strand
TTCCTTTTTACAGTTTCATTTCTTCCTCAACATTTGTGCAATTTTTTTTATCGGAATTGTTCCAAGCTCTTTCTCTATGTTATTTAATATTTTTTTCTTGTTTTGCTTTCCTTCTTCTGTACGCTTCCTTATATTTTTTGTTTCTGGCCCATTGTCTTCTTCTTTATATTCCTTGTATCTTTTATTTCTTTTCTTCTATCTTTTTCTCTTTTTTTTTCTTTATTTCACATTCTTTCATTTTCATTATCGTTTCTACCCAGTAATTTCTCTTATCGTTCTTCACTTCTCTTGATTCTATTCTTACGCTTTTTTTCCTTTTCAGGTTTTACTTGATTTACTATAAAAACTTCTTCTTCTTCTTCTTCTTCTTCTTCTTCTTCTTCTTCTTCTTCTTCTTCTTCTTCTTCTTTAATTTTATTCCCATTCGACATGGTTTTTGTCTTTCTTTTCTTCTTTCTTTTTTCTTTTTACTTCTTTTTCTTTCGCATTTAATTCTTTCATCATTCTTTCATTCTTTCTTCTTCTTCTTCTTCTTCTTCTTCTTCTTCTTTAATTTTATTCCCTTTCGACGTGGTTTTTGTCTTTTTTTTCTTCTTTCTTTTTTTTTTTTTACTTATTTTTCTTCTTTTTCTTTCGCATTTAATTCTTTCATTCTTCTTCTTCTTCTTCTTCTTCTTCTTCTTCTTCTTCTTTTTTTTATTTTATTCCCTTTCGGCATTGTTTGTTTCAACTTTCTTCTTTATTTTTTCTTTTTACTTCTTTTACTTCCTGATTTTATTTTTTCCAGCATTCTTCTTCTTCTTCTTCTTCTTCTTCTCCTTCTTCTTCTTCTTCTTCTTCTTCTTCATTTTCTTTTCGACATGGTTTTTGTCTTCTACTTTCGGTTCTTCTTTATTTTTTACTTTTTACTTATTTTTCTTCTTTTTTTCCAGATTTTATATTTTTCATCCTTCTTCTTCTTCTTCTTCTTCTTCTTCTTCTTCTTCTTCTTCTTCTTCTTCTTCTTCTTCTTCTTCCCATTACTTTATCAATTGTTACCATGAACATCTTCCTAGCTATTATTATCATCTGCAGCAGCATCATTATTGTCATCAACTATTTCACTTCGTCATTATTGTTATTTTTATATAATTGCAAATTTTTTTCTCGAATACCCTTCAATTTCTCTTTTCTTGTCTTGTCAATCAATAGCAATTAGAGTTGCTCAGTTACTTCCCGAATTCGGACTGAACAAACCAGAGTTGAAATGGAACTGTCTATTATTCAGCTAACAAATCAAGACTTCGTTATTCAAAATGGCCCGGACGTCGAAATCCAAGTTTATTCTTTCGTAGAATAATAAAATGCAAAAGAAAGCGTGCTATAATAAACGAAAATTCTATAGAACAAAATAAAGGTAAAGAAACAAACATAAAATCAGACTATATCAAAGCAAACACTTACTATTATATTCCATACACACATGCACACGTACATACATGCATATGAGTGTTTTGTGTGTATGCGTGTATGTGTGTGAGTCTGCTTGTTGGACGAATGTGAATATATATGAATTTATGAATATGCCCATTTCAATAAAACAAAGTATATAGATTCGGAATTAAAGTGAAACAAGTTAATGAAAGAAAGAACGCAAACCGACTAAAATGTTTGGTTTAAAGAAATACAGAAAAATAATTGAATAGCAGAGGATAAAAATTTTGATGAAATTTCCTAACCAACTATGACAATGCTGATGATGATGATGAGAACGATGAGGATGAATAGGAGGAAGCAGGCAACAATGCTTATATTGTGACTATGGACATGGGAAATATATGCACTGGAATATTTTGTAAAAAAAAGTAAACATTCAAATGAAAATTAATTTTTAGTGGAAAATAATAACATTGAAATAAAATGGAATCATTAGCTAAGAATTTATTTACATCAGCTCTTTGCAAACACAGGATGTAGTTTGGTCAACCTGTCAGTAGCGATGGAGGATAAGTACGGATGGAGTGGGAGAATCAGGGAAGTCCGTGCTGTCAGCGCGACATGATGATTATGATGATTTACTAATAGATATAGTATCATATCTCATGATCATCATCATCAATTTGGAAGACAGCACGGAGTTCCTTGACTTTTTCACACCATCGCTCTTTATCGTCTATCGCCTCTGGCAGGTTTTTCTCGGTTGCTTCCTGTTTCCAGACAAAATTGATCCAAGTAGTCTTTGCAGGTCAGCTAACACTGGCGCGTCCAAATGCAGAAAAGAACCTAACTCACGTTAGGTAAGTTTGTTCTTGCTTCTCCACCAGTGTACAGCATGTCTTGTTCGTCTTACTTGAATAGTTTATAAGATGAGGGGCAGGTGGCCGTACAACTGCTATTATCTTAGGTGACGCATCGTTCGTGAGTAGTTCCCGTCTAGGTTTTTCTCTATGTGTTTTATTAATGTCCATGTGGTGCATCCATATAGTAGTATGGACACTCCTATTGCATGGAAGAAAGCCCGTTTTATTTTATCGGGTATATCAGATTTCCATATGATTTATCCCTGTCAATAGCATCCTATTTTGCTTGACATCACTTTCAGTAGATGAGATGTTGTTTCTGTGGTATGTGAACTGGTCAACTAATTTCAGAGGCTTTCCATTTACAGAGGTAATGATTCCTTTTTGTTTAAAAGATATGAGCTCTATTCTATTCTATTTGCATTCACGTAGAGTTCAATACCTCTTGTTCCTCATTCTAAGTTTTGAAGTAGAGATTCTAAATGGGCTGATGTAGTTGTGAGAAGTGCTAGGTTATCTCCGTAGTCAGCCATTTTTAAAGTGAATCAATTTACATTTATCAGATCTACTGACGTTTGAAGTACTTAGTCTCCTCAGAGTATAAACATCTATGGTAGTAATGTATATCCTTGCAGGATAATGTCGAAGAAGTCGGTGTGTCTATCAGGTGAGAGAACCATTGCTTTCCTGTTTTTGTAAAGCATCATAAAAGTGGTAACAGTTTTGGGGGGGAAGACCATATGCAAGAAGTATTTGCTTTATCTCTAATCTGTGCATGAAACTGACTACCTTGGAGAAAGCTGCAAACAGTTTTGTTGCCACGAGATTCTTCGGTCATACTTCTTCGAGATTTCGACGGATTATCAAAATCCCTAAGCGATGTCTTCGAAAGCTCCTCTAATGTTTCCTGAGAATTTTCTCAATTAACGATCCGATACGATTGAAAATCAAGGCATTATAAATCTTAGCAGATACAGCATAAAAGTTATACCTCTCTAGTTCGTAATAATTCCGACATCACCATTTTTATAGAAAATTTAGAATTTAGCCTCTTGTCTGTTTTTCTATTATATTTTGGTTATAGATTGTTTCATAACCAAAAATGAATGCCGTCAAATTCCCTTATCTTTTGAACTTAAGAGTGTATTTCTTCGAAGCTTTCCTGTTTTTTAAAAAAAATATCTTGAAATACAAGATTTATTGTAATAAATCGTTATTAGTCTCACCAATGGCCTATAGACGACTTCAGAAACTACTGAAATCTTTTCTGATTTTCTCCTTGATTTAATTTATGCATGTTGCTGTTAACCTTCCCTTCACTTTATCTTCAGTGCTGCATTGATTTTTGTGGGTCTCTCGCTTAAACGCGCCCAACACATAATAAACAAGGGGATAGCAATCTGGGGACTTGGGTGGCCAGATGTTATGGGGGATGTGGATATAGAAATTTTCTTAGAGCCAACCCTATTCATGTGCGTGTGTCTCTATGATTTGTAAAAAAAATAGTTTGTAGGTAATATTTTTTAAAGTGCCATAGCTTATTTTTTTGTACACAGTTAAATGGTTTCAAGTATTTCTATGTCATACTAAGAATTCGATTTATGATCAGTTATTTGTTTGCTCACAGTTAAATGGTTGACCCATAGATGGGACCCTAACAGGTACTACCACAACGAGTCAGAGTGGACCGGGGATTGATAGCAATAAAAGGGGTGCTCCACATTCCCCAGTGCTCCAAGTGTGTAGCCACAAGATCAGATGAAGTTTCATAAACTACGTGGTGCATTCAAAAAGTTTCCAGAATATTTTGTAAAGGCATTTACATTTGTGGTGAAAATTCAGTATGTTATTGTTATACATCTTATGAGATGACAGACCTATTTTTAGGATTTCAGGATCAAATGAACAGGTACAGCAGGAATTGGAATACACCCTACTAAAGTCTGATTATCACAGCTGGTGAATTTCAAAAATTCAATCTGACTCTTCAGAAGAACGATATGCAATGGAATTATGTTTTAAACTTGGAAAAATGCCACAGAAACGTATGGAATGCTTCAAACTGCTTTTGGAGCATGAGTTTTTCAGTGGCATAAGAAGGCAGGCTGTCTGTGAGGGATGATGAGAGGTGTGGGAGGAGTAAGGAAGTCAATACACCATAGTTGATTGGCCAAAGAGTTAGGATTAGGGTTACTATGTTGAGGTTTTAAGGGAGTTCAGGAAGAGATTCCTTTGGAAGGGGCTAGCACTCTTCAAATCGAGTCAGTGGCATTTCCACCAGGACAATGCACCAGTCCACAACTCCATCCTTGTCACAGACTATTTGACCAAGATGAGCATCAAGACAGTTCCTCAGCCTCCCTATCGTCCAGACCTTGCTCCCTGTGACTTTTGGTTATTCCCTAAGCTCTAGGAAAAACTTAAAGGCTGTCATTATAAGACAATTGAGGAGATGAAAGAGGCTGTGACGAAGGTCATTAACACGCTCACACAGGAGGACTTCAATGGGGCCTTCCAGAAGTTGTTGGAACGGTACAACAAGTGCATTGCAGCCGGAGAAAATTACTTCAAAGGGGACTAGTGTTTATCTGTGTACTATCAATAAAAGTACCATACGAAAAAAAGTCTGGAAACTTATTTAATGATCCTAGTATCTAAAACACTTGTTGTGAGAGATCACAGTCATTAGCAGGGGATACAGTCTGCGTATTCTCCAGCCACATCCAAGTGGACTGGTATTAATTAATTCTGACATGTCATTTTATGCCTCCATTTTATGTCATTTTATGCCTCCATAATCTTCTGGCATCATGCCAGAAGATTATGGAGGCATAAAATGACATTTCTAGTGACTAAACCAACAACCAAAATATGGACAGATTATTTGATTTTCATCAATATGAATGTAAATCTGTTTCCAGATTGACAGCGGAACACTTTGTAAATGGAGCTTTTGTCATAAATGCCAAGCAGTATATCGTGCCAATTCAATATTTCTGAAGGAGTAAATTGATTTGTGGTGCTGCTTTCCGTAAAGCCAGTGGCCAACTGACTTTAATTTGTTGCAGGGTAGACAAAAGCTGAAAAAAAATGAAGTGCATGCATGAAAATAAGGATTTAATATGGCGACAATTTACCGTTGCATCCTGTATATATGTATATAAACCATTATTAACAGGTATTTCATCAGACCGATAAAATGAAACGCAGTTACTTCCAGGCAGCAGTTGTGTCGATACTGCTATATGGATGCACTACATGGACGCTAACTAAATGGCTGGAGAAGAAACTAGACGGAAATTACACAAGAATGCTGAGAGCAGTATTGAACAAGTCCTGGCGACAACACACCACGAGACACCAACTATACGGACACTTGCCCCCCCCCATCACGAAAACTATACAAGTTAGACGAACCAGACACGCGGGACACTACTGGAGAAGCAAGGACGAGCTCATAAGCGATGTACTCCTATGGACCCCCACATATGGCCGTGCAAAAGCAGGACGACCAGCTTGAACTTACATACAGCAAATATGTGAGGACACGGGATGTAACCCTGAAGACCTGCCGGAGGGGATGAATGACAGAGAGAAGTGGCGAGAGAGGGCCAGGGATATCCGTACTGGCGGCACGACATGATGATGATGATGATGATGATCTCATCAGAGAGAGCTCCACAAAAACTTGAGGACATTTGAATGTTTCTATCAACGATGCTTGCGACAAATACTTTGTATTGGATGGCAACTCAATATACCAGATACAGAAGTATAAGAGAGAGCTGAGCAACCAATCATTGAATCTATGGTTTTGAAGAGTTGACTACGTTGATTAGGTCATGTCACTCCAATGAATGACAGTCGCCAGCCGAAGCAACTTTATTTTTTCAGTGAAATGTGTAAAGGGAAGAGAAAGGCATCAAAACCAAAATAAAAAAAAAAGATTTATGGACTCAGTAAAAATTTGTCTACGACAATTCGGCATATCGTTTGACCGATGAGAAAAATGGCATTGGATAGAAGTCAGAAGCGCAAGCTGATTAATGTTGGCAAAGAATCCTTTGTGAACAGCTGAGTTCAGATTGCTGCTTACAAACGATCAGTTCGTAAGAGCAAACAAGGACCACTACCAGGTCCCCAAAGTCACCAAATCTACTGCGAAATATGTAGAAAACTCTCTCAAAATTGCTGGTCTTAAAAGCCATATGTGCAAACATGTCCGACCTAGCACTCCGCATCATGACATTCACCTGAGCCAAAAACGAGTGACAATGCCCAGTCTGTGGTAAAATTTGTCACAATTTGGCAGGTTTGCAAAGTCATCTGCAGGTGCATGCAGCTTTAAAAAAAAAAAAGTAATACCAAAACACAGTAAGTGGTCAGACTCAAAACCCAGAAGACAGCCTATTACGAATACAAACCAGATTGATATTAATAAGCAGGGATCAAGGTGTCCAATCAGACATACATACCCTATACACATACATACGTACAAATGTACCAAAGAAAAGGCATACATACACCTCTTTTTCTTCCTCCTCCTTAACTTTGGTTATAATTGTTGGGCTGGATGAATTCTCTACATTGGTTGGATAACCAGTCAAGTAAAAGGAAATTCTCACCTCAAAATTATTATCAGCATATTGGGTTTATATAAACATCTACAGTATAACCCATCTCATAATCCTGTGATGTAGTAAGAAAACATACTTGGATGCGGCATCTTACATAGGCTTAGCAAGATACTCTAATGGAATATCACCAAATAGTTTTTTTTAACAGTTTCAACTGCGGTACGAACACTTCTCCTATTGTTGTTATAGTGCTTGGATCCTAGTGGTAAAAATCATCAATAGCAGATATGACGTCATCTTATAAAGTTTTCAACTTGTGAACTTCTCTGCCTACTGTCATATTTATTTATTTATTTATTACGTTCTTGCTTCTCAATTAGTGTCCCGTATGTCTTGTTCGTCTTAGATGATATTTCAGGTGGGAGTAAATGGTTGTAAAGCGACGAGGAACTCATAAGTGACGTTCTTCTATGGACCACCAGAACGTGCTAGTGTTGGCCAACCAGCAAGAACTTACTTACATCACCCCTGTGATGTAGTTCGAAAGAACTGAAAAGAACGATGAGTATAGGGACGGATGAAGAGAGAGAGAGAGAAAGTCAAGTTAATACAAGTTGAAGCGTGACATGATGAATAATAATATTTATCTCAGTCTCTAAATACCTAGCTACATCAGTACATTCATATTTTTAGCATTCTATGCATATCTACGACTAGAGGGAGTTTCTGGTAATGTCATGTCTGATCCGAGTTCGAACTCCAGCCGTGACATTATGTTAATTTTTGGATTAATAATCTTGGGAAATGTATTGACGTTCTTATCCCTCAGGTATGGGTTAAATAGTACTAATACTGTTCAACAAAGATGGCTTTGGCTTTAAATATATATATATATATATATATATATGGGGGGAGAATCCTCCTAGCGTACTTGATGATGATGAGCAGGACTATAACATTATAGTGAGTTCGAACTCCCGTCGCGCTATTAAATTCACTCTCACACTAATTCCTCTAGAAAAGGTATAAATAAAAAAAAATATGTGTTGCATTGAAGGGTCTTGAAAAAATTTGACTAAAGATGGAGTGATAACGATGAGTTCATACCAAAGTAAAAGTCGAACACATGGTCACAGACAAGTACTATTTAATTTATTACTGTGCTTAAATCTTCCTAAAAACGAGACTCCAATCAAAAAGGTATGAAATGGTATATTTAAGCCTATGTGGATATTGTTAAATCGTAGCCAACCCGCTACCGTTTTCAAAAATTCTCATATGTGATCGTTTCTTGCAGCTACCGCAAAATTTTCTGTGATTGACACCTTTTCTTGATCAAACCGTCGGGAACCATATTCACTGGTACTAGGAGTCAGCTACTACATTATATATATATATATATATATATATATATATATATATGTATATATGCGTGTGTACGTGTGTGTATGTGTGCACGTGTGTGTGTGTTCTTTCTCATAAAATTTCTAGAAATTCATGCGACTCACAATTCTGTTTGTCATTTCATTATTTGCACCCTAAAGATGGCTCCGGTATGGGCCATAAGTTCTTGGGAAACATACGACTCCTTCATAAATTCATTCCAATCAAAAATCAAAGGCTACATTCGAAGACTTTAACGGAACAAAAATAGAATAGGAAGACACGAAGTGTCAATCTTTTCTAATGAAACATATATAAGAGAGAAAATGCTGCATATATATATATATATATATATATATATATATATATATATATATATATATATATATATATGGAGTCTTTGGTAAATAAAATTCTTGAAAAAAATCCTTTAAATAAGATTAAAGAACTAACAAGAAAAAATATTTCATTTTTTTCTAAAATTGAATCTCTCCATTTGCTCAAAATATTTTTGGACCCTGCAATTATAGGTTATAAAAATTCATTTTCTGCATGCTCTAATACGTTTGACCAGTACATTCTCTTGGATAACGCTTATGAAATTATAGAAAGTCATCTTCATCTATAATGACTGCAGCTCATTGGTGAGTAATCATCCAGTTTTTAATACACAAAACCAAACGACTATTTGTTCAAATAACAATGAGCTGTATATATATATATATATATATATATATATGTGTGTGTGTGTGTGTGTGTGTGTGTGTGTGTGTGTGTGTGTGCGTGCGCGCGCGCGCGTGCGCCTGACGCCTTAGTTGTAATAGGTATTGTTGAAAGGAAATCAGCATGGCAACTGAAGTTCAAATCCTGGACCAGGCTTTTGTACTTTATATAATCCTAGTAACATTGGAAAAATAGGAATCTTACAATTCTTCTTCTCGTTATGGATAATATAATTATTAGGGCAGACTGAGTTCTTTAACCCTGGTTTAGCAACAGCTCTAAAAGAAGTCCTCTATCCTGCAAAGGAGTTAGTTTATATATATATATATATTTGAGCATTGTTTGCATCATGAACAAGATTATTATTTATTCAAAATGATCGTATCTATTATCCTGGAAAAAGTAAAAGCTATCTGTATTTGATTGTATGACAACGTATTTTGTCTTTCTTTTCTTTTCTTAGTTATTCTGGTGTTTTGTTTCAACTTTTCTTCGAATTTTCATTTTTTTACATAATTGCAGCTGTTATTTTTTGGAACAGTTTGCTAATAATGATGAATGTAAGTGCCAACTGTACATTAACCAATTCTATCAAGTTTTTGCAACTTCTGGGTATTTTTCCACTTTTTTTTTTCTTTCAATGTTGATATGTGGTCTGACAGAACAAAAATATCCATGATACGAAAATATATATTCTCTCTGTACAATGACTAGAAGAATACCTCTGGCCTTGATTTTTAAAAACTTTTTGATTTTCAAAGCCACACATAATTTTATTTATTGTATTCTCTTAGGTAAGTTCTGGTTTATCTTTATAATAATTTTCTGAACAATTGAAACGCAATCGTTTGCACAGTTCCGAATAAAAAATATATTCCTCCCTCTCATGCCTACATTTGTAACGTGATTGAGTAGCTTATACAGAGTCAAAGTTTGAAAATGAATGGGAGGCTTTTACCGCGGGAAGATGAGAAAGAAGAAAAAAGAAGAAGCAGACAGAACGCCTTCGAAACGGCCAGATTATCTGAGAAAAATCAGGCCAAATACTCATTGTTGCTCAGCTAGTCTCGTTGGAATGACTACGGTAATCAAAAATGACTAGAAAAGAAAACCGGGGGTCCCAAACTTTGTGTGCAGGTGTGGCACCACCGGAAATGGATATGTTCTTCCCTCCGACACCAGGCGGAGGTAAGGGGACGACTCGGGTTTGGAGGTTAGTCGGTAGCCGGACGTGACGAGGTAAACATTAGATACGGCAATGTGAAGACGGTTGAGGGTTGCAACCCCCATTTTCGGTTGACCTCTGAAAAGGTTTCCCACATCAGATGAGCTACTGTGGAGACGAAGCCAGCGAACATGTACGTTAGAACTGCAAAGGAGAAGCAGAAGAAATACCATGCCTGTGTCTACTCTCTCTCTCTCTCTCTCTCTCTCTCTCTCTCTCTCTCTCTCTCTCTCTCTCTCTCTCTCTCTCTCTCATGACATGTGTTGTTTTCCTTTGTCCGGCTGATACAATCGACTCAAGTTTATACTCTGTTTCTTTCTCCCTGACGATTACTTGAAAAGTGTTGCAGCAAATAAACTTCTGGGTTAGTGAACCAGGAAAGGACTTCTGTGCGTTCGTCACCTTTTCTTGTGCCGCGGTTACATCCATATACTTGTTGTGTAACGGTACTGCGTTCTAATAGGCGTAGTAACATTACAACCTTCTATTTGAGACCCGTAGTGGTACACATTTATAATAATGCTTATCTGTATTCATGTGCATAATCACTAGTTGATTGTTTCGTTTGGTAATCGGTTGGTCGCTCGCTTGTTTGCTATCTTGATTAGTTTTAAGTCAAACTGGGTATTTTATTCCGAAGTCTGCATAAGAATTATTTTCTACAGTTCGATACAGTTCAAAAATGTATATTCACAATTTTTTAAAGGGGTATATACGTAGTTCTTGTTGTAATATTAAAGTTTAAACAGCCAATATATTGCTGAAGTTCAATATATGTAAGTGAATAACTAGAGTCAATCTATGTTTTTGTAGCCAAAGTAATTGAAAAATTGTGTTACTTTAGATCGATGCTTAGTTGCAATATCAGTGTTTTCGTAACAAATGTATGCATTTAGCTCAAATTCATTTAACAACTTAATATTTGACCCATAGATAGGACAGTCAGAGGTACTACCTCTCTGGAACAATGTTTACAAAGAGGGGGCACAACATTATGAAGTTCTTTAGAAATGGAGCCATACAAGTTGATGCAGTTTAAATATTTATTATCGGTCTTATTTCTGTTTATGTACATCTTACGGTAACTACTTTGCTAATAACTATTTTCCTGGCTTTAATATAATTAGTGTTTTTATGGACTGACAGTAAGACAGATTCAATTTCTCTAATTTGATGTCCTTTTCCCAACCTTCGAGTCTGCATAAGTTTTTCTTTGTATCTTTATGTGTTCGTGCAGTTATTTGCTTTCCAATTTAGAGTTTCTCATTTAAGAATTTTCGCTTTTTTTTGGCTTCCTCTCAGTTTTATTTCAAATTTTGGCAATGGTTAACCGTCTTTCATCATGCTATCACGTTTATTACTCAGCTTTTCTGAGAGAAAAATAGGATAAAATTCTCAAAGCCGAGGATTTATTTTTCTCCTTTACATTTCACATCTTCAGCAAATGAATGCATTGGCATCGATTTTCATGTGTTACTTGATCGTTCATGTGTATATTAGACTTTATTTTGTCTAGTTTAGGAAAGTTCCTGTATATTTCAGAGTATATAAAAATTTCACTAGTCATCATCAAAGTCATTTGTTCATCAAATCATCAACATTATTATCATAATACTCCTTGCAACTTTTTCTCACCAGCTTTAGTTGATAAACTTTCACTTGAGTTCAAGTGACAGCCAGTCTTCTCATGTCTCTAGGTCTCTTTTAAGTATTCTGGCCGATCTCAGCAATGCTGTCGTTTGGATGGTCACGATTCATCCTCAGATTTCCAACGTTTCCATTACATTTTCCAAGCCTTTGGACACCATTCCATGCCTACCATTTACAATTGGTATCAACATCTTCTTTATGATGCACAATTTTCTTACTCCTCTGAAAATGTCTAAGTTTTTGTCCTTTTTCCGCTTTCTTTGATTATCGTTTATCTCGGTCGTCTGCCAGGACGAGAAAGTCTACCATACAGCAGGTTTTTTTTTTTTTCTTTTTCTTTTTCTTATGTTTAAGTTTCACTATTTCTGGTCTTCTGGACTGGTTTAAATTATCTGTTTGTGTCTCAAAATTCCAGAGTATTTTACGCGTCTCATTCTCCAGGATTGATTCTAGTTTGTGCATATAATTATAGTTATAAAATCACATTTCAATTTTTTACACCTGTATAGCCTTCCCCATCCAGTCATGTCTAGCTGCCCTATAACATATTTGCGCTGGTTTGTTACATTCGCTTATCGCGTTGTTAATATTTCCGTCATTATCACCACATAATCTACACTAGCTATTTTGTTGCCTGTTATTAATCTTTGCTTTATTGACGTTATTTTGTGTTGTTATTAAAAGAAATTCAGTTTCTTTACTGAGTTTTACTTTTCGTAACCCTGTCCAGCTCTTCTCATCTGGCATTTCGCCACTTTGTCTCTTTTAATATGCATAGTTATTTTTCTTCCAATTTCTTTTTCTTAGTTTTTGTGAATCTGTTGTCAGTGCTGTTACTGGCCACTGTAATTATGCACATTTTAATGAAGTATTCTAGTCGTCGTATGGATCCATCCCCGCACTCTTCAATGCCAGCGAGTCCTCTTCCTCCTTTTTTTCTTGACATATATTTTGTCTCTCTCATCTTGTGAATGTAGTCTTGTGCATCTTCGTCAACTGTTTTGTCCTCTTGTCCATTTGACTGAGTTCTTCCTTTGTCCATTTTAAGAATGGTCCTGAGTATAGTAAATAGCAGTTGTTAGCCATATAGGACATAGTTTGAAAGATGGTCATTATTAGCAATAAAGAACGTAGAGTCGACTTTACTAAGGTTTAGGATAATTATTCATATTCAAAAGACGTTTTATGTAAATATCGAACAAAGAATTATGGAAAAAACCTTGTCCTCGTTGAAAGAGTCTCTCTCACACAAAAATAAAGAAAGAAAAAATGATCATCGAAAGAACATATTGCAGCAAGACAGCGTTTAAAATTGATAATTTAGAATTAATTAATCTTTTGGTAAAATAAATATTCAAATTTTGTTAAACATCAATAATTAGTTTGACAAGATTTGTTTTCAGTAAGGTTTTAAATACTTCCTTAGTATGATTTACTTTTTCTTGTTTATTTTCGGTCCTTATGAGAAGATAGGAAACCCATATTTCTATCACTTCTTTAACTAATTATGGAGAAAATATCAAGTCGTCAAAGAGACTGCATCTATAACCTTAAAACATACTTTCTATTAAAACTGCTCTAGAGCTTTGGGTGTTTGCGGTCCTGCATTCCACAAAATGTTTACATGAATAAACCACATCTGTGTTGTGTGTAAAGAATTTGACTAGTTCGACATGCTCTCATGTAATGTAATTGAACGGCTCATAGGAAATTGAATCAATAAATAAATCAGACAGTCTCAGAATAGCCAGGGTGGGGCAATCGTGGTAATTAAAAATGACTAGGGAAGATTAGATATCCAAGGATCGTGTGTCCACGAGCAAGCGGAAGCGGATGTTTCTGCTCCTGGCACAACCGGTGGAATCAAAGGGACGGCACATGTCCTTCTTTGAAAAGTTAACGGCGAGAAGTGATAAAGTAAAGTTGAACACCAGCGACCCAGATGTGAGGATACGAAAGTTCACGAGCCCCAAATTTTGATGGCATTCCAAAGAGGGCGTTAGACTACATGACCTAGCGGACAAGCATGTTAGAATCAGAAAAAGATTCTAGGTCTGTGTTTGCTCTCTTTTTCCTAACATGATATGTTTCTTATTTTTGTATAAGTGACGGGCGTCTCATCTTTCTATACTCTTTTTCTTTCTCCCAGCGATTTCCTACGAGTTAAGGGAGTCAATAAAACTTTGAGTAGTTTAACAGTTTTCGCGTTCATCAACAGCAGGGTCCCAACGGGATCAAAAAAAATTCTTGAGTACAACAATTGTACAGTGATGATTAAAATAATCTCCAGTAGATATTTATTCTTACCTCAACATGTATAATTTCAGGGTATTCAATATAAAATTTATCATTTTTTTTTGTAAATATCTTAATTAACTAAGTGTTTTAGAAAAACCTATATCATTACTTGGTCGAATAGTTTCATCGATTCTAATTCAAATGATCTTAATTTTAACTGCATGAGGAGAAACAGCTAAAATTTTAATTTTTTTTTTCTTTTCAGACATACAATTTCTATTGACAGGGAAAGAAAAGCTGTTTATTCCTTAAACATGATTTAAGTTTTTTTCTTCGAGCTATTAAAATTTGAAATCATTTGAATGAAAATTTGTTAAGTTATTTAATTACGAAATTATATCAGTTTTTTTTCTGAAATACTCTGTACATCTGTACAAATGATATCAATTTTTTAAACACTTTCTGTAATTATCTTAAGGATACTAAGGCTGATTAATTCTAAACTATAGTAAAATTAAAATCTATTCACAATGATAATAATGTTGTTAATAACACTGGAATTTTTCTAAGCGAAATAAATTATCCCGATTTGTAAATAATATGGCTAACAAGAAGTGGAATGAATGAATTTTGCGTAAGAGGTTCAATGAGGGGTAATGCAAATCTGGATATAATAACAGTTGAAAAATGGGCGAGACATTGCAATTACTAAATAACCGACGAACAAATAAGGTCTTGATGATGAAAATGATAGGATGAATACAGAGCACGCCCCATTGATAGACTGTTCGATCGTTGTCAGTCAAATCTCTACTAAATTTTCTCGATGCGTGTCATAGAAATAAAAAAGAGAAAAGAAAACAACTTACCACCGGTGTCTTCAGCAAATTAACTCAATTTTAGTTCGACGTCATGTTTTCCAAGA
>OY757906.1:84248233-84403233 GCA_963585895.1 Sepioteuthis lessoniana | reverse complement strand
ATCTTTCCCAAGATCGATTACAAAAGCACGGAGACGCAAAATGGTATTTTTGAATCGATGCAGGAATGGCTAAAACGTAACACGCTCCAAATGGGGTGGGGGCATACGCCTCAAAATGCAAGTGACCTTTTGCTGTTGGATCATACAGACGGGTACCAGATTCACAAAAAAAAAAGACTTCTTAACAAACTAGGAACAGCTATGGGAACTAAAATGGCACCAAACTACGCTACCCTAACCCTAGCGTATTTAGAAGAGAACCAATATAAAATAATAGGTAAAAATACGGCAACGATATAAAAGAAAACCATGGAAAAAATAGTTGGATGATTGCTTCATATTCTTGAAATAGCCATGAGGAGACATCAACGTATTGCACGACCTACTACAAAACCTACACCCCAAAATAAAATTTACTATGGAACACAGCTGAAAAGAATTACCATTTTTAGATATTATAGTCGTTGTTCTTTCAAAAGAAAAGAATTATTAGGAATTTTGATTAATGAAACAATGGCATGGATATTTTAAATTCTATTTAGCATTGGCAACAATTTGAAACAAGATCGATTGCCGAATGGTACATTATCCAATACTAAAAATTATGACTTCGAGCCAAGTTTACTTTTTATTAGGAATTTTTAAAATTTCAACTTAGAAATATGAGGGGTTGAGCGTGATATGCTATGTTATTTTAACCACCATTTAACAACAACAATAAAAATAATAATGATACTGGCAATAAAATCCTCAAATACATAATAAGCGAATGCTGCAAATTAAAACAGAAAGTATATAAGACTAGACACAGCTGGGTGAACAAAGTGATCCACAGGGAATTGTGAAAGAAATTTAAATTTGAACATATGAACAAATGGTATATGTACAACTCAACATCCACCCTGGAGAATAACACACACAAACTCCACTGGGATTTTGACATTCAAACGGATCACTAAATCTCAGCCAGACAACCAGATTTTATAATAATCAAAAAAAAAAAAAGAGAAATATCAAAATTGAGGAATCGCTGTCCCAGTTGACCACAGTATAAAATGGAAAGAAACTAAAAAGAAGGATAAATGCCTCGACTTTGCTAGGGAACTGATGTAACTGAAGAACATGAAAGTGACGATCATACCAATTGTAATTGATGCTCTTCGTACAGTCATCAAAAGATTAATAAAGACACTGGAAGACTTGGAAATAAAAAGACGGGTGGAGACTATCCTAATTACTGCATTATTGAGATCGCCCAGGATACTAAGAGGAGTCCCGAAGACATGAGGAGACTTGCTGTCACTCAAACTCCAGTGAAAGACCATCAGCTAAAGCTGATGTAAAAAAAAACTCTAAATGTGTGATAATAATAATGAAAGTAATATATGGTTATAGAGACGAAACAATTAGTCATATAAAAAGCGAATGTAGCTAACTGGCGCAAAAGATGTATAAAAGTAGACCCGACCAGATAGTGAAGGTAATCCAATTGGAATTGAGCACGAGATTAAAATTTGACCATATTACCAAATGGTGAATACATGAACCAGAATCCTTCCAAGAGAATATGACGCATAAAATTATCCGGGATTTTGAGATATAAACAGGTCACCGTATTCTTCTGAATAGACCAAATGATAATCAACAAAACAAGAAAACTTACCATGTGGTAGACTTTCCCGATCCAGCGGACCACAGAGGGAAAATCAAAGAAAACGAAAAAAAGAGACAAGTACCTTGCTAGAGAACTAAAAAAAGCTATGGAACATGAATGCAATTACAGCGCTTGAAATGGACCTAAACTGTACTGGAAGAGTTGAAAATTGGTGGAAGAAATTTTTGTGTTATAATTTGCATCATAAGTAAATATGGTATTTTAAAGCTGTTAAAAATCATGTACCACAAATAATAATAATAATAATAATAATAATAATAATAATAATGATAAATACAGGAAAGCTAGAGACTCCTAACCAAACACTACATGACAATGATTTATGCACCGCAAACAGGCAAATGCAAACACTGACCCAAGAGGAAAAAATAATATAGATAACATTAGAAGAATCATGTCTGAAAAGAAAACCACATCGCCTTCTCTTAGGGACAAAGACTGGAGGACAGTCAAGTCCGAAACCGAGAAAGTGAACAAATTATTGACAAATATCCCGACAAACGACATCACAGAGTAAACGATTTGATATACGCTGGAGCCAAATTAGTCGGTGAAAAACTTGGGTACACCTTAAAGACCAGACAGAAAGTCAAAGTTCTACCAACAATTAGCCGGAGAATGGGCGAAGCCATATCAACAACCGAATGCGAAAAAGACAAGAAGATTTTGGAGCAAAATATGGAAACGGAAAGATCATAACAAAAACGGCGAATTGATAAACAACATGGAAACAGAGTTGTGAACGTACACCCCGTCGGATTAAAGACAACACTTAAAAAGATAGCAAACCGTAAAATACCCACCCTTCATGACATACATGGATTTTAGTTTAAAAATTCACCTCCATACACGACAGACTTGCTTCTGAAATGAATAATTACATACAGAAACCTGAGATACCTGAATGGATGACCAAAAAGAAGACAACTCTAATCCAGAAACCTCCCTCAAAATATCTACCCCAACCAACTATAGACCCATAACGTGCCTACCGATGATGTGGAAAATACAAACGGCACAAATTTGGGAGATGATCAAATACTCATTGATAAGTCGCATAATCTTCCCTGGCTACAAGAAAGGGTGCCGCAACAGAACCAGAGACACAGAGTAACTACTATAAATAGATCAACACACCCTCAACGAAAGTAAAAGGAAACGGAAACATCTAGCTATGGCCTGGATCAACTACAAAAAAGCTTACGATATGGTCAACCAAAGCTGGATACTGCACTATCTCAAAATGTATAAAATACCCGACTAAATCCTACAGTTTATCAAGAAGACCTTGCAAACCTGGTGGGTGGAATTGACAGCAAGGGGATAAAGCTTAGCGGAGGTAAAGACACAAAGATGCATTATCACCATTACTATTTGTGATAGCCATGATGCCACTCAACCACAAACTTAGGAAATGTACAGTCGAATATAAACTCCGTAAATCGCAGGAAAGGATCAGCTACTTGAACGACATCAAACTTTTTGTCAAAAAGAAAAAAAGAATAGGAAACGCTCATACAAACTGTGAGCATATACTGTCAAGATATAGAAATGGTATTTGGCATAGAAAAATGCGACACGCTAGTAATGAAAAGTGGCAGAAGGAGTCGAACTACCAAATCAAGCAATCAGAACGCTCGGAGAAAAGGAAACACCTACAAATACCGGGGGATATTGAAATTTGACGCAATCAAACAAGTGGAAATGAAAGAAAAACTTAAAAGTGAATATCTCAGAAGAACCAAAAAATTAATCGAGACAAAATTATATTGTAGGAACTTTGTCAAAGTGTTGAATACCTGGGCTGTCGCACTCGTAAGATACTCGGACCATTCTTGAAGTGGTCCAAAGAAGAACTTAAACAAATGGACTAGAGAAAGAGAAAACTAATGACCATGCACAAGTCATTGCATCCCATAGATGACGTTGACAAACTATGTGTCAAAAAGAGAGGGTGGAAGCGGACTTGCCAGCATTGAAAGCAGTATGGACACATCGATACAACGACTCGAAGACTACACAGAAAAGCGCGGGAAAAGACTAATTACAACTACAAGAAGCAATACTAGTGACACGACGACTATCAGAATGATGATAACCAGAAAACAAAAGTGGGAAGAAAAACAACTATATGGACATTTTAATCCACTAACAAGCGGTATCTCACACGAGAAAACGTGGATGTGGCTCAGAAAAGGATACCTTAAGAGAGAAACTGAATCTCTCTTAATAGCAGCAAAAAACAATGCCATAAGAACCAATCATATAAAAGCGAGAATAGATAAGGCGCAAAAAAAAAAAAACAACAGATGTAGGTTACGTTGTGAAAGAGACAAAATGATTAATCACATAATAAGTGAATGCAGCAAATTAACACTGAAAGAATATAAGGCTTGGAACGACTAGGTGGACAAGGTGATCCACTGGCAATTGTGCAAGAAGTTGAACTTTGACCATATGAACAAATGGTATATGCACAACCCAGAATATGTCTTAGAGAATGAGACGCACAACTCCTCTGGGATTTAGAGATACAAACGGATCACCTAATCTCGACCAGAAGACCAGATCTTGAATTAATAAAAAAAGAGAACTTGCAAATTTGTGGACTGAGCTGTCCCAGCGGACCATAGAGTGATATTGAAAGAATGTAAAAAGAGAGATAACTACATTGACCTTGCTAGGGAATTGAAAAAGCTTTGGAATATGAGGGTGTAGATCATACCAAAAGATATGTACAAGGACTGCAGAACTTGGAAATAACAGGACTAATGGAGACAATCCAAACTGCTGCATTACTGAGATCGCCTAAAATGCTAGGAAGAGTCCTGGAGACTTGAGGACACTTGTTGTCACTCAAACTCCAGTGAGAAACCATAAGCTAACGCTGTTTTGAGAAACTATCAAAAGAGAAAAATAATTATATATATATATATATATATATATATAGCTTCTGTAAATATTTCATAATGATCACGTTGCAAATAAGGAAACTGTTTTCTTTTTCATTAAAATTTTCTTGTATCATGATAAATGATTCTGTCGATGAGGAATCAAAATTATATTTTATATTTACATAAATATGAGAAAAAAATGTTCACCTTATTTCACAGCCACCTTGCACACACACACACACACACACACACACACACACACACACACATATATATATATATATATATATATATATATGCGTGTGTTTCTGTCACTCTATACATAAAGTAATGGCTTTGGAATATATTTCCTAATGATGGACACGTTAATGAATTATCTTTCCTTTAAAATGACGACTATCTTGATAAATAACTCTTTCGATGAGGAATAATAATCATCCATCATATTTACACAGATACGCCCGAGCCCATCTTTGTATGTGTGTGTGTGTGTGTGTGTGTGTGTGTGTGTGTGTGTGTGTGTGTGTGTGTGTGAGTGTGTGCGTTTGTGTGTGTGTTTGAGAGCGAGAGAGAGAAAGAAACAGAGAGAAAGAGAGAGAGAGAGATAAAGAAACAGAGAGAGACAGACAGACAGAGAGACAGAGAGAGAGAGAAGGAGAGAGAAAGAAAGAGTTTGTGCGTTCCTGTTTTGCCACAGATTTTTCTTAAACCAAATAGCTCACTGCCAGTTCGTTCAATCAACTCGACCCTCACAAAAATCCCCTCCCTCTTCTTACTTTCTGGTTACTTTTATATACAGAGATGACCCACCAACCGAAGGAGGATACACAGCAATAGATAATGTCAATAAGAATATTACTAAGTAAATTATATATGCAGTAGTCATTAAAACTTTTCTTCTCATTTCAATACTGAGTAGTTTCTTAATCAAATGCGTAAGATTGAAAAAGAAAACATGCAAAAAAAAAACTTTACCAAAAAAAAAAAGAAGTTTAAAATAAGAAAATATTTTAATCTATATATTTAATATCATCATATTCTTAAAGTCGTGAAACGATTCGTTTCAAAATGTTATTCAGTAGTAAAAACTTTAAAAATCAACATTTTTTTTTATATTTGCATTCTTTAAAGCTTTACTTATGTTATTATTTGCTAAAGCATTTCCTAATATCAAAACATAAGTGATATTTGCCTTGTACAGTTTAGGAATTAAAGGTCAAATGCTTACAATTAAGGAAGACCATGTGTTTTACTTCCCACAATACAAATCGTGAAGTGATATTTTCTCAAACTGAAAAATATTCATCTGGTCGAAATGCATACTGAAATATTTTGCTTAAAGATATGCTTATTTACTGATTCATTTGTTTTCATGGCTGCACTTTTTATTAAATTCGGTGTTTAAATTGTATTTCAACTGTCCTATCTTTAAGACCCTGATCACCGGCCCAAGAAATAAGAATATTGGTTATGAACATTGCTTCAAAAGATAATACATTACACTGTAGTGATTACATCGGTGTATTGTTTCATGAAGCTTTATCTACGTTCACGCATACGCATACATACACACGTGTGTGTGTGAGTGAGTGTAAACAAAAAATTAGAGAAGCCTAAGTTGTGAAATAGCTTGTTAGAATACTTTGTAGAAATGAGTCCCGACTGGAATCTTGATAAAATTCTCTTTCAAAAAGGTCTCCAGTTTCTTAAGTCTGACATGTTATTTCTCTTCTACTCGTGTTTTTTTTTTCTTTTTTTTTAGATTTATCCTCAAATTCTAATTTGGGTTAATGTGTTGATTCTAGCTTAGCTTCTCTAAATATTTGAAATTAATTTTGGACCAATTTTTGCATGTTTTTGCTTCACTTCCTTCTTGGAATGTCCACTTATGTCCCAGCCCAAATTGTCCCGATAAATTGTAATTTTGTTCCAAAATATCAATATTCGATTTTTATTTCCTAATACGATCCACTTTACCCAAGCTACCAGTAGGACATGGTCAAAAACATTCTAATTTCTGCTGCGACTATGCTTTAATCTTAGAACTGTACTTTGTGTTGAACGCTTCACACTTTTTGACGTCAAAGAAAGGAATATACTATACTAAGGAATTGATGACCAAAACTTGAATCTTTGTCAAGATAACGTTCTTCAGGTTAACATCAGGAAATCAAGCCAAATGAAAAGTAGAGGCAAATGAAATAATAAGCATAATACCATTTATTATACATTTGTAACGCAACGTTCCTGCCGATTCTCTCATTGAATTATATTTATTTCTCTCTCTCTCTCTCTATATATATATATATATATATATATGCCAAGATAATGCTAATCAAATGCAAGACGAGCATTTTTAGTATCTCACTTCAATCATTAGAGTTGCATAAATGTCTTTCATAGAGGCCAGTCTTATTTTAACTTTAGAAGAATATTTCGACACCACTCGTAAAAAGCAGGCTAATGATATTTGGTTTTAATGATATTTGGTTTTAATACTCTGACTGATGACATATCAAAGGACTTTCTTGCCTCAATAAATGATTGTTCGGTTTTTTTCCCTCGTTTGTACAAGTTTTATCAATGTGAATATTCTTAGTTTCCTTGATAACGCGTTAATTTTTTTTTGAACTGGTACTTGAAAATACAAGAATATTATTTTGTAGCCTTCCCTTTCATTGTTGATAGTTGAAAAATTCTAAATATTTTCATGATCTTTTTTAATCTTAAACGTGGCGACCGATTCCTTTAAAAAAAACACAACAACTGCAAATGATTCACACTATCTGAGTTCTGAAGAACATTCGATACCATATTACCAAGTTAATTCTTATTAAATTTGTTCGCAAAGAACTTAATAGTACATGGCAGAAAATCATAATCACTTCCGGTATCGTTATTTTGGTTCTGGGAGTTATGGATATCTGTAATTTGGAACACAGCTTCTCTGATCGAATTAAAAAATTATTTCTAGTTTAACCGTTTTTCGCTATTCAGATCTTATGTTGCTTCATTCCCTTTTTTTTTTTTTTTTTTTATACCAACCTGATTTTGTGGGTGTTGTAAGTACACCTAATGTAAATATTTTTCATGTAATCGTAGATTTGTCAAGAAATTCATATTTTTCAATTTATACACAGACACACACACACACAAATATATATATATATATGTATATATATAATGTAATTGAGGGCTATGAATATTATGAATAATATATTAGAAATCATATAGAGTATGATTATATAAAAAGTCTGTTTGAAAAGTAACAAGAGTAGGTCTGCTGTGTGAGCTATGGAAAAAAGAAGGATAAATGAATAGTGTGATCATCTATCATATCTCTCTGGGAGTATATAACTGTAATATTATCTTTCTACAATCATAGCTTCTTTTTTTTTACAAGCTTTTCTTTACACCTCTACTTTTTTCAGATCGTTTAGCTATGAGCACTAAGGAACAAACAATGAACACCGAGCAAAGAATAAACGTTATTTTTTTCTGTTCGGTCGGGGAAAATTCTGTAACAAGCACTTGAAATACTTCAACAAGTGTATGGAAGTAACACCATGTAGCGCATGCAGGTTTTTTCGTTAAACAAGACATCAAAGAAAGGCACGTGGAAGAAGATGACTCTAGGAGCAGGAGGCCTTCAACAGTCAGGGCTGAGTAGGGCAGGTTGTGTGTGGTGACCGTTGGTTGAGTGTTCTAATGATCACAAGTCAGCAGGACATGAAAAGGACAATATTTGGAAGATTATTTCAGTATAAACTCAAACCTCTCCACTCCAAACACGTATTTCTAATCGACACACAACTCAGTTCGAACCCTGCGTGAATTCTCACATTCTACACTGCTGTTTGAATGGTGTGGCATTTACAATTCGAAACTGTCCCGAGGGTACCATTTAATTTGTCAATCCTCAAGCATGATATTCAAAAAGCATTGTAATTATTATTGGCTAAGGAAAAAGGTGTTTCCCAAACTGATAAGCCGTGGTAATCTCCTCTGATGAAGAATGTTATGAACACAATAAGTCGGTCCCTTCATCGGAAAAATAAAAATGTCAGTCAATTATATATAAACAGTTTAGTATATCAAGTGAAATACAATAAATTATGGTATAGCTGCTATAGATATGCAAAACAGAATGCAGCGTCTGGACTGGCTACATGTGTGTCGATCTTAAGTTAACTTAAGCACACGAGCGAAATCTTGGCACCATTCACTGAGGACTGCAGACGTATGTGTGATTGAGTTTTCTCTCAGCTGACCGCTATCGAAAATTCCTGTGTGCTCTACCTCTCTCAATACGAGTCGATCTGTTCTCTCCGTCGTTCAAATGCAAATAAAATAGTGTCGTCAAATAACAATATATTATACGCACACTCCTTCATGGTCCAAATCAATCACCACATGGAGAATACATCCCATATAAGTAACTGTTCAACTCAAGTTCAATGATTCTTTCCTCTACAGTTACTCATTTAAAACAATATTCCTGACTATCACCTCTATCCAGCTCCCACATTCCAACTCAGTTTGAACAAAAGCACAGAAAAGGTTTCTAAATATCGACAAAAGAACAATTCTCAGCAAAAATTTAAAAAAATAAAAATGAAATAAATAATGTAAATAAAGAAAGCAAACAAAAGCAAGTTGAATATGCGTTACAAGAAAGGAACTTTTAACAAGTTCGTCACGATTCCTTGCTTAATATATATATATATATATAATGAAAACAAATTCTGACGAATAAGAAATAAAGTAAGAAATAAATATACGAAATAAATAAATAAATAAATAATAATAATAATGATAATAATAGCAATGATACCACTCAATTACATCCTTAGGAAATGCATAGGGAGCTACAAACTTCATAAAACGCAAGAAAAAGATTAACCCCTCTATGTACATGGACAACATCGAACGATGTGCCAAAAATAAAAAAAAGAATTGGAAAACTTATAACAAGCACAGAGGATATACAATCAGAATATAGTGAGGGAGTTTGGCATAGAAAAATGTGTCATGCTAATCTTGAGAAACCGAAAAATACAAATGAGGGAAGGAATAGAACAACCAAATCAAGAAAAATCAGAACATTCAGAGAATTGGAAATTTACAAGAACTTGAGAATATTTGAAGCAGACACCATCAGGCAGGTGAAGGTGAAATGAAAAAATAAAAAAGAGCATCTCAGGAGAATGGGAAAACTACTCGAAACCAAACCATATAGCAGGATTATCATCAAAAGGATAAACACCTTGGCTGTTCCACTTAAAAGATATTCAAGATTATTCTTAAACTTGACAAGGGAAGAACATCAACAAATGGATCAGAAAACAAGAAAACTTATGATGAAGCAAAAATCCTTACATCCCAGAGACGAAAGAAAAAGGAAGAAGACTTGCCAGCATTAAAGATAGCGTCAAGACATCGATACGACGACTCGAAGACTATATAAAAAAAACAAAGGCTGATTACTACGACCAGAAACAACACAACCAACACAAGAATCAACAAATAACAATAACTAGAAAAAATGGGAAGAAAAGCAATTGTATTTATATTTGAAGCAACAAGCTAGCGAAATCTTACACAAGAAAGATTGGACATGGCTAAGAAAGTAAAACCTTATGAGCAAAACAGGTTCTCTTCTTATAGCCACACAAAACAACGCCATGAGAACCACCTATGTTAAAATAGATGCTAAAATAGACAAGATGCCACAAAATAGCAAATGAAGCTTATGTGGTGATAGAGATGAAATAATTCATCATATTATAAGCGAATGCACCAAATTAGTACAAAATGAGTATAAGAGTATACATGACTGGGTGGAGCATCTGATCCACTGGGAATTGTACAAGAAATTGAAATTTGACCATCGAAACCAGTGGTACATGCATAATCCAGAATCCGTCCCGGAGAGGGAGACGCACAAACTTGTCTGGGATTTAGAGATACAAATGGATCACATAATTTTGGCTACACGACCCGACCTAGTGACAATAAATTAAAAAAAAAACCTGACCACAGGCTAAAACTGAAAGAAAGCGAAAATATATATTAGTGTTTGGACCTTGGTAGAGAACTGAAAAACTTTATAATAATCAACAAAAAAAGAGAAGTTGCAGAGTTTGCTGTCCCGGTTGACCACAGAGTAGTAATTTACTAAGCTTTTTGCTTAGATGTGGCACAAAGCGATATGAACGGCGCACCCAATGTAACTTGAACTCACTCGTGTAGGTTTGTTAGTCAAGCTTGCTAACCATTACATCCCCAGACGTGCCCTTACATCACCAATGACAAATTAGAGAGTAAAATTAAAAGAAAACTAAAAGAAAGATAAGTACCACGACCTTGCAAGGAAATTGAAAAACTGTGGAACATGAAAGTGACGGTTATATGTAATTGGTGCTCTTGGTCCAGTCACTAAAGGATTGGTCAAAGAACTTGAGGATTTAGAAATAAGAGGACGAGTGGAGACAATGCAAACCACAGCTTTGCTGCGATCGTCCAGAATACTGAGAAGAGTCCTGGAGAATGAAGAGGCTTTGTAGTAACTTAGACTCTAGTGAAAGACCATCAGCTAAGCCCTAAAATTCAATAATAAAGACTATTGTGGACTTAAGACATATTTATTTTAAAAGTGTAAGTATCCAAACTTTTTAAATGAATTTATTTATTTTCGTTTTGGCTTGGTTTGGTTTCTTTGTTAAACGGCATATCAATCTTTGAAAGTTATTTCATGCCAAAGCCATCTCTCAAGAACAGCTGTGGTAGTATTTAACCCATAGCTGGTAGCATAAGGGGGTTCATATCTTTCCCAAGGGTATTTATCCTAAAGTGAATGTAATAGAGCGACTGGATTTCGAACTGGCTTACTACGATACTGTAGTTCATTGCTTTAATCATTACACCACGAGGACACCCCTTAGGTCTTTCTGGCTACAGAAGTGTGTTGCTTTGAAAATACCAGGTAACGTCTGTTTATTTGTTTGTTTTCTTCGTTTAATGGCATATCAACCTTTGTAAGTTATTTAATGCGAAAGCCATCCTTCCAGAAGAACAGTTGTGGTACTATTTAACCCATAGATGGGAGGATAAGAGGGTTTATAACTTTCCCAAGGGTATTTGTTCGAAAGTGAACGTAATAGCACGACTAGAGTTCGAACTCGCTTATTACGATTCTGTAATCCATCCCTTTAACCATTACACCACGAGGACACCCCCAGGTCACTTCTGTAACAGGAGTACAGGTACTAATCAAACTATTAATCTAGTATAGCCACAATATACGACTCATAAAAATGACCAATCCAAATCCAAATTGACATTGTACTCAGATTACAGATCTGGCTGTCATAATCGGCCGGTGCTTCCTTAATAGCTAACATGAAAAACCTGGTAAGCAGTATGTGAATGTTCGCTTTCTAACTTCAAGAAACAATCGATCAAAGCAACAACTCAACCGAAAGACACAACAAAAAATAAGCACAGAAAATAACAGAAATGTACTTTATTGTTCTTTTCAGTGCAATACTGCTTAAAGAGGATATAAAAAAAGGATTAACATTTAGACACAATCCGCGAGATTTAATATAACAAGTCAAATAATTACAAAACACGCTAGAATGATTTTAAAGAAGGATTGGTTTTCTGTCCTTGAGATACTAGAAATATGTGAATATATATGTTGTGAAGGATATGACCACAGAGCCCTGTATCAGAATTTAGAAGCAGCATACTAAAAGCAAGATTCGCTTAATAAGATTAAATCACAAAATACTGAAAACCAAAACACCTCAGTACACCAGATCATAAAACAAAAAAACCAAAAAACAACTATTAGGAAAACAGAATATATTTAGAATAGAAAAAGAAAACCATGACAAAAAATAAGATTACATTACCATCACTAAGGAACCTGACTGGAGAAATTGAACCTACAAACTAAAAAGATATACAAATTTTTACCAAATCTCCCAACATTATTAAAATAAACAAGCTAATTTATGCTGGAGGGAAACTAGTTATTGATAAAATCTGTGTTCCCCGAGGGAACCCGAAGAGAAATACAAAACCTGGAAGGGAAAATAAACAAGGACACGTATATAAACTGTGACGACACACGAAAGTACTAAGGAAGGAAAAACACACCGGGATATATTGGGATGAAAAGACTAAAACAAAAGAGCAGACAAGCGTGAAAATACAACTAGAAGAGATATATAAAAATGTATTCACGAAAGAAGGGAGACTCAGAAGATTCCGTGACAGAGTCAAGCAATTCCAACAAAACAAGACATTCCAAAATTAGGAAAGAAAATTCTACCAACAAGTAGGTGGAGGATGCACAAGGGCTGATCAACATTCTTATGAGAAGCAAGCAAAATAATTTTGAAGTCAATTATGGGAATGGAAAAAAACGGGAAATGAATGCCGAATGGATAAACAACATGAAAAAAAAAATAACAAGAAATAAATGCAAATCCTGAGGCAAACATACACTTGATCTCGTACAAAACAAAACTCAAGAAACTACCGAACTGGAAAATACAAGGCCATGATGGCATACATTGATTCTATTTCAAATAGATTTATGTCCACCCATGACAGACTGATCTTACACCCGAATAAATACTTAGAAGAAACATATATATCTGAATGGATGACTAAAGGAAAACCAGACCGATCGAAAAAGACTCCCACAAAAGAACCATTCTCAGAAAATAAAGACAATTAACATGTCTACCTGTGATGTGGAAAATACAGACAGTACAGATTAAAGAAGTGATATATTACCCTCTTGTATGGCATGGACTATTTCTGGAAGAAAAGAAAAGATTCTACTGTGAAACAAGAAGCTCATGTGACCTTCTATACATCGATTTGCACATCCTCAAGGAGACCCAGAAGAGGAGGAAAAATATAGCCACCAGGTAGATTGACAATAAGAATACCTAAGATATAGTCACATAAACTAGGATTATATGTAACATATGGAAAATTTGAATGAATTTTAGTTAAAGAAAAGAGTATATATATATATATATATATATATATATATATATATATATATATATATATATATATATATATATGTATTGTGTGTTTTGGCAACGAATCATTGTTCAAGCAGGCGTTCCTATAGATCATGGAATTTTTTGTTTGTATGATCCTCATGGTAGACGTTCAAATCTTCTTGTTTCTTTTTGTACGTTGGGATCCAAATGTTAGAGAAAGTGTCCTATATTTATCCAAGCGCTTTCAACCATGTCCCAGATCGTCTTCAGAGGAACTGTTGGGTTTTTTTGTTTTTTTTTAGGTGTGAGTTTCATTTATTTGAAGAATTTTTTTTTTTATATATATGCTAAGGTTAGTTATTAAATACGTATGTTTAGTAAATTAGTGCAAGTGTTGCATGCTATTTTGTTTATATAAAGTGTATATATCTATGTACATTGTTTTAAAAAAACATTTTATCATTATTTTGTTTTCTTTTTGTGTACTCTGGTGACTTCCTTTTTGATGCTACGAGAGCAGAGACAGGATCGGTATAATGTATAATCATCAAGGCATGTATGTGCTGCTTTTAACGGTTGAACGAAACGAACTTGTGAACCTAAGAAAGCACGAATTGTTTACCCGCGGAAAAGAGAACAAAGAAAAGTAATAGACCATGCACTTTTTGTTTCTCTAATGTTGTGGAATTGACAAAAAGATTCTGGGCGATTCTACAAGCTTAGCGATGAATATAAAAGCCGACCCCGTCACAGAAATAGCAGGGAGCTGCTCCCGGCTGGCAGATTATAACGATGACTGGCCCAAGGATCGGAGTCAGGATTTTTCTCGCTGAAATCGAAAAGAGACTACCGGTAACAAGGAATAATAAGAGAGTCATCAGCTCAGCACCCTTGCATTTTTTTCAGCACTCACCTCCATAGCAAAAACATCACAAAGAGAATGTCTGAAAATGTATAAAATCTCCGACAATGTCATAAACTTCATCACGGAAATTATGAAAAAACGGGAGAGCAGAATTAACAGCAAGAGGAAAAGAAATTTAGCAGAGGTGAACAATTAGAGATATCTTTCAGAGACACTTCCTCTCGACACTAATATTGTAATAACAATGATGCCACTATGATATATACTTTAGAAGTGTACTGGGGGTAGAAATTTACAAAATCAAAAAATAGATTAATTACCTTATATATATGGATGATACCAAGTTATTTGAAAAAATGAAAAAAAAATAGCAGAGACTTTGATACAAACAATAAAAATATAGAACCAGGACATAAGGATGGAATTTAGCGTTAAAAGCATATGTAATGTTTATTATAAAAAGTGGTAATAGACAAAAAAACGGAAGGAATAAAACTGCTAAACCAAGAAAGAATCAGAACACTTAGACAAAAGGAAAACAACAAGTACTTGGAAATACTGGAAGCGGACACTATCAAACTAGTGGAGATGAAAGAAAAAATAAGAAAAGAGTACATTAGATGAACGAGAAACTACTATACTGTAGAAATCTTATCAAAGGTATAAACACCTGAGTTGTCACCTCTCATAAGATACTCGGAACCAATGTTGAAAATGGACAAGGGAGTACTCAGACAATGGGAGCAGTGGATAACCCGAACTGAAAACGATACACAATGACTTACATCGAAGAGATGATCTGCACAGACTATATGAGTCAAAAAAGAAGGAGGAAGAGGAGTCGGCATTATTGAAGACAGTATGGATAGATAAATACGAAGACTCGAAGATCGTATTAGAATAAGTAAAGGAACACTAATTTCTGCTGTCAGTAACAGTATTGACAACATAAAGACAAACAGAGCAACAAAAACTAGCAAACAGAAACGTAAGAAAAACAACTGTATGGATATTTCAAGAGACACATTGGCAAATTCTTTGTCGAGAAAATCTGGTTATAGCTACGAAAATTAAACCTTAAGAGAGAAACTGAAAATCTTCTAATAGTGTTGTATACTCATGATAATAATAAAACATAATACAGTTGGACACTGTCGTTTCAGATATGAACGGGTTTATTTCTTCCAGTCTTTCGTCTTCGGTGACACGCGGAGTAAAACACAATTCATAAAAGCCTATGCTAACCATATTATGCTGAAATCTACCCCTCATGCACGGTGCATCTTGTGGTGTCTACGATCTCAACTTATCCCTATCAGTCGATACCCATACTGATCTGATCTGATCTGATCAGAACCGAAAAACCAACTGCGTGCTTCAACGGTCGAACCTAAATTCCGTCTTTTCAAAATCGTATAATTCTCAAGACCATCTCTTTTGGATATGACGTTATCCACCCACTCGATTAACTCCAACTGTCTGTCTAGTTCCTGTTTGGGAGTTCATTATGATAGATGGTGATTGTCATATCCTTTCCGCGTGGGCATGCAAGTACCCCATCTGATTATGACACCTGAACCAGAAACACCTAATCGTTCAAAGCTTAACCAAACTGAATAATAAAGTATAACTAACGAAAAATGATTAATATAATTAATCATTATCATAATCATACAAAAATAACAGATAAAAACAACGCCATAAAGACCAATTACGTTTAAGCAAAAATCGCAACAAATAGCAAGTTTAGATAACCTGGTGACAAAAATGAAACCACAAATCACATAGTAAGCGAATGTAGCAAACTAGCGTATAGGATATAAGAGTGGATACGACTGGGTGGGGAAGGTGTTTTATTGGGAATTGTGCAAGAAATTGAAGTTTGACTATATTGCAAAATAGTATAAGCACAAAATGGAATCTGTCCTAGAGAAAAAAAATGCTCAAAATTCTATGGGATTTTCAGATAGAAACTGATTATTAGATCCTGGCCGAGAGACCAGATCTAATAATCAATAACAAAAATCAGATAATCCGCTGTCTCGTGAATTTTGCCGCCATTTCAAACCACAAAGTTAAAATTAAAGAAAATGACAATAGAGCGACGTACTTGGACCTCGTCAGAGAACTATGAAAGCAGTGAACATGAGAGTTACGGTGATACCAATTGTAAGTCGTGCGTTTGAAACGGTCCTCAGAGGTTTGGAAATGGGGCCAAAAGAGGTGGAAATCGATAATCGAGACTATCCAAACTACATCATTGCTAAGATCTCCCAGAACACTGAGAACATTCCTGGAAACCTAAAGATACTAGCTGTCACTCAGACACCAGTGAAAGACCATCAGCTGACCCTGGTTTGAAAAATGTTCAAGAAATAATAATTTTAGGATAAATAAATAAAGGAATAAAAAATACTAATAAATTAACTAAAACAGAGATTAAAAAAACCTAAAAATTCCCGATATTAATAAAATGAAAATTATAACGTATCATGAATTTGTTGATATGTATATTTACCCGTGTACATATATATATATATATGTGTGTGTGTGTGTGTGTGTGTGTGTGTGTGTGTGTGTGTGACAAAACACACAAACACACACACACTCATATATATATATATATATATAATGTAAAAAGCAAGAATTTTTTCTGAAAGAACAGAGTATATAATTTTATCGTTAATTGATCTGAAAAAGAATTGTTTAGTATGATATTTAAAAGCACGCATTCTCTTTAAACGGCTTCATTTGTCAAATTAGCAATTTCATTTTGGCTGAGGTCACCTTCGAGAAAATACGATTTTACATTGCTTTGTCAAAATCTAGAGAAGTAACATGAAAAAATATCCGAAAAGCCCGTGATATGTAGACGTGTTCATTGTGGGTCATAATTTTATGCGAACAAAAATGGGAATTGCATGTCTCATTAAACTGGATATATGGTATTCATTGATGAAACAAATTGCTATAATTTTTAACAAAGAGTATATATAGAGACAAGTTAATTTGCAGAGCAAAAAATGAAAATGCGTAATTGTATAAAGGAAATTACATGAATAGATTTACGTTTTCTATAGAGATAAAATTTTAAAAAAGAAATTAAACATTCACTGGGGTTCAATGCTGTAGAGTATCTTTATCACTGATATTTTAAGTATTTTTTTTATTATTGTCACAGGTGTCTGCTTTAAGATCGTTTTCTTATTTAATAAACTATCTGTCAAAGTTCATAATTACTTTCATATATATGTATATATGAAGGTAAGTCAAAAAGTAATGCTTTTTCTTTAATACAGCAATAATTACCGATACAGGAACATGTATCATACTTCAAAATGAAGCTAAACCTTTGTGATTCACAACCCTACTTCTCAACAGTCACCGTTCCTCTCAATAGCAATGTTCCAGGGTCGAATGAGAGCATGTATCCCTGCTTCTTTTCACTGTTCTTTGCGCCACTTCATCAGTGCAGTTTTAACTTCCTTGTCATTGGAATAATGATTATCATTACTTCATCCCGATGTAAAAGTGTTTAAGAGGCAAGCCTATTGCCAGTGATGAGTGAGTGGAACTGCAATGATGAAATGGTGCAAAGAATGGTCAAAATAATTATACGGGGAAGGGATACATTCTCTTATCAAAGGTTGAGCATTGCTATTGAGAGAAACGGTAACTATGTTGAGAAGTAAGGATGTGATCCAGAGAAGGCCAGATTCATCTTGATGCATGGTACATTAAATATTCCTGAGTCGGTAATCATTCATGAATTAAAGAAAAATGCCTTCTTTTTTTACTTACCCGCCTATATACGAAGTTGTGGGTGAAGAATATCGAATAATTCTTAAAGGTTTTTTTAGTCTGATTAGTCTATTTAAAAAAAAACACGATAAATCTAAATTTTCATGATTTGCTCTTCAAACAGTTTTTCATTAAAATTCAGTCAAAATGAGTGAACAAGAAAAGAAACGACAAAGTACTTATGATTTGCTTAACGTCAAAACACGCCAAAAAAGATTTCCGAAGTAATTGGAGTTTCTTTACGGCCTCCATCGAGTCAAAAGCTTAAACCCCTTGATTACGCTATATGGGGCGTTTTAGAAAATAAAACAAATACAACTTCACATCAAAATATTGTTCCAGTTAAGACTGCTATTGAGGAATAATGTATTGAAATGTCTGAAGACTTTATTTTGAAGGAATGCAAATCGTTTCGAAGGCGTGTTGATACAATAATTGAAAACAAATGGCGGCTATTATGAGTAAATTTACAGTTTTGTATCTCTCTTCTTATTTTTTCTTTATTTTTAGATTAAAATTAATCTTGTTTTATTATAGAGTCATTTGTTTTTACACTAGAATATACCTAATTCTGCTACTGTACTCCATATATATATATATATATATATATATATGCATATATATATATAATGTTTATCTATATATATATATATATATATATATATATATATATATATATATAAATAGATAGATAAATATTGTATATATATATATATATATATATATATATATATATATATGCTTGTGTGTGTATGTGTTTAGAGGACTATTGTTAACTTTACTGCAATTTATGTTAATTTTCTTTGTTTAAAGGCACATCAAATATCGTGGGCTATTTAATGACATAGTCATCCTCAAAAAAGGACTATATTCATAGTATTTAACTAATACCTAGGGGTATGAAGGAGTACATACATTTCCCAATGTTATATTTGAACGTAATTGCATGACTGGAGTTCGAACTCACTACGTTATCACGGTTCATCACAATAGCTATTAAGCCATGGTTATTCTTCTTTTATTGCACGTTTTACACAATATATTATATGACAATGAAAATATGTATAATATGGATTCATACCTTGTATATATTTTAATTAAAATGTCGTGAAATTATTATATAGTAAATTCTTCTGATTATTATTATAATTATTATCACTTGCAAAGATCCTTCCCCTTCGATATTTTGCTCGCAATTATTTTATTTCTCTGACATTTTCAGTCGGTGAAATCTTATATAACCTATACTTCCTTTCTACCGCTCTGTTTTTCATTGCGATGGACGATCGAAATGCAGAAATTTGACAGAAGAAAGAGAAAAAATACAATGCATAAACTTTAAGAGAACAAGTAAACAAAAAAAATCAAAATATAGCTTGCATTATAAGAACAAAGTGAATTCATGAATATAAGGAAAGAAAGAATTTAATTGAATAGAAAGAAAGAAAGAAAGAAAGAAAGAAAGAAAGAAAGAAAGAAAGAATGAAAAATATTAAATAGTAATTACAGGTTTTATATAAACCAAGTTGACTCCACGAAACTTTGAGTATGTGAAAGAAAGAACGTAAATAATGAAAGGAAATAAGTATATATTTTGTCAAAAATACAATAAGAAAGAAAAGTAGGATTTTAGAGATGTAGAGATGAAATGAAATATGAAAATCAAATGAAATATCGAATTTCGATAGATAGATAGATAGATAGATAGATAGATTGCAAAAGAAACAATGAAAATTTGCACAACGAATAATAAAAAGAAAATGAAAGAAAGCTAATAATGAAAGTAAATAAGAACAAACCGTGTGTAAAAATTCTTTTTTAAAACTCATAGAAACAAGTATGAATAAAGAAAGTAAAAAAACAAAAGAAAATGAAATTATGCATATGATATATCATCAATGACAAATACACAAAGAAACGAAATTTAGATTGTAGCAAAGAAAGAAAGAAAGAAAGAAAGAAAGAAAGAAAGAAGGTAGGTAGGTAGGATAGAGTGTAACAGAGAAAGAAGATAATGTGTTGTGTGGAAGTTAGTAAAGGTATATTTCGGTGCATATCATTCTTGGACTTGAAAGAGCACAACATTTTATCTTATGTCGAAGAAATCCTTTAAATAACATCTCTTCCAGAATATGCCTTTTAAAGTTCAACCAGTCAATTAATAATGTTGGTTGAAGGGTGGAAAAAAACAGATGCTCGTATATGATAAAAAAAGAAATAATAAAAAATGTAATAAAATGAAAGAAATTATTAAAATGGGAAGAAAACATGCAAAAATATATACTCTGAATGACAATTTCTTAAATGTCAATTGTATGCGAACTAATTTCACATTCTATAGTTTTCACACAGCGACCAAATGAAACGGTCCAACTTGATATTAAATTCGATGTACTTATTCGAAAATGTCACAGCTTGACATACAGCCAAGAGAGGGAAAATATCCGAGATGTCGCACGACTGGGAGTGTTTCAACGTTTCGCGATTGTCTGTAGGGTAGTTGAAATGAATTCTGTTATGGTTTCTTCCCGAAGACACTATATAATTTTGGCTGAGTAAATGCGTGCATTTTTATGCACAAACAACTTTTATTACTTATACACGATCTGTACATGAATAAAACACAAGCGTATAAATTATTTGGGATAAATTTAATACATCAATCCATCCATACATACATACATACGGTTATGGTCATAGAAAAGGAAATCAATGGTTTGAATTAAAAATCTAAACGAGGCTATTTTCGTTTCACTCTGAATTAATGTCCTTAGTAAAGGCATGAATGTACTTTCTCTACTCTCAGCTATGGGTAAGACTGACTGATTTTTATCCTGTTAAACTGTGTAAGATTTTATATTTATTATTTATATGCGAGATCTGACATAATATATATTAACAACTATATATATATATATATATATATACATATATATTATTATTTATATATTGTCATCCACAGACAGACTGTTTCGTTGTATCACAACTCTCCAGTCTGGCTAGACACGCCAGATTCCCGAAGCAGGGATCGAAACCCGGCTGACTCAAACGCCAATCCAAGATTCTACCACTCAGCCACGAGGAAATTTAAATGCTTGTGTATCACATTTATTTTCTTTACATATGTCCGCTTAACGTCTACCTAGAGCTCAGTTCATTTGGAGTGCCTTGCTTTACGCTAGTGGCATCTAAAACTTCCCTTGCTAGATATATATATAGAAAATCAACTGATTTCTATACTAAAAAAGAGGTAATTTTTGTGCAAAAATAGACTCATTTGTTATTCGGTATTTTTTTGCATTTATGAACCAATCAGCGCTGATGTGATGTTTTTAAAATTTCTTTGAGATTTTGCCAGCCACAATATTTGATTTGATCAAAACCCAAAATAACTAGATTGTTAAATTGTTAAATTCTTCATTGTTAAATAGATAAATCATCAGCATATTAATCTAAGTTCGAAACTATCTTAATCTTATGAATAATCAATAAAATAAATAAATCTTCAGTAGATTTATACGTTTATTTTGTAAATCTTATCAACCCCATTGAATTTATTTCTTTTGAGTAAAAATCTCACATTCTCTTCCTTCAAGTGCATTTGATTTCAACATCACTAAATTATTTGAAATTGAATGTAAGCATTGTTTATTTAGACATGGTCGTACAACCATTTAAGTCTTCCCCAAAAATGAAATATTTTAATTACATCCACTTACATATCAGCGAATAAATATACTTTCCTCCCTACATAGTAAAATCCTCACAAAAACGGTATTTTACACACACATTTCAGATCGACTTTATTTAGACGATACAAACTACAAAACTGAATGCATGACCTTTTTTTTTTCTTATGAAGTAAATATTGGAAAATATTTCCGCTCTAACTTTATCTTTTTTAACAAGAAATGATCTTGTAACTTCTGTTTTTCAATAATAATTTATGCACATACACACACACACATATATGTATATATATATATATATATAGAGAGAGAGAGAGAGTGAGAGAGTGAGAGAAAGCAAGAAAGATTGGTGCATTTGCAACTCATCTTCCTAAAGTCCCAGTCAACTCAATTTTTTTCTAACAAAATGCATTTTAATCGTACGGACATGACAAGCTATGTCTAAATGTTGGCAGTATAAAGTGACATTTCTGACCAATTTTGACGAAATTGGAGAAGTGTAATTTTAAAGAAAATGTAAAAGTTTAACCCTTTTGCAATTATAAATCTTTTAGCTTTTATCATAAATTTGGCAATATAATTGTTTGGTTGGTTGGGTTTTATGGCATATAAATCATTGTTGGTTATTTAATGTCAAATCCATTTTTTAAGAAATAATCAGTTCTATTTCAAAAACATTTCTATTTCAAACTATTCAGTTCATCCAAACAGTTCTAATTCAAACAACTCAATTTAGCATAAGTACGCAGGTTAGATCTATTTAAATCAAAGATAGGGCTCTATAAGGTGATACCATTCCGGGCCAGAGTTGACCTAGGAGCAATGGCAATAAAGGGGTTCTCCTCATTCCCCAAAGCCCCAGCATCACTGGAACCTCACCATCAGATTGTTTAGTGTCGTATCCAGGACACTCGAGGGTGGGGTCTTACCCCTTTGCAGAGATGCAGTCGGTGTACTCTACAGCCCCAGCCGACTGGGCGAGGATATATGAAAAACATGTTGCAACTTATGATGTCATGATGACGTCATCAATCGCTGGAAAAGTTTTGTTTCAATGACACATTTAAAATTCAGTTCAAACCCCGAAAGACTGCATTTCAACAGAAAAGAATTTATTAGTAGAAAAAGAGAATCATTTGAGCTCTTCAAATATCACATGCAATTTGTTTTGATTTTCTCCTTCAATTAGAACATCGCCATTGAAGTTAAGCATTTTTTTTTCAAAAATCACAACTTATAATGGGAAAAACGGAGAAGCTTGACTTAAGGTGTGGGAGTCATATCCAAGCTCACCTATTTTTGTTAAACGAAGAAATTTTATGGACTAGAATACAAGTCAAATCTTTAAAAGTTGCGCACTATATCGAAGTCAAAAATATTGTTAAAAATACTAAAATACGGAGGTTTTGCCAAATTTATGCAATCTCACATTAATGAGTGCGAAGCCAATCAATTTGATTGTTCTGAGGAACTTTGTAATTTTGTATCAGATAGATAGATAGATAGATAGATAGGAAAATCATTACCTTTATATCCCCAACTAGTATAGGTAAAGAGATTAAAATATCATAGTGAAATAAACAGTATGAGATAGATAGATAGATAGATAGATAGATAGATATTAAAATGGGAAACCTTAGTGAAAAGAGGAAGCTAACAAAGAGTATGAAACCCATCAATATTCACATACGAGTGTATCGATATAATGGCGCGTCTGGCATTTCCGTTAATAACTTCTCTTCTTTCGCTTCTATAGCAATTTGATAATGTCCTCTTCACAACCACCAAGGAGATATCAACGGCTGACAGCCGCAATAATTTTTATATCATTAATTTCTCTCCACTTAACTGAGTGACATACACTTTGCAAGTCTTGAAGTTCGAGCTAACGGATAATAGGACCATGTATGTTGAGGGTTTTCTGGGTGTAAGAGTAAGCGAAATGTAATTGTATTGTTGGGCTCACTTACGATTCACATTGAATAGTTATTGATCAGTTCGATTAAGCAAAGAAACGATGATAGAATTATTTCATAGAGGCAAATTGTTCTGTCTGAACAAGTTAGATATTGCTCCTGTCTGGTCATCGAAAAGAAATCGGCATCTCATTGCTGATATATTAACAACACTCATCAAATCATTGGGAGAAGTACTACGCCATTTTATCGAATTTCAAGGTTCCGTTTAAAATTATTTGTCGGGTAATTCTATATAAAATCTCATAAGTTGAAGAAACCATTAGAGAGATGGGACTAAAGGTGTTAAATAAAGAATATATGTTGTAAGTTGATTTTAATGATTGATAGACAAGGCAAATTATTCAGTCAAAAACATCTAATGAATATGATTTTGTTAACTCTGACAAATCACTACTGATTTTATAAAACTACACATTCGATTATACTATATGTTGCCCTGTTGCTTCTGCACCAGAAGTGGCGAGCAAAAGAAATGAGTCCACTTAAAAGTATCCTCATACTGTGTCAATGCTAATGCTAAAACTTACACTAAAAGAACGGCTATTGTTGTAGGAAACAGAGTGGGTGACCCGAGTTCAAATCATGAACGAGTCTGTGCGCGTTTCACTGCTAATCCCCTTGGTTGGATAAATTTGGGTAAATACACATTTGCACAAGGGATGGGCATGTGGCAAAATGGTTATCATTGAATATTGTTGAACATGGACTCGGTGACCCTGTTTGTATTTCCCATAACACTAATGCACTATTTTCCCCCTACACGCTAGTTATGGGTAAATAGTAGAAAAGACTGGGTTCTTTAACCCTGGAATAACAACCAGTTAAACTCAGCTTCAAAATTGACTTTGTGTCTCATGGTACTAATGACAGAAGTAAATTCATTGTTGTATTAGAAAGACGCTCGAAGTGTAACGGTTATTCCTATCGGAAATGGACTTGATGATAGAATTTCAAATCCTAGACTAGGCTCTTTGGATTTTATACATTATAACTGGTATGGAAACTGGTAAAAAAAAAGAAACTCTGAAATCAAAAATGCTATACTCCGCTAAAGAAATTGATTGTGTGTCACATCCTGTATTCGGTGGGAGGGTTGGTTGGTTGGATTTTTATGGCATATCAACCATTGCATGGTTATTTAAAACTAAATCCTGTTTCTACATCTATATTAAATATGTGATTTGTGTACACATTTTCTTAACATTTCAAAATAATTCCATTAGTTTGGTTTGGTTTGGTTTGGTTTAGTTAATAGCATATCAACCATTGGAGGTTATTTAATGGCTTATCCTCTTAACACATATATATTAAATAAATAATTTCTTAATACATTTTGTAGATAACATTTTTAAACGAGCCTGGGCTCATTTTTTTTTTTCGCACAGAAAAATGGTTTTCCATATTTCTATCTAGCATGAATTGTTCTATTTATTATTAATCATTTGCTTGCACACAGTTTAATGGTTCCAACTATTGCTATACATCACATACAATTCAATTAAACATCAGTAATTTCCTTACACAAAGTTAAAAGTAAAAACAGTTCAATTTCAAACAATTCAGTTTAGCATAAGTATACAGTTTAAAAGTCAAATAATTAAACCATAGATATGACTTGATCAGGTGTTACCACTCTGGATCAGAGTCGACCTGAGAGCGATGGCAATGAATGGGTTACTCCGCATTTCCCAACGCTCCAGAATTACTGAAGACTACCGATCAGATTGTTTAGCGTCATACAGGGCACTCTTAGCGGCGAGTATTACCCCTCTGCAGAGATGCACTCGGTGTATTTTGCAGCCCCAGTTGACTAGGCCAACAGAAGGATTGGGTAAACACATACTTCCATTAAATTCTTGAATAACCATACAATACAATTCCTAGTGCAGATGCCTCCACGAAAAGGTGAACATTTAAAAGTGATTCAATCAGTCAATACAAAACAAGTGGAACGAGAACTACTCTCAAAAAGAAAATATGTCACATAGGTATCTCATGCCGTATTGCTCTACGCTTGGTGATAACGACTGCTGTCTGCGTTACACGGAAGAAAACCGTTTTTCATTGTATGTTGATCATTGCGAAAGATTAAGAGAAGCAAAACAAACATTTACGTAACGACTAAATGGCTGCGAAGCCAAGTCACAGCAGAAAACTATCTTGCAGCAAATTCTAACTTTACATAATCAAATCTTTCAAACTTCAAAGAAAATACTATTTTTCGCATTAAGTTAATTATTTACATTTACTTAAAGTTACGAGATAGCTTTTAAAGCTGGTGATGTAAAATAATTACTGAGAATTATTGCTTGGCAAGGACAAAAACGTTAAAATCAATAAGACACCTGTCAAGTTTAAGGTAATATTTCTTCTATGAAACTGTATGTTTAAGCAAATAATATTAGCAGTATAATATAACATTGTAATTTTTACATGCATTGCCTTTTTATTAAAATTGTTTTCTTATTACTCTTTTTTATTTCGCTTATTGTTATTTTATATTTCTTAAAATTTTGATTCACAGATTTCTAATTTAATGGTAACTAGAACTTTTTGGAAACTGTAGATTTAAAAAAAGAATCCCAAAACAAATGGCAACAGTCTAAGTCTTACCTTTATTGAGGCATCAACGAGTACTTCAGTTCGTTTGCAATAGTTTTAAATATGTTTTCCTTATTAATCTTTACGTCGTATTTATCAAATATTTTTTAAAAATCAATTTGCAGTGAAAGATTTTATCTCTAACCCATATACACAGATAGTTCAACTAGTATATTTTAATTTTGAAATCTCATTTTCCGAAGAAGCTGATTATGTAAAGTAGAATAATCCTATTTCTGAATAGCAATAGAAAGTCAAGAAAACGTTATTCATAGAGTCTGGATATTTACAAATATTTGGCTAAAATAACTACTTTACGTCTGACACTCATTAATCTTATATAAGATGACCTGCCATTTTTTGATCTAACTCGAACATATATATCTTCGGGTTATATATATATATATATATATATATATATATATATATATATTGGGAATATTAGAATAATTATCTATGTATGTATGTATGTATGTATGTAACAGTGTCGGGCTGAAAAGTTCTTAGGCTTACCAAAAAACCCTCATGGAAGTTGACTAAATGTGATCTATTTTTAGACATAGTCCATCTCTTGATCAACACACTTCCTTCTTTTGTGGTGCTGTGCTTGTATCCCAATCGTCAGAATGTCATCAGCATCAAATATGAAGTTATCAACATCAGATATGAAGTCATTATATAAATTTTTCAGCCAATCAACTTTTCAGCTTATCACATTTTTAGCCCACCTTCGTGTCTATGTGTGTGGGGTCCTAGTCTGTGTGTACTTGATACTTTTTCTTTTCAATGCAGTTAATGAAGTGGAGAAAGGTTAAAGTGATTGAATAAAACAATGATCTACAAATTAATAAACTTTTATTTCCTTGAGTTGAATAAAAAAATATTTGTTAAAACCACAAATTACAAAGTATTTTCTAAGAAGAAAGTAGATATTAGTCTGAGCGAAAATAACTTAAGAGAGAAAGTGAGAGTCTGTGCCTGAAATATTGCAGTTATTGTTAGACTAACCTAAAAGTTTATATATTGTGCGTGTAAAAATCTTTGCGCAAATGTGTCATTATGTAAGAAAGAAAAAAGTATCATGCCATTAACATGAATGCGTCTGCAATTGAAATTTTCATGGGTAACTTTATTGCTGTACTATTTATGGATCTATGTCAATGCTAACATACTCGTACAATCTAAGATTGTTACACGATGGTGAATTTAAATGCCTTCTTGAAAGAAAAAAATGTTAAATCTTCACACAAAAGAAATAAACTTAAAGTTGAATTGATAGATTTTTGGTTTTTATCCTTCAAATTTTGCACGGCAAGTCAATTATCGTGAGGAAATATCAAAAAGAAAAAAATGAACCAAGTGCAAAAACACCGATTTATAAATGAACGCAAAGATACGTGTACAAAAATTATAGCTTCTCGTAGCTAATTAACACATTTTGTCAAGAAATCATTTGGTCAAAGTCATCAATATCATATGTGAAGTCATCATATTAACGTTTAAGCCAATCAATTTTCCAACACACGATTGTATGTGTGTATGTGAATGTGTGGGGTGTTGGCTTGAGTACTCAATACATTTTTTACATACATTTCATTTAACTGGGAATATTATTCACATAGTTTTGCATTGAGGATTTCAGGATAAGATTTCGTAATTTCTACTTTCCAAGCAGCAGGCTAATTGAGTTTGTGTATGAGTTTTGTTTAACGGCATATCAACCTCTACAGGTCATTCAATACCAGAAGGGTTAAAATGATTTTGTTTTTTGTTAAAGTTTTAGAATTTAGGGTATGAAGAGCTAATTGATACACTCTTAGATAGATAGATAGATAGATACAATATGAGACAGAGAGATAGGAAGAAAAGATGAGAGAGAGATAGAGGGGGGGAGAGAGAGTGACGTTTACATCTAAAAAGAAGTTGTTGGAAACTTCTGCTTCTGAGAAAGATAAGTACACCGTAAAGACATTCAATGTACGTTCTTTTTATCTATACTCATCCTGCAGGTCAAAATAGTTTACACAATTCCACGATTTTCTTTGACCCTTAAAAAATGAAATTCAGTACATATTCCTTTTTTGGATGAATCGGGAATTTTGTTGCCCTCTCATATATATATATATATATATATATATATAATTTCTCTGACACGTATTCTATCAACTAATTTGGAGTTGTTTGAAATGTCTCAGAACACCCAGCAAACGAACCGAATGTATACTATGTATACTATGTCATGACGTAATTTTTTCCCCTTTGCTTGGAAACTGAAATGAGTCAAAACATTGAGCAGTGGTGGCAGTGAGCCGTGGGATAAGAAATTGCGAAGATCTAGAGTAAAGCACATGTATACATTCCCAGCAAGCATATATAAAAAAGCCTCGTTGCTATACTGCTGATCTCACTGGAATTGGTATATATATATATAAATATATATATATATATATATATATATATATATATATATATATATATATATATATATATATATATATTAAAGGTCCAAAGAGAGAACAAAAATAAAATTAAAATAGGTAGGTCCAAGAAGAGATTTGTATTTTTTAAATTTATTTTTGTTCTTATATACGTGTATGTATCTAGCTTGTTGGTTTCGTCAGAGAAAATATATGGCCCAAAGCCTTGTTAATAGGGTACTCAATGAAACTTGAACTCTGTCGTATTTGCAGTTTGAATGATTTTTACTTGGTTATGGGTTTATATAGAAGTCATTCTCTCTTTTTCTTAGAGTTTGTTTACCTTAGTCTGCTTTAACCGTATTTGATATTTGATGTTTTTTTCGTTATGTGTGTGTATGTGTGTGTAAGCGTTGGAGTGTTTGGGGGATTTCACTAACAGTTATTTTTCCTCTTTGTGTGTGCGTGTGAGTGTGTGTCTTGGGGAATTTTTGTGTTTGTATGTGTGGCAGTGTGGTTTGAAATTGACAGGTAACTTTTTTTCCTAATAGTTTTTGTCTCTGCATATATATATACATATATATATATATATATAGCTCCAGCATGATGCTTTCGTCAGAGAATATGTCTGGTACAAGGTCTATTAATGGGGTATTCAGTGAGACTTAAACTTACGCGTGTTTGTAGTTTGAATGGTTTTTACAAAATCCCTACTACACACACTCACACACACATTGATAAATAAATAAATAAATTCAAAAAATACAAATCTTTTCGTAGACCTACTTATTTTAATATATATATATATATATATATATATATATATATATATATATATATATACTTATTTTGCTTTATTGTACCAGGTATTCAAGTACAGCTAGTAATATGGTCGAATAAAAACACTATCAGACAATACAAAATCATCTCTCCACACTCATAAAAATCGCACATCACACTTAATAAAAAAGTAAAGTTGGTGACCTTAGTCGAGGGTGACCCGTGTGCTCCCTGTTCAATAGCTATGACACCGAGGTGTGTGAGAGGGCGCATCTCCATTTCCTGGATTGCTTTACTTTACCCTTGATCCTTACCTTATAATGCTGAGTGGTAAGCAAGGTGCCATCAAGTAACATTTTTGAGTCTTTGGTATAACTCAACATGGGATTGAACCCCGGTTTCCGGGACCCTTGGCGAACACTCTACTCATTTAGAGACTATTCATATGCTACACATGGAAACATTTTTAGCTCTAAATAATCTTAATAACATATACAACACAAAACATTAATAAAAATAAGTTAAAGATTCCGGCTTCATTACGTATACGTTAAACAAACGAACTTAAACTATATAAAGTAATGAAATACGTACTTCAAACCAGGCAGAGAAAAATATTCCATGATTTTGCCAAGGGAAGTAGTATATTTTAATCTGCTTTTGCATAATATTCCCTACGTTAATATCTATCGATCGATAACACAGAAGGTATATATTGAAAAATTAGTTTTAATAATTTCAGATGAATTGGATTATTACTTAAATAAACCATTTTTTCAGCGACGAAACATATCCTTAAGAAATCTTTTAAAATTTCAAATTACAGTTTTTTGTGGATTTTTGTATTATGCATATAGTAACATTGAAAATATTCATTTGTGTTTGTTCTAATTATGTCTTCTCATCGTTTGAGTAGTTTACGCTATATAGCATGTTCGAAGGATATGAAAATTCTGTTTTTTAAACGAGTCCACTAGATGGGGCTTTAAATATGTTGGCTGTATCCCCTTCAGAGGGGTAAAATTCGCTCAAGGTGGGGGGTATTCTGAAACTGACATTAACTTACATCAGTTAGAAAAGCTTAAATTCTAGAGTTCTGGGGGGGTGTAGAAATAACCCTTTATTGCCATTACTCCCTGGTCCATTCTAATCAAAGTGGTAGTTTCAGTTAGAGTCGGGTCCCACCAATACATCAAATACATCTGTTTGAAAATTAATGATATTTGATATTTTTAGGGTGTTAAATTTTAAAATAATGGTTATATCTTCAATCACATCACATCTTTTCAGACATATGTTTACTTTTAGTGTTCTACAGAAATCGATGTCAACAGAACCAAAGGAAAAGTGTGGACAGAAGTTGACAGATCATCGATCTTATAGATATTTGATTTCTCAGATAAAATAGAACTGGATTTCTTATAAGCTATTACTGTGTCAGAGCTACTGTATGGATGTACCATAAAGACTCTAACGAAATGCATGGAGATAAAGCAAGATTAGAAATGCACCAGAATGTTGCATCCTGTTTTTAACAAATTCTAGAAGCAACATCTCATAAAACAGCAGCTGTACAGCCTATTGCCTTTCATCTCACAAATCTTACAAGTAAGACGAATTAGACATTACTATAGGAGAAGCAATTACAAACTCATAAACTATGTTCTCTCACGGAATCTTACACCAAGACACGTCAATATTGACAGTCTAGTAAGGTTGGTTGGTTGGTTGGTTTCTGTGGCATATCAACATTTGTAGCTTATTTAACACCAAATCCATTTTTATGTAAATAATCAGTTCTATTACAAACATTTCAGTTTAGCATAAGCTAGCAGTTTAAATGTAAGTACAGTTTAATTGCGAAAAACATTTCTATTTCAAGCTATTCAGTTTAGTCAAGCAGTTCTAATTCAATTTAGTATAAGTACAGATTTTGTTTACACACAGTTAAATGTCAAAACAGTTCTATATTAATTCAGTTTAAATATAGTTTCATTGTCAAAAAGTTCCATTTCAAATAATTCAGTTTAGCATAAGCACGAAGTTTAAATGTAAGTATGGTTTATTTGTCAATAACATTTCTATTTCAAGATATTCAGTATAGTCAAACAATTCAGTTTAGCATAAGTATGCGGTTAGTTCTATTCAACCCATAGATAGGACCCTATCAGGTGCTACCATGCCGGGCCAGAGTGGACCAGGAGCAATGGCAATGAAGCGGCACTCCGCATTCCCCAAAGCCCCAACATCACTGGAATCTCACCATCAGATTGTTAAGTATCATATCAGGACATTTATTGGTGGGGGGTCTTACCCCTCTGCAGAGGTGCTGTCGGTATATTCAACAGCCCCATCCGACTGGGTATTCCAGCAAGGATTTACATCACTTTTGTGGGGATACTGGATGCTGTCTAGATGACCAACTAGGAACGATGCTCAATAGGGACGGATGGAAAGAGGGAGTTAAAGACCTTTGTTCTATCAGCAAGATTTAATGATGCTGGTAATTTTTCTAATTATATCAGGCTATACGTATGATCAATTTATTTCATTGACGCTGTTTGAGACTTATATTAAAATCCATGTTTTAAAGTAATAGTAATTCCTGTGGAAAATTTGAATATTGTTCAGAATGAAAACTCCAAATAGGAAAACCCTACAATTTTCAAAATATCATCTAAACTGGTTACTGAATGCAAATAAAGTGCTTCAACCGCTTCATATAAAATTAGATTAATAAAGCAGGTTATCTGAATTCATGGATGAAACCTGTTCGATGTATTTGTGTCTAAAGTTACTTTCATTGTCAGACGCAAAGTTCAAAGAAAGTCTATACACTAGAGTTGATATGAGAAAAGTTATGCATGATGCAGGAATTGATGGTATTGTAGGGAGATCGTAAATCATTATCTTCCCTTAGAATATGGTCATGTCTTTGGAGATCACATATAGGTTTATCGAGCCTTTTGTCTTTCTTTTTTCATTTCTATTCTTTGAGCAGATCAGAGCTTTTTTTTAGCAGATCTGTTCATGGAACACATCTGTTCTCACCAACCGGAGAAAGGCATTGTTCTTTGCCTCACTAATGAGATGAAACTCAATATAAAACAAATGTAAGACTTTTCACTAATTTAGAACGGCTTTTTATACACTGCAAGTGCATTGAACGCAGTGCATACTTCACCTGTTTAAAATACGTTACTGTGTTTTTATTATATTCCTGTAATATTTCATGTATTATTTTTATATATGCCTGCATTAAATATCTTATATGTTTATATCTCGTTTTTCCTCTCCGTTTATTCAGTGTTAGTTTTCAATGCATAAACTAATGCTGATATTGGAACTTGGTAAGCAGGGACGCGACTAAATATCCTCCCTAGTACCAAAAAAGGTCTTTCTTCCCAACAGCCGGTAACAATTCTATAGGTAGGATGAACTAACAGAAATGGCAGACCTTATGATCATTGAAAGAAGTAATTTCTATGTCTTTTAGTTGCAATAAAGAATAAAAAAACAAAGAAAGTGTACGACATTAGTTATTCAAGGTTAAGAGGTTGAGTTGCATAAGTTTCGGGCCTGCATTTTTGATCGATTGATAAAGAACAAAGTGAGAGGTTTCATTAGAATATTAGGGACATGAAAATAATTTATTAACAATTTTGGGATATCCCTATGATTGGGACACTGGATTCATGATTCCTTGGAATATCGGAAAAAGAATACAAACAACTGTTCAGAAAGCAATGCTTTGGAAGCAATAAACTTAAAACTTACAAATGTTATAAAATAGCCGAGGGATTTCGGTTCATGCCTTTGAGTTTAGTTAGGCTGAGAATCTTTCGGCTCAGCACCTGGGTTGGTTGGGTGTAACATTGAAGCAGGTGTTAACGCAGGTGCGCGCGGGCGGATGGAGGTGTCACTCAAATGTCATAATAGTCCGAGACGATACTGGATGACAGGGTGCGGGTGACGTCACGCACCGGAAGCACGCGGAAGTCAGTGTGAGAATTTGAAGAGAAAATGAGAGTCGGGTACTAGACGCCAAACGAGAAGGATCGACTTTTGAAGCTCGCAGGCGCGAGGCGAACGAGTTGGGGGCCAAATGAATAAGACAGCATAGAAGATTGTGTCTCTCCTCCTTACGTCGAAACCTTTAACTCAAAGTTAATAAAAATGTTTTGTACCTGAACAAGAAGTCTTTACGTGTTTTCTAATTCTGAGATTCCTATGTTCTATCGTTACGAACATTATATGTCCATTTCGCACATAGCGTTAATTACGAATATGGTACACAAAGACTAGAATAATTCTACTCAAACAAAGAAATTAACAAAATTGTCTTGTTAATGTTTTAAAAATAAAAATATTTTTTTAATTTCTACGCCATTTAGAACAATAATATAACGATAAGTCGAAATCTATTATTTTCTATGCTTATATCAAATTCTATTTTAATTTTGTATCAGAATAAAATGTGGTGGAAATATTGTATTTTTAAAGGCGACGATGCAAACGATTTTCAGAATTTTAACAGTAATAACTAAACTTAATTTTGATCACTTGATCAATGATTCATATTTAGTGGAAATATTAATCAGCCATCAGAGTTTTAATATCAAAATGTATAAAGATTCACAAAAGAATTGTGATAATATGGAGGCTTTATAAACATTACTTACTCCATTACAAACTATTTAATTCTTTCGGTATATGCTCTCTAGCATGTACCGATGGGTTAATTTTTCTTCTAATATGTGACTAAGATTTAAAAATCATGGACGATAAATAATGGATTTGTTTTCCAAAACAAAGGTCAAATGTGTATGAGTTTACGCGTACGCACGCACACACACATACACATACAGAAATACACACACACACACACACGCATATGTATACCTATATAGTTTAACCTGGCCATTTGCCTAATGGTAGAATGTTCACCCATGGTCTGGGAGATCGAGGTTTGATCCCTGGTCGAGTCATACTAAAGACTCAAAAAATGGTATTTGATTCCACCTTGCTTAACACTCAGCATTAAAAGGTAAGGCTCAAGGGTAAAGTGGAGAAATCGTGAGATTGGAGTACCACCCTCCCCTATGCCTCGGTGCAGTAGCCTTTGAAAATGGAGCCTTCGGGTCACTCTCGACTATGGTCACCAACTTTACTACTTATATATATATATATATATATATATATATATATATATATATATATATATAAGTATTTATTTATCCTTTTTTTTTTCTTTGTTTAACTCCAGTATTTTTACATATGTACGAGTTCACATTTTCCTACGGAGTTGAAAATAAAAGACACGATTTGCAGTTACACCTTTTTCAGAGAAATCAAGAGTGATGGGTCATTTCATGGTCTAGAAGTCGATCAGCATCACCTTCTTTACTGATCGGTGTGTTGAGAACATTTCTTTTACCACTGAGTCACTGTCTTTACATTCAATGACTGTCTTTTCGACATAGGTTAGCAGTGGCAATCCTATGATGAGTCCATATGCAAACCATTCTGTGACTAAAACATGCTTTTCTGAACAAAACCCATTCTGCGATAAATTTCCCATTGATTACAACTCTCAGGTCGTAACAATTCGAATTCAGACCCCTTTTCAAGCCTGGAGCACTAAATTTGATTTGTTGTTTAATTTAAAAAGCCTCAGATCTCAAATTTTTGCACGATCAATATAATTTTTGCGACAAACCAATTCTAAACAATGCAGAGTTTACATTGATAGAAAAAAAATCGGAAAAAAATGCATTTTGCTTTTTATGAAATTCCCTCGTTAATTGAAGGATCTTCATATGTATTGCAAGCATTCAATTATGATGAGTTCACAAATAGTGCAGAGTATAATTAAGTTTGAAACCATGTAAACCATTAGAAGAAATTAGTGGGTTTAACTAGAGGTTCACAGCCTAACTTAGAATAAAATACCATCATTATCTTCTAGTCAATGCTCATTGGCACACAAACTAGCCTAGTTTTTTTCCTCATAGCCATGCAAACTTCTTATCAGATCTGAGTGAGAATAGTATAGTTAATGCAAATTTACGAAAAAGAAAAGGAGACGTGTTTGATTTGTTTTTTTTTAAGTTCACAGGTGTAAATGACTGTCATTTTGATTTCACAATTACTTGTAATAAATGCACACACGAAATACACATGCCGACAGTCAACTATATATATATATATATATATATATATATATATATATATATATATATATATATATCGGTGTGTTTGTGTATGTGTGTATGCGTACGTATGGGGTTGTTGAAAAATAGAGAGAGAGAGAGAGAGAGAGAGGGAGAGAGAGGGGGGGAATGTGAAAATTACCTTTTTTTTCTAATGTGAGCCGGTACTCAACAGTATAAATAAAAATTTAATTGTTCAAATACTTTCAAGGCGTCAGATTTGTCTGATCATCTGTTTTCACTTGTGGAACATTCAACCAGTCAGTATTGAAAATGCAAAGCAGATCAATATTGATACATAGATAAAAATGAGAAAAAAAAATTAAAATATGCTTGAGGCTACTATAAGTGAGGAGGTAAAAACCAACCAAAATTTCAAATTATGAATACCATAATGTATACGATCAGTGAGGAAAGAGACCAATCAATATTGATTATAGCACGGTATAAAGTCATGTGTTATGACAAAAGTGCACGTGATACACATACAGGAGAAAAACGAGCGCACATACGGACGCATACACACACACACACACACACATATATACATATATATATATTTATTATAAGGCCTGTCCAGATACAAGAGAAGGAATATGGAATTAGTCAAGGTGTAAATAGCACAAGAGAAATTTATCAATATGTATCTACTTTGATTGGCTCAGTCGGGTGAAGCTGAAGAATACACCGACTGCATCTTTGCAGAGGGGTAACACTCCCCTAACGAATATCCTGCTATGACACTAAACAATCTGATCGTGAGGCTCCAGAAATGCTGGAGCTTTTGGGTATGTTGAGTACCCTTTCATTGCCATCGTTCCCATGTCCACTCTGGCCCAGAGTTATAGCACCTGATCGAGTCCGATCTATAAGTCAAATAGAAATCTTTGACATTTAAATGTTTACTCGTGCTAGGCTGGATTACTTGAAAAAGAACTCATTGATTATTTAACTGTGTGTAAAAAAAAAGAGTGTATTATGCTAAACTGAATTGTTTGTAATAGAACTGTTTGATCATTTAACTGTGTGTAAACAAATGGCTGATATTTAGTTGAATTGTTAGTGATACATTGTAATACTTGAACCCATTTACCTTTGTTGACATGCTAAACTGAATTGTTTGAAATAGAACTGTTTCATATCTAACAGTGTGTAAACGAAAACTAAACTAATGCTAAACTGAGTTGCTTGAAATAGAAGGGTTTTATATTAAACTGTGTGTAAGCAAAAACTGTATCTAAATGAATCACTACCTGTGTATAATTTAACTGTGTAAGCAAAAAACTGTATATTTATGCTAAATTGAATTGTTCGAAATAGAACCATTGGATTATTGTTAGCGATACATAGAAATAATTGAAACGTTAAACTTTGTGCAAACAAATGATTAACAGTAAATGGAATTATTCGTATTGGATAGAAATAATTGAAACCATTTAACTGTGTAAAAAGGATATATAGCAGTATCGATGTGACCGCTGCCTAAATAAATATTTTAAATATATATTAATTTTATATATATCTAATTGCATGGAAGCCTGTGTGTGACCCACGGTTTCATGCCGTTTTATTACGACAATCATCAGACAGAGAACGAAAGATATTTGAAAAATCGAAAAAGTCGGAAAATACTGTTAGCCGAATGTTTACGTTGAAATTTGTATGCTCTTTTGTGTGTGTATATGAGTATGTGAGTATGGATGTGTTAAATTTGCGTATTGCTGTGGGTGGTCGTATTGGAGATTGTGTGTGTGTGTGTGTGTGTGTGTGTGTGTGTGTGTGTGTGTGTGTGTGTGTGTGTGTGTGTGTGTGTGTGTGTGTGTGTGATGATAATTGCATCTCGTTGCAGAACTGAGGTTGTCTCCTGGATGCTGCAGTGGCGAAGTGTAGCAAAGTCCCCAGTAGACAAAGATTTGACAGAATAATTGATTTTGGTATGTATTCGTGCGTGTGTGTCGCGATGATTTTAACTAAGGAACGAATTATCATCGTCATGGCATTACGAAAAAAATAAACTTTTGTTTTGTATGCATAATAGGCGAAAATATATGGTGCGTCTGAAAGGTAAGAATGATCGAGGTCGTGATATATTATAGAGTATTATGCAATACTAGTTTTTTATGTTGTTTTCTGTTAGATTGCAATAATAATAATTTGTATGAGCTATGTTGTGTTAATGTTATATTCCGTATAGGTCATTTTAATCTGTGATTGCATATATGTAAGCAATATAATGTATTAAGACGTTGCAATAAGTGTTTGTATTATCTATGTCGTGTTAATGGTTTGTGTTTTTTTTTTTTTTATGTATTTATTCGCCTATGCGTGTGTGTGTATGTGTGAGTGTGCGTGCGTATATGTGTTGTGATGATTTTAACTCAAGAATAAATTATCATCATCATTGCATTACGAAGAAAAATAAACTTTTGATTTGTAAGCATAATAGGTGAAAATGTATGATGGGTCTAAAACGTAACTATGATTGATGTGTGAATATACTATCAAGTATTATACAATATTACTATTTTTTGTTGGAATAAGTTTTGTGTTAGATTGCGATGATAATTTTTATCAGCTGTCTATGTTGTGTTAATGTTATATTACGTATTTGCTACGGTAATATATGGCTGTATGTACGTAAGGAATATGGTGAATATTGTATTAGGACGTTGCAATAATCGTTTTTATTGGCTATGTTGTTGTGTGCATAGTGATGATTTTAACGAAAGGGCAAATTAGCATCATCATAGCATCATTAAGAAAATTAATTTTTTGAGTTGACGTGTATGATAGACTAAAATGTATGCTGGGTCTACAATGTAAGAATAATTGGTGAGGATGGAAAATCATGGGGTTGAGACTAGTTATATTATATCGTAATATATCATGGGGTATTATTTAATACTAGTATTTTGATGGGATATGTTCTTTGTTGGGTTACAATAAATTTGTATTCGCTATGTTGTGTTAAATATTACGTATATATTATTGTAATCTATGATGGTATATGCGTAAGGAATATTGTAAATATACTATGTGAAGGTGTATTTCTATCATTCATGATAAAACATAGATAAAATTATGTCAACAGGTGAAAAATTTGCTTGGAGATGGATAAAGTTTTAAATGGAGGAAAATAGTACTTACGGTGCGTTGGGTGTGATATTTAATGGAGGAAAGTGGTAGTATCGGTTGGTCGGGTGTGTTGTGAGGTTAATCGTGAAAGGGTGTGGAGGAATTTTAGTAATGGAGGTGTGATTGTTATGGTGGGTGGCTTATGTGTATGGGTCAAAATGTGAGAGTAGAAGATTGTTCGCATGGCGGCATTTAGATAAAATTTCTGACTTTATTCTCGCAGAGTCTTTTGTGATGAGTGAGTAATGATTGATAGTTTCTTATGGAGGCTAAGAGGGCATTTTCGATGTCTTGCTGTAGGCGGGAGATAGATTTAGTATTTCCCAGGTGACAGTAAGTGAGTTTTTTTTGGGGAAGGAGTGTGTTCATAAAGAATTGTTAGTTGAGTAATTTCTGTCGAAGAAGGAAACATTGTGGTTATGTATTCCTTGTTTTATATTAGCCTCCGTTGAACCTATGAACCGTTTGACTGAGTTGGTTTTTACAGTGGGTCTGAAAACTATTTTTTGTAAGCCTTTTTCCTTTTATGGGATATGTTTCTTCTTCCACACAGTTTCATTGTTTGTTGGGGGGTGTGTCGCCGTGGAGGGTTTCAATTTTTTTCTTGTGGTCTTTTGTGATTCCAGATATGTTACTTGTAAAACTGTAGCTGACCTTTATATTGTTTCTGTTGAAAATTTTTACTCAGATGGCTATGATTGCGAATGTGTTTGCATACGGCCACCTGTCTCCCATCACGAAAACTATACAAGTTAGACGAACCAGACACGCAGGACACTGCTGGAGAAACATGGATGAACTCATCAGTGATGTACTCCTATGGAACCCCGCATAGGCCAAGCAAAAGCAGGACGACCAGCTCGAACATACACACTGCAGCTATGTGGGGATACGGGATGTAGCCCTGAAGACCTGCCAGAAGCGATGAATGATAGGGAGAAGTGGCGAGAGTGTGTCAGGGATATCCGTGCTAGCGGCACGACATGATAATGATATATATATATATATATATATATATAAACCTTTTTAATCCATTTGTTTTATCGTCGCATATATATATATATATATATATATATATAACAGGTGAACAAAACCATTTTGCAAATAAAAATATGCCTACCGTAAATTGTGGCGTACAAGTTAACCTTTTCAGCAATAAAGAATATCAGCAAAACTCGGTGTTAACTTATACGGTTTGCCTAAAATCCCGATTTTTTTCCAGAAAGTAATCAACCAATAAAACAATACTCCTAATCATACTGACAGTACTGACAGTAACTCATGCGGACTGACATAAAAATATCCAAGTTGAACTCATATTTAGAGAAAATATTTAACATTTCATCGCATAGATTTATATGAAATAATAAAGCTATTATAAACATTGACTATTACATTAACTCTGTATCATATGTGATTTCTAATAGCACTAACTGAAAACATAAACGAGAAACATAAACGAGAAAATCACAACACTCAGGTGGCCTGTCAGACAACAACAAGAGTTATTTATCTGTGCAATTTCCTGAAAACACAATAGATTTTAAATTCATATGAACAAAAGCTGTAATGTGTAAGATTCCCATGTTTTATATATGGCTGATGAAATTCTGATTTCAGAGAAAAATTATGAACATCGGGCACTACGAGAAGAATTACTGTTTAATGAGTCGATAATGAGATAAGATTGTAAAAGCACATTGACACCTTACTTTGTAGATAAGTGCTACACTACATGAACAATAACGCGCAACATAATATTTACACAATATTGTTGATTCAAAACAATCATTTTCTCTTCAAATTTACTCATTATATCTAAAATCTTCCTTGGAGCAACATAGGCGGTCATTCTTTAAAAGAATGGTCACCGCAGTCACCAGCGGGTAGTCGGACGATGACTCCACATTCAAATTTGTAGATAATTTATTGGTCTACATCTGTGACAAAATCGCTTCTTTTATCAAGAAATGCACAATAGGTTTGAATATCCTTGGTAAACTACCCCACTGTGTATTTAGGCCCACTCGGTAAGGTTTGGCTAACAAGTTTTACGTGGGCTGGACACACACACACACAATCACACACACGCATGTGGATGACTATTGAGGTATATACTCCCCTACCCCCGTAGGGTTGAGTTCTCTGGCGAAGAAGTAATCGGGTTGCCATTAGCGTCTATTGCCAGCCTCTTCGTAGATGAATTGAGGTCTCGGCAACCTTTGAACGGATGTATGTAAACAATAGTAATTGTGATTCATAACCGTTTAAAATTTACTTCGCAGCTAATATCTCCTCGTGGCTGAATGGTTAGAAGCTTTGGCTTGGCATTTGAGTCAACGGGGTTTCGATCCCAGCTACGGGAAAATACTGTCTAGTCACACTGATGAGTTCTGATAGAACGAAACAGATCTGTCTGTGGTTGACTATTTATATATATATATATATATATATATATATATATATATATATATATATCATCCTCATCAAGTTACGTGGACAGTACATATTTCTTTGAATTTCTTTCTCCATCCGTTCCTATCATCCTTCACTCACGGCAGGTTCCCAAGACTACGTTTGTAAATTTGTGTGTATATATATATATATATATATATATATGTATGTATGTATATGTATATATCACGAAACAAATAAAATATTTTCGGAGGAAATAATGGTTATTCAACAAAAACCATTCATATTTTTAGAAATCCTCCAAACAATACTCGATTAGGCTGGCCATAATATCAGCGATGGTGACTCGAAGTGATGGTGACTCGAAACGAGGCTCTAGTATTGAGGGACTGCTGATTTTTCTCCTGTCTGAATCATATTAAGTTCCCTTGGTAATTAAGCACAATTTATAATGTGAAGAAATAGAGATATTTAATAGGTGAAATGTCAGTGCATATTTTTTATTTATACACATGTTGGAATAAAACAGAAAAAGAGTATGTAATCGAATCACCCTCAAATTGGAGGATAAACTTGATAGAATCTGGAAAGCAACTATATATTGAGATCCTGTGCTTCTCAAGATCGCTGCTTTCAATGAATCCTTGGAATGATGCGTTCGTTAATTAATCTTCGACTCGATAAGTTCTAAATGTACTTTTCGAGTGGATCCATTTCAGGAGGGTAAGATGCTAAATACACATTACATACACACACACACACACACACATTCTAGTTTATTTGGTTTCTTTTTTTAATGGCATATCAACATTTGTAGGTTATTTAATGCTAAAGCTATTCTCCTCGAAGAACAGTAGTGGTACTATTTAATCCATAGCTGGAAGGATAAGCGGGTTCATACCTTTACCCAAGGGTATTTGCCGGAAAGTGAACGTAATAGTGAGACTGGAGTTCGAACTCGCTTACTACGATTCCGCAGTCATCGCTTTAACCAATACACCACGAGGACACCCCCATGTACATTCTAATATATATATGTATGTATACGTGCGTGCGCGCGCGTGTGTGTATGTGTGTGTGTTTCCTCGTTATTTTCCCTGTTACTCTTTGTTTCACGTGTCATCATGGAAAATGATGCATGAAACTTGGAGTAACAGAAAGATTGACAATGCATTTTTATTTAATACTTATGTTTTAACCTACTCTAGTCTAAAACCATTGACCACAGTTTATCTCTTTTCTATTACAATTTATTTTGGTAGTGTTATTTTAACTTCTTGTGAGTTTTCACACCAGTTTTAACATGTTGTCAGAGACAGCAAGTCTCTTTAGATCTTCAATACTCTTCTAATTATTCTATCTTATGTTAACAGTGCTGTCGTCGGGACGAGTTCGATTCTTCCTCTAATCTCCTGCTGCTTCATTCTATCGTCTTTTCCAGGACCTTGTGAAAAGGTTCAAGGTTACTAACAACTGGCTCTGGTTTGTGCTTAAACCACTCGTCAGCAAGGTAAAATCTCTTGCAAAATTCTCAGTGATTTTTCTATCCCACTCAGTCGTGTACTATTTTCGTGTCAGTTTGATTCATTCCTTTTTTCGTGTGATTAATTGTTTCATCTCTGTCACCATATTACCTGTACTTATCATTATTGTTATTATTATTATTATTATTATTATTTGCGCGTGCGTTTTGCGAATGCGTGCTTTTGTGTGTGTGTGTGTGTGTGTGTGTGTGTGTGTGTGTGTGTGTGTGTGTGTGTGTGTGTGTGTGTGTGTGTGTGTGTATGTATGTATGTTGTTTTGCTGTGGAACACTCTATTGCAAGTAAAGCATGACGTTACTGCTGTGACTTGATTTTGAACCAGTTTCCAGTTTGTAACTGGTTTTCTCCCTAGTATTTTGCCTTTCATTGGCTTAGTGGGTAGAGTGTTGGCCAATGGTCCGGGAGACCTGTGTTCAATCCCAAGTCGCATCATACCAATGACTTTTAAAATGGTACTTGATACCTCCTTGCTTAACACTCAGCAGTATAAGGTACGTATCAAGGGTAAAGTGGAGAAATCCAGGGAATGGAATAGTGCCCTCCTCTACACCTCGGTGTAGTAGCTATTGAAAAGTGGCCCTTCTGTTTGCCCTCAACTACAGTCGTCAACTTACTTTATTTTGCCTTTAGTTTCCCAAAATTCTGATGTTGCAACTTTTGCTCAGACCTTGTACACAAACATGCACACATACACACACACACACACACACACACTCACACACAGACACATACATATATATATATATATATATATATATATATATATATATATATATATATATATAACAGGGGATTTTTATGAGTGTATTTTGTGTGTATCTCTATGTCCTTATCTGAAGGCGTGTGTATGCGTGTGCGTGTGCGTTTGCGTGTGTGTGTGTGTGTGTGTGTGTGTGTGTGTGTGTGTGTGTGTGTGTGTGTGTAAAAGACAAGTGTTCATTCGAATTCACTAAAGTACTTCAAAGTTTTGGTATCTTTATCCATTCATTAATTCAACAGTCTTCACGTCGCCATCGTAAGAAAATCTTAAAAACTCTCTTTCAGGAAAGCCACTTGTTTTAATCAAAGATAATTATTGTCGCACATTTTTTCAACAATATTTACCATAATTTCTTTTGTTATTTCTCTCTTTTTTTTTTCTTTCTTCACGCTTCTACAGTTTCAATCGGCATCACTGATTCCTCACGTTTTCTCACACTATATTCTTTCTTTCTCTCTTCTATTCTTTCTTTTTTCTTTTATATTTTCTATCAGTTACCTTAAATAATCTCTTCTTTACTTATTAGTTTTCTTTTTTATTATCTTATCAAGAATATCTTTCTTTCATTCTTTTTATTGTTCTTTTTGCTTCATAAATTATGGATTTATTCTCTTTTTCTGTATTTCTAATATCTTTCTTTCTTTCCATCTTCTACAAGTATTTATTTATCTAATTATTGTTGAATATTTATTTATGTATTCATTCAACAATCATTATTTTTCTATGTATTCATTTATTTATCTCAAAGCAAATTATGATCCTCCTCACTCTTTTTTCTTTCTTCTTCCTTTAATTCTTTTTTCTTTTCTTTCTTTCTTTCTTTCTTTCTTTCTTTCTTTCTTTCTTTCTGTATTTGTATCTATATATGAAACATTTTCTTTCTGTATTTATTTATTTATTTATTTGTTTATTCATTTATTTATTTCTATATACAGTAGCGTTCAACATTTAAGAACGAGAGTTTTTAAAAAGTAAGACATTCCAAATATTTGTATTGCATTGTGATAAGAACGACTTGATGCCTCCATGCTTAACACTCAGCATTATAAGGTACGGATCAAGGGTAAAGTGAAGCAATCCAGGGAAAGGAGTAGCGCCCTCCCCTACGCCTTGATGTAGTAAGCTATCGAAAAGGGAGCCTTCGGGTCACCTTCGACTATGGTCGCCAACTTTACTTATATATATATATATATATATATATATATATATATATATATATATATATATATATATTAAATCGTTCCCTTAAAAGTAAATTCATATAAAAGTAATCAATTATAAGGAAACTTATTAGATAATGTCATTTTTACTACGACTGAATCGGTAGAATTTGGATTTTTAAAATTATCTTTTAAATTCGATTTTTAAACTTTCATTCTCTAATACTGGATTCTGGTCACTCATCTCTCTCTCTCTCTCTCTCTCTCTCTCTCTCTCTCTCTCTCTCTCTCTCTCTCTCTAATACCCATTTAATAAGTGATTTATATACTGTATTTGTATCTTCATTTAGTATATATACGGTGTCTCAATGTACATGGGACCCATGTGATTACTAATAACTCTACTAATAATGATGTTGCGATTATTTTTTGTTTCGGATTTGAAAATAGTCTTCTATAACAACTATTAAACCTTGATTAAAATGCTTTGGACAAGCGAGGAAAAACTATTTTGTGTCAATACTTATTTGGATACAAAATCATTTCAAACTGTCTCAAAGTAGATACAACCCATTAATATGACAATGATTTACTACTGAGAGAAGAAACCCAAAAAAAGAGTTCATGTGATGGAAGTTTCTATAACAACAATTAAGAAAAAAACTAATTTGATGTCTCTAGCTCAAAAGATAGATGTTTTTAAAGGACATATTCCAAATGATCACCATCACGCTCGTCTTAGTAATAAATCTATACCATATTAATGGGTTGCATCTATTTTGAGACAATCTACATTTGATTCTTTATGTATTTATTCATTTCACCAGTATTAGATCTATATCTAATACTTATCAAATCTTTCTTTCTTTCTTTCTTTCTTTCTTTCTTTCCCTTGAACAATTCAATAAGCTGATAATGAGATAAGATTCTAAAGACACATGGGCAACTTTCTTTGTTGTTAAGTGCTACCCTACATGGGCAACAACACGCAACATAATGTTTACACAACATTGTAGATTCAAAACAATCATTTTCCCTTCAAATTTACTCATTATATCTCATTACCCTGGAGACAAGTCTTCCTCGTAGCCACATAGGCGGCCATTCTTTAAAAAAATGGTCACCGTAGTCACCAGCGGGTAGTTAGGCGCTGACTCCACATCCAAATTTGTTTATAATTTATTGGTCTACCTCTGTGACAAAATTGATTCTTTTATCAAAAAATGCACAATAGGTTAGAATATCCTTGGTAAACTACCCCACTGAGTATTTGCATGTAGATCTAACTTATCTAAACTATCTACTTGCCTTTCTATCTTTCTTTTGTTTTTGTTTTTCTTTCTTTAACTCTTCTATTCTTTTTTCTTTTCTTCCTTTTTGTAGTGCTATGCATATCTAACAACAATTTATCTAATTTATTTATTTTCTTTATCTATTTCTCTCCTATACCTTATCTACTTTATTCATTTGTTCATTTATCTATTCGGTGGCCATTTCTTTCTCTTTATTCCAATTCTATTTTTTTTATCATTTCTATACTCTCCTTCATTACCTTTTCTTTTTCATTTGTTATATTTCACTTTTCAATTGCAACTTTTCTTTCTTTAATCTATTTTTATCTATTTTTTTTCGTTATTTATCTATCATAGATTATTTTTTCTATTTCCCTATTCATCACTTTCTTTTTGACTTATCTTAATTCGTCTTAATATTTTTTATCATTTGAAAATCCTCTTGTTTGCCATCTTTAACTTCGTTTAAACACTCGTATATATGTGTTTTATTCTGTTTTGCATCAGGTTTAACTCTACGCGAAATAGAAGGAAATGAAGATACAATGATTATGTAACGCTAGTTCTAAAATAGAAATTGTCTGTACTTCTTGAAATCTATCTAAATTAAATTCTGATTGATTAATTAATTAATTGACTTTAACAGCATGACAAACGGACAAGAGTTAATGCATGCGTAGAGGTTAATGAATTTCGTTCATTTTAAGTCCATATATCCTATTTTTGTGTGTATAGTTGTTTCTTACGTGAATGTTTCTTTTATGCACTGTCCAATCGAACACGAATTATTTTTGAACAGATTTGTTCGACTCATAAATACAAGCAGGAATTACAAATCTGGGTCAGAGTGGACCAGAAGGTAATGGCAATGAATGGGTACTCCACACTCCCAAGAGATCCAGGACTGGTTTGGTATGGTTTCTTTGTTTAATGGCATATCAACCTTTGTAGGATATTTAATGCCAAAGCCACCGTTCTAAAAGAACAGGAGTGGTACTATCTAACCCAATACTGGGGGGATATGGGGGTTTATACCTTTCCCGAGGGTATTTGTCTGAAATTGAACGTAATAGCACGACTAGGAGTTCGAACTCGCTTACTAAAATTCCGCAGTCAATCGCGTTAACCACTACACCACGAGGACAGCCCCTTCATAGGCTGTACCTCATTATCAGATACAATTTAGTGTTATGCTCATGGTACCATTTTTATTGGGCGGGATATTACACTTCTGCTGAAGATACTATCAATGTATTCTTAGTCACCCCAACAGGATGAATTAGATTCTGAAGCCTCTCCTTCACCCTGCGCAATCAGTTATAATTAGTTAATCATACAATATTGCGCTAGAAAATTCCGATGACTAAAATAAACTAATGTATACACAGTAATCAATTATTTTTATAATTCTCTAGGTGATAATAGAGTTCTGAGAAATTTTAACAGGATAAGCAAACGCCTACTTTTCTCGTTGCGAAGGACCGACCAACTGAGTAATAAGAAGACAAGAAATACAAAATAATATCAGGTCTTATTATTAATAATTCACAGTCTTAAATTGCCCAACAATATACGTTCCTTTCTTTCCATCAAGTATGTTTGTATAAGGTATTTATATTAGATTATTCTGATCAAGCCAATATCTTAATTGGCATATATCAAGCAGCTCCTTTTTGGGGGATTTTTGCGCTCTCGGTGATCAAATATCTTGATCGATGTTTCGGCCAGTTTTGACACTGACCACTGACGCCAACAGAAAATATGCGACTATATTAAACACTAAAAGAGTATATTAGATTTTTTTTCTGCTTTTAGCCGCGACAATTGTTTTATACAAGCAAGATTTTCCTTTGTTTTATATTATTATCTAGTTATTCAACTTTCATAAAAAGTCTCTTTTTTTTTTTACTTTTAATAAACACTTTTTTCCTTTTTGCCCATAAGCTTTTATTTTCCTTTATCAATTTCACTGAATTTTCTGAATTATGAATTTTGCTGTTTTCTCTCTTTCTTTTCTTTTTTTTTCTTTTTTTTTTTTTTCTAAATTCAAAGATTCCTTTCATTTTTGATTCCTGGCTGCTTACTAAGCTTTGATTAGTCTGACACACAGATCTCAGATTACCTGCTATTCCTAATTGATCACCTATTTAAGTTTCGTAGAGGTTCATTGCTGCTTATCTCCGGTGATCTAAGGCATTATAAACTCTTCTGTCGGTTGTTACACAAATCTCGTGGCAATAATGCATATGCATGTAAGTGCGTGGATATCTTTATGAGTATGCTTGTCTCTGCGCTTAACGTTTCTGTGTTTATAAACAGGTAGGTGTAAGTGTAACTGCATGAGTTTATATAAGAATAAGTGTAGCGCATATATAAGCATGTGCATGTAGATGTATGTTTATGCATAAAGGATAAGTTAAACAAATTAGGAAATTTAGCAACCTAGTCGGCTGGGGCTGTAGAATACACCTGCTGCATCTCTGCATATGGTTAAGACACCTACATCACAATGTCCTGTGTTTGACCCTACACCATCAAATGGTGAGGCGTTACTCCTGGAGCTCTAAGGAGTATAGATTCCTACTTCATTACCATAACTCCCAGGTTTATTATGAAACATAGTGATAGTATTATTTAGGGTCCCAATGATGGGTCAAATATTATTGTTTAACCATTAAACATTTCAAACAAATGGCAAATGTGGGACTGAAATGCGGATATTACATAGCAATATTGAAACAGTGTGCAAACGCATTCATCATCATCACGGCGTGCCGCTGGCACAGATTTCCCTGACCCTCTCCCACCACTCGTCTCTATCGTCCATCGCTCTCGGCAGGTCTTCCATGCTACATCCTGTATCAGTAAAGAACTGTTGAAGATAGGTTCTAGCTAGTCGCCCTACCCTTGCCCATCTGTGTGAAGGGGCCAACAGGAGTACCTCACTAATGAGTTTGCTCATGCTTCTTGAACTGTGTCCACATCTCTTGCTCGTCTCGTTTGGATGGATTTCGAAATGGGTGATTTGTGTCCATACAACAGCTGTTTTGTGGGATGCTGACTCCAAGACTTGTCCAATACAGCTTGCAGCATTCTTGTGAAATTGCCGTCAAGCTTTCTTACTGTACGCTTTGTCAGTATCCATATAGTGCATCCATACAATAGTATTGACACGATCGGTACTTGGAAAAAATGCACTTTATTTTATCTGATAGGTCTGACTTCCATACGACCGATAGTCTATCGATGGCTGTCCATGCCTTCGCTAATCGCGTGTTGATGTCATTTTCAGTAGATGAGACGCTGCTTCCGAGGTAGGTGAAATTGTCCACAGCTTTCAAAGACCTTCCATTTAGTGTGGAGATGTCATCTCTTTGATTAAAGCACATGAACTCTGTTTTGTCTGCGTTGCCATGGAGACCTATGCCACCTGCTGCACGTTCCAGATGCTGCTGTAGGGATTCAGCCTGATCTGGAATTGAATAATTATTTTTAAATAATCATACTTGAAATCAATTAACTTTGTGCCAATAAAACTTTATGTTGGATAGCAATACTTGAAACCATTTAACTGTGTGCAAATAAATGAGCTCTGGTTTGTAAAAACGTTACCTACATTCGTTTACAAAGAATATTATATATATATATATATATATATATATCTATATATATATATATATATATATAGGATCTGGCATTAAATAACCTACAAGTGTTGCTATGCGATAAAACTCAGCCGAGCATTCATGAAGGTCGAAACATTTTAAAGGATGATATGTTTGCACAGGAAACATAGAAATTATAGAGTGAATTCTTTGGCGCTGATAGGCTGTATTTTTGTGCTCAAATTGAGAAAGGCAGTTTTCTTTTACGGAAGACAAAACACAGTATATTCAGCGGAGCAACGAGCAGTTCGAATCGATAATTATATGTACACGGAAAAAATGAACCAATTAGTTAGGTTGAGGCTCACAAGCAAGCGGAATAAATCGAAAATGAAAAATTAGAAATAAAGCGGAAAAGAGCGGTAGTGAACAGATGGTCGTTGGATACAGAGAAAAAGAAACTACCTCGCCAGGCTAGGATGTCAAATAGTTTATGTCTTTGTTAGACGAAGTGATGCAAAGCCTGACCCCGCTCACGAGTTTCGATCACCGTTCCTATCGCTTTTATTAGGGTCCACACTACTAGGCTGAAACGCTATGAGGTACTTATCACTCACAGTACTCCTAGGATTGTTTCAAAGAAAAAGTGTTTATAAAGAATGTAGTGCAATTGATTTCTCAGGTTCGTTTTTTTTTTGTTTTTTTTTTGTCATTTGTGGACAGGAGCCGTGGTGGATATAGTTTCTGTCATAAATTCACAATCACAATCACACTTCAGTTGTAAGTCTTTTTCTCCGTTTCTTTCTTTTTCTCTACTGTGATTGTACGAAATACGCCTATTGGGTCCCATTGACAAGCTGTATTGCCGTTTGCTATCTGAATCCATTCAGGGGGATTCTATTCTTATCCCACTTTTGTTTTGTTGGTTTAACTTCTTGGATAAGAAGGCCGTAAAAGAATTATATGAAAGAAGATAGTAACAGATAGGAGACGAAGACATTTTTTTATATTTTTCCTTTATTTCTGGGTTCAACAACCATTCAGTGGGTGAGAAAATTCTACCTGAATACAATTTGAATGGTAGAATCCCCCTGTCAAGGTGTTAAAGATGCGTTAGTCGTTTCTTCTGTATATGTGTGTCCCTATTCGGTATTTATAGCTTTATCAAACAGTTCGGTATATAAGGCTTTTGTGATGTGTTAATCAATTTTGGGAGTTCATCTAAATCCGGTGTTTTAGTCATGGGTTAGTAGTGAAAGAGATGACTACTACAAGTCGAACAGTTAGCCAATGCGTCCTCTAAAGACGAACGCATGGCGCCCTCCACCAGTTAGCAAAGTGTTGTTATTCCGCTGGTCACAGCTTAAAGAGAATGAGATTTTTTTCCTTTTGTCGGAACGGTCCCTTTTCTTTGCGCATGCATCACCTCTATTCCTGTCAGAGGCCTCTAGGAGTTTCTGCATATTTCAATAATCATTTTAATTCAATCTAATTTTTTTTTAAATTTATTTATTCCCTACACGCCCAAACAGTTGCCGAAATTTTATCTCTAAAAACAAATATCAATAAAAAAAAATGGCGACCATTATAGAAGGAGTCACTTTTGGGATGTGCAGAACGAATCCAGTCGTTTTTAGAAAACCTCATGCAACTATTTGCAACAATAAGTTAACGGGGAGAGCTGTTCAAGTTCACCAAGCTTAAAGGATTTATATTCTAGCGTAGTTTTTGTTATTAATTCAGTATTCCATAATATCTTGATTTCTGTATTCTTTATTTTTCTTTCTTTCTTGATTATTCATATCCATACTTTATGTACTTGTATTGCTGATGTTTTTAATCTTTTTTTCTTTAGTCCATATATATATATATATATATACAAAGAGTAAAGAAAGAATTTTATATATATATATATATATATATGTGTGTGTGTGTGTGTGTGTGTGTGTGTGTGTGTGTGTGTGTGTGTGTGTGTGTGTGTGTGTGTGTGTAATTCTTTCTTTTTTCTGACTTTTTCCTTGATTCACATCAGTATTTTTAGATACACATGAGGTTCTTCAATAAATCAGGTGAATATTGGTTTAGCAGTCGCCAATCGGAAGCACTATTTGCAGCTGAAATTTTTTCAAGGAAATTAGTTATGGTGGGTCCTTTCATGTCCCAGAAGACTGTCAGAATCTCCTTCTTAATTGACAGTTGCACCCGGCACAGTTCCAAACAGAGGGGGCGGGTTATAAAGTAAAGTATTGTTTTCTGTAAAATATTTTATTTATTTATTAAATGACCCACCTATAATTTCCTGTTTCTTTTTTCTTTCTTTTTTCTTTTTCTTTCATTCTGTCTTTGTTTATATACAATCATTCTTTTTCTTATATTATTTCTATATTTTTACATGTAGATCTTCCATTTTCTTTTTCTTTTTCCTTCTTTCTTACTTTGTTTCTGTTTTCTTTCATTAATCCATTCTTCTTATTATTTTCTCTTCTATGTTTTACAAATGAATAAAATTCCTTTTTTCTTTATCTTTTCACCTTCTTTTTTTTCTATCAATACTTAAACATTTTCTTTCTTTTCTTTTCCGTACTTTTCTTTCATATCTCTAAATCTAACATATTTTCTTTTGGTGTTTTTTTTCTTTTTACTTGTATTCATGCCTAATGCTCTTCTTCTTTGTTTTTAATTTTCATTACTTTAGTTGCTTCTATGTATAGATGCTTTTTCTATCTCATTCGTTATTTTCTTTTCTTCGTTTTTTTTTTCTTCATTTTTATCTTTTCCTTTCAGTATTTGTATTTCTTTTAAACTTCTTTCTTTCTTTCTTTCTTCCTTTTCCCAATTTATCATCTATTTCACTACTTTAATTCCTTAAATTCATTTTTTTACTCTACCCATTTCAAAGTTTCTTTATCATCCTCCATTCTCCATCTTAAAGTACTCCCACATTCCACTCATAAAACTTTTTTCCCGCAATTTAACATCAAGCGTTTCTTTCAGGGTTTCATTCTCTCTCGACGCTCCTTACATATCATGTAATCAATCTCAACTTTCACAACTGATTAGGTCTTCCCCACTCCCAACATTTACTCTACAAAATCTTCTGTGTCCCCGTTTTTATTAGCTACTGTTTTCATTTAATCCTCTCAATCACTTGCCTTGCTTCCTGACGATGTGGTTAAGCTATCAGACCAAGGAATCAGAGAGCTTTTGACAGAATCTCTCGAACTTGCTAAGTAGCTGGCTTATCAATATCAATTACTTTTTGTTTTCTATGTTCGACGGAAGGTCGACCCGGTGCGTGTCAATCAAAAACAATAAGTCAAGAATTAATTTGTGACTGTTTACGTTTCTTTCGTTTTTGGATACTAAAGAAGGAATCAAAATTCTAAATGAAATTTATTTTTATTTTAAAGATATATTTAAGTTAGGTTATAAGGATTTATACCCACTACGAAGAAAAGACTTGGATCACATTAAGTTCCGAGGGTCGTCCAAAAAGTTCTAAGCCTCACTCAGATAGAAGAGCAATGCCGAATATTTTTTTTCTTGTGGCTGCATACGATCATTCTTATGAAACTAGAAAAGCTACATCGGGTTTTGAAATAATAATTTCCTCTGGCTCAGTTTCTGTTTATATATGCCTCTCTAAATGTGTGGTTACGTATGCACGTTGACATATTTTTCTCGACACAATAAGTTATTTCTATTTATCTTAGTAGATATAAACACGTTCATTTTAATGTAAAAATATCTAGTAATCCATGCAAGAACATACTTGTAAACGATTTAGATTCGGCATTGTACTCTAAGTAAGTGAGGACAAAATATTACAAAAAAAACAAAAATACTCCATAGACAAATTAGCATATGTTCAAAGGCGTTTGTACAAAGGCTAACGCTAGAAAAAATATAAATAATAAAACTTATAGAATAAATAAATAAAACGTTTATTCTGAAAACAATCTTCAGCCATGAGTACAGTATCAATGTGGACCCGGAAGCGACTGTATGTGGAGATATAATTATACTTGATTTTATTGAGCATTTCGTTCATACTAGTAATCTTCAATGGATCCTTGTTGTGGTGGGATCACTAATTGGTTTCCATTTTGACAACATCTAATACGAAGTAGTCTGAGCGGATTCAAATGAGCTAGGAAACCAAACGTTAGAGTAGTCACCCTATCCTGGGTCATGTGGTTCAAGCGAGTGAAAGGCACTGGATTTTTTTTCACTGGAGTTTGAATGACAAGTCTCCAAAAGTCCTCAGGACTGTTTTAACGTTGTTGTTGTTGTTGTTTTTGTTTTTGTTGTTGTTGTTGTTATCATTATTACATAGATTTTCCATAGCTTTTTAGTTCTCTGACAAAATCTCAGTCGTTATCTCTCTTTTCACTTTGATTTTCTCTCTGTGAACTGCCAGAATGGCACAATCCACTTAACGGAAAGTCCTCTTTTTACTTGTTAATTATCCCCTGATCTGGTCTTCTGGCTGGAATTTGCGCATTCGTTCGTGTCTCATAGTTCCACAGATTTTTATGAGTCTCTCGAGCGGATTCTGATCTGTGTATATACCATTTGGTAGTATGGTCGAATTTCAATTAATTGCGTACCTTTCGAAATCTATCATCGGTGTTCAACGTTGATTTGGATTTGTCTGACATTTTTCTTGGTTTGTATATCGTGGCTATACGTGAGCCTGGGGTGGATTATTATCTTTTCTCCTTTTACTGACGTGACCTGGTATTCTTCAGTAAAGAAGAGCTTTCAGTGGAACCGCAACGCCCTTCACGCAGGTTAAAATAAGACGCGTTCTGCTGAACTTGGATCTCTGTGCTCTGAGTTCGAAAAATCAACTATGGAGCCCAAACACAAACAATATTTTTTTAGATACAAAAGCATAATACATATCACGAAATTTAGCGTTTGAACCCTAATTAAAATAGAATAATTACCGGAACCGACAGTGACTGCGCTTGTGCATAGTATAGGCATAGTATGCGTACAGGAACACAGGTACCTTCATAGTGAACTAGAAATAAAATACCATGATACTGGCATCTGCATGGAGAAACTCTGTCAACGGCGCCGTAGGGGATGTAGGGATGCTTCTCAATCCACACATCCAAAAATCTCTCAACAGCATCGAAAAAATACAACCAAGAATGACAGAACTACATTTAACGGCAACCCCAGCACAATGATTATCTCTTGTTATAGTCTTACCAATGTTAATGATAAAAAGGACCTCAACACCTTCTATAACGATATATCCTCTCTTGTTCGTATCATCCCTAAACACAACGTTCTTGTCATCAAAGTAGACATAATTTCTCAAATAGGTAAAAACGAAAACAAGAAATTCAGCTTACAGAAATCGCCAAGCAGAAATGGGGAATACCTAACTGCTTTCTCACAAGAAAATGGAATTTTTAGAAAAAGAAAGGAAAGCTATGGACATACACTTACGAAAATAATGCTAAATCAGAAATAGACTTCATCATCATGAATAAGAAATGGATTAATAGCGCTTTGGATTGTGAGGCATATTTCACTTTTCAGCATGGGTCTTCCGACCACTGCATTCTCACGGCAAATATACGTCTTAGCCTACGCAGAAATGCCACGCAAATAACCAAAACCGCACACTATTTGCAATAGATACACGAAAGCACTAAGAAACAAATTTTGTGCACTTCAGGAGATATGAGAAATACCTACTATGAATGGTGAATATGAGAACTTCGTCAAGGCCTACATTGAAACAGCAGCAGAATGCATACCCACCAAACTAAGAGCGAAACGTAGAATTCCCTGAGAGACTTTAAGAAAAAAGTTACAATGTGAAAACGGCATCCAAATGTAATAAAAGGGACCCAACTAATGCCAACAATAGAGATGAGTGGCTAAGAGAATCTAGGAAATCCGTGCAAGAGGCCTGACATGATGATGATGATAATATATATGCTTCCGCTTTTAAAAGTTCTATTTTTTTAATTTGGTTCAATCCAAAGTTTTCATCTTTCATTCTAAGTTCATGGGTTTTAAAATGACATCATTATGTTGTATACTACGCGTCTACATATACAAATATAAGCGGAAACATAATCAAAGATAATGACGAACGAAACACACTTGTTTATAAAAAATACGTATCCCCCCCACACTTTATTCTCGAGAGGGTTGATGTTTCTGTAGTGTGTGAGAGATGAGTGGAGACAAGGGCAGACTGCTATATTGACCCAAATTCCTCTTTTGACCATAGCAGCACTTCTTCCGCATCTTTGCTGGTGTTGCTCAACAGGAGTCGCTGAGGGCCACAGCCCTCAGACTGCAAGCTGGCCCTTACTCTAGCCTTCCTCTCCCCAATTAACTCAACTGCCGCCAGAACCTGCCTATATTCTTTCATAAAGCCCACTTGCTTCCGCTTCTTCTTCCGCTTCTTTACACAGATGCATCTCTGATTGACGGCTCGGTCAAGGGTCAATATACAACACTTATACCTGCAGCTACTTTTACTGAGTTCTCACTGATATCAATGAGTAGACGCTTTGCACACTATTTACTTTTCGATTTAAATCCGAGCACCTACAATTCAAACGAGAAACAACATAGTTTCTTCATTATTATTATTTACTGCTTGAGAGTTTTTCACGGGAGTTTGAGCGACAGCAAGTCTCCTAAAGTCTCCAGGACTCTTCTCAGTATTCTAGCCGATCTCAATAATGCAGGAGTCTGGATGGTCTCAACTCCTCCTCTTATTTCCAAGTCATCCAGTCCCTTAATAAATCCTTAAGTGATTAGTATAATTGTCATTTTCATGTTCCAGTTTTTTTCACTTCGCTAGCAAGTTCGAGGCATTTATCCTTCTTTTTGCTTTCTTTCAATTTTACTCTATGGTCAATCGGGACAGCAAAGTCAACAATTTGGGAAGTCCTCTTTTTTCTTTTTTTTTTTTTTTTGTTGATTATTTTAAGGTCTGGTCTTTTGGCCGAGATTAGTGACCCGTATGTATATCAAATGTTTGGGAGTTTCATTTTCCAGGATAAATTTGGGGTGGAGCTTATACCATTTGTTCGTATGATAAAATTTAAATTTAGATTACTTGCACAATTCCCAGTGGATAACTTTGCCCACCCAGTTGTGTCTAGTTTTGTACTTTCTTTGCGCTATGTTGCTGCATTCGCTTATTATGTGATTGATTGTTTCGTCTCTATTACCACATAATCTACATCTACTGTTTTGTTGCGTCTTATTATCATTATCATTATTATTTCATTCCTTTTGAGTCGTTCACTGCCTGTGAGGCAGCAAGTCTTTTCAGGTCTACAGTACTATTTTAAGTGTCTTATAAGATCTTAACAATACTGTGGTATGGATGATTTCGATTCTTCATCTGATTTCCATTTCTTACTGTCTTTTTTCCAATACTTTGAGGACCGTTCCAAGTGCACCAACAACGATGAGTATCACCGTCACCCTTAAGTTCGACAGTTGCTGTTTAGTTCTCTGGCCAGTTCAAGTGTCTGTCTGTCTTTCCGCTTCAGTTTTTGAACCGCCTGAATGACAAAATTTGCTAGATGGCAAGTTATTTTTCTAGTTATATGACACAAGGACTGATCTTCTGAATTGGATCTGTTTGAATCTCAGAATTGTATAGAATTTTATACAACTCATTCTCTACGATAGATTCTGATGTGTCCAAATAACATTTAGTAGTGTGGTCAAATTTTAATCTTTTTCATAATTCCAAATAGGTCACGTTTCTCCTGTCAATTGCGATTCGTTTGAATGTCTTTTGTGCTAGTTCGCTGCATAGATTTATAATCTGATTAACCATATTATGTCTCAATATAATTAACACTTTCTATTTTGCTGTACATTATCAATCCTCGCTTTAGTATAGTTGATACTTATGTCGTATTTTGCACAGCTGTTAAAAGCAATTATGCTTTTTCTTTGGAGTTTTCCTTTATAAGCTATTTTTAGATCTTCTCATGCGCAATCTCGCCAATTTGTCACCTGAAATATCCAAATAGTTATTTTTCTTCCCATTTCTGTTTTGTAGATTTTGTTTTTTTCTCTGTTTGACCTCATGTCGCTAAAACTCTTACTGGCTGTAGTAAATGCTTTCACGTTTTAAAATTAAATTATTTCTCTGCTTTGAAAAGTAAAAACTGAAGTCTATTTTAGCAAAATTTTTGTAAAAAGATTTTATAAATGATCATCGACAATATATTCATTTATTGTTTAGTTTGGGTTTTATTTTTATTTTTTTAGTCGGTGGGTGGGGACTTATGTGCACGTGTTTATTTGTGGTTTGTTTTTACTTAGTAGGGGTAATTTTATTTTATCTTCGCACTGGACGACAATTTTTTTTACTTCAAATTTGAAAAGCAATTGTTAAAACTTGTAATTCGGGATTCTTCTAGCCATGTTTGGTCATTTTTCGAGGGCAAACACTAGATGGGGGCTTCTTTTAATTCAAAAAACCTCGATGCATTTTATTATCATAGCGTTTTCTTATAAATCATGTATGTATAATCATTTAACTGTTTGCAAACAAATGACTGATGTTATATTGAATAGGTAGTGTTACATGAAAATATTTAACTATATATATATTTATATAAACATGATTTGGCATTATATTACCTACAAGGTTGATTTGATATTAAATCCAACCAACCAACTAAACCAAAAACACCAAAACCACACACACACACACACACACACACACACACACACACACACACATATATATATATATATATATTATCAAGTAACACATGTAGCATGAAATTCCCCGACTACTCCAAATCCATCATTATAATCCCTACCGTCCTGTTAGGTCTTCTAGACTGTATCATGTTTCCGGACGAAGTGTAGTACATTTTTTATACCTACATAAACAATAAGATATGCTGTTCCGGCTTGTCACAGAATAAGTTTCAGAAGGAGAAGAATATTCTGCAAACCCAACAAGCATATAGCAATGGAAACCAAGGGATGTAGCGTGTGAGACAAAGCAGATAAATCCAAAGTTAGTCCAACGGTCAGCTTCACCATATGCTCGGCCGGAAAACCTCACAGGTCAACCGTCAGGATCAAACAGTTTAGAATGAAAACTTCTGCTACGCGTGGAATCTATTGCTGAGAAAGTATAAGCAGACGACTAAAGACAACTATATATATATATATATATATATATTAGAGTTATTCACTGAGAGTTAAAAAGTAAGAAAAATGAGAATGTTTATATACTGATGAAAATATGAAAAAGAAAAAAAGAATGTTATGTTCGGTTATATTGTTTAATGGCATATCACCTTCGAGGCTTATCTAATGCCAAAGCCATCCACGTTGATGAACATTACTCATTCTGTCGTCTGGAGCTAAAATAGTAAGTTCGTCAACGTGGATGGCTTTGGCATTAGATAAACCTCGAAGGTGATATGCCATTAAACAATATAACCGAACATAACATTCTTTTTTACTTTTTCGTATTTTCATCAGTATATACTCATCGTAGTTGATGCACTTGGAAAGATATGAATTTACTCATTCTGCCGCCTGGGGGTGAAATAGTAATTCATATCTTTCCAAGGGAGTTAGTGATGTTACGGTTCTTCTGTGAAATCTTTCCACCTTTCTTATTAGTTTTCTACTTTCGCAAGACTGGTACAGGGCAACTTCCTGGCATCAAATCTTCTTAGTTTCTTCTCGTTTTTCTTTTGGGCATTCTGGTGCCCGACCTGAGCCCAGAGCAACGTGGCGTCTTGTAGTTGCCCTCTGGTCTCTCTTTGGTCTCCGCTCGTCTCTTCTTGGTATATAATTTTCTGACACCCACGCGCTTCCTCTGGGTAACAACCTGCATCATCTTAAAGAAACTGGTGCACTTGCCTTTTATGACACCCACGCAACTTATGCGGTACTTCCGCAGAGGCATGTGCCTCATGTTTATATTTGGCAACGGGTACATTTACTGTTATTTCACCGACGCAATTTATCCAGCATGTTAAAAGGAATTTCAAGTCAATATCGAACACTTTGAGGTCATAATTCACCACTTTACCCATTACACGACGGAGACTACCTCAATTACATAGGGAAGGGAAAAAGGAAAAAGAAAATCAAAGAATGAAAGAAAGAATCAATGAAAGTAGGAAAAAAAGAGAAAGAAAAAGAAGAAAATAGAATTAATGTTATAGATATGTAGAAAGAAAGAAAGAAAGAAAGAAAGAAAGAAAGAAAGAAAGAAAGAAAGAAAGAAAGAACATCGCTATAAGTGAAACGATAATTTAGACTATGATACGATTCTATCTGAGAAATATATATAATTTGTCGAGTATATATAATTATGGTTTTAACATTTGTAGTAATTGGCAATGTTTAGTATATAGAGTGCGCTAGGAATTAAATTTGGTTTGATTTAGGATTTTTTATTTAATTCGTTTATTCACTTTCTTTAGTAGCCGCATTCGTGTGTTATCAAATGCCAAAGCCATCCTTATAGAAGAGCATCAGTGGTATCATTTAATCTATAGCAGGGGGAATTTAAAAAAAAAACCATACCTTTTCCAAGAGTATTAACCTGAGAGTAAATGCAATAGAGTAACTGGCATTCGAACACGCTTATTTCAATGCCGCAGTTCAGCACGTTAGCCACTACGCCATGTGGACTCTCCACATGTATTTGAGAAACACATATAAGGAAGATGACTAATGAATTGCTATGCAGCATGCGCACATTTTAGCTTTCTTATTTCATTTCCTACATCTGCTTTAATTCTGACGCAGAAGATAAAAATGCACAACCCGTTCGGATTACTAGTTACCAGATTCTGAAACTCAAAGACAGCCGGCTTTTTGGAAGACAGGTCTTTCGTGTTTAAGGTCAGAATTAAACCTGAAGCCACTACCGGCGATGTACTCTAAGTCCAAGTCATCGTGAATGGTCTTGTGAATTTTGAAAATCAAGGACAATGTCAGGCTGACCTACTTCTTCCAGGAATTGCAAATATCAAAGGTGTGAGCCAAGGGAGGCCGAGCAGTGTTTCAGGACTCTTCGCCTTCCACTCACTTGATCCCCATGACACAGGAGTGCGTGGCTGAGGATTCTGGTGATTATGTCTCCTCTAACTTATGGTTTCCCCTGCTCATTTATATACTCTAGACGAATTCGTATTAGAAGTCGTCAAAATGGAAACCAATTAGTGATCCCACCCTAACAAGGATTCATTGAAGATTACCAGTATGAACGTAAGTAAGTTAGCGACCATAGTCGAGGGTGACCCGAAGGCTCCCTTTTCGATAGCTACTACACCAAGGTGTAGGGGAGGGCGCTACTCCATTCCCTGGATTGCTCCACTTTACCCTTGAACCGTACCTTATAATGCTGAGTGTTAAGCAAGGTGGTATCAAGTTCCATTTTTAAAGTCTTTGGTATGACTCGACCTGGGATTGAACCCAGGTCTCCCGGGCCATTGGCGAACACTCTAACCGCTGGGCCAAATGCTCAATAAAATCAAGTACAATAATATCTCAGCATATAGTCGCACCCGGGGCCATATTCGTACAGTACTGTTTTCCAGAATAAACTTCTTTGTTTATTTATTTCTTTATTTATTATTTTTATTTATATATTTCTAGCGTTAGCCTTTGTACAAATGTCTTGAATATATATTAATTTGTCTATGGACTATCATTTTTTGTATAGTATTTTGTTCTCAATTACTTAGAGCATAATGCTGTATTTATATCGTTTACAAGTATGTTCTTGCATGAATTAATTGATTTTTTACATAAAAATGAACGCATTTATATCTACTAAGATAAACAGAAATAACCTATCATATCTACAAAATTACGTCAATATGCATATATAACCACACATTCAGAGTGGGGTATATAAACAGAAACTGAGCCAGAGAGAGAGAGAGAGAGAGAGAGAGAGAGAGAGAGAGAGAGAGAGAGAGAGAGAGAGTAGTAGTAGTAGTAGTAGTAGTAAGCAAAAAAACAAAATGTTCACATAAAAAATGTTAGTGAGAAAGAAGATAGAAAATCTGACATCTGGAAAAGAAATTGAATGAAAAATGACGAAAGAACTAAATGGTATTATATAGTGAAAGGAAATGTGGGAATAATAGTTTGAAAGAAATTATCTATAAAATGTTAAATCGATTGTCAAACTGAAAGAGAGATGTGTATAAAAAAGGGCGACGAAAACAAAAGCATTGTAAGATTTTTTGTTGGATATTTTTTGTGACGACATAAGTCCACATCGATCACTATTCAGCGTTCCATATCAATAAAACTCAATGGCCCTGCACATGATTGATTAGAAGTCAGATTTTCATTGTTTAAAACAATAAAAAAAACTTGCGTTTAGTGTCCAATGAAACAAACATACAAACAAACAAACAAATAAACTTTGACAATTACTATAAAGAAATATAAAACCTATCCCTGTTCTCGGAACATGAAAAGAAATAAATAAATAATAGTTCAGAAACAAAAGGATAAAACACACACACACACACACACACACATACACACACACACACACACATATATATATATATATATATATATATTAGATTTATTAAATCCCCCCAAACACTTAATTTTTTAAATTTCACAATGCAATAATTAATTATAATAAATTATTAAAGCATAAATCTTTCGAGGAAATGTATCTAAGTCTGGTGGGAATATCATCCTAAAACTTTATTAAATTGCTTTGTAAAAAGTATGTTATAGGGTTCTCATAACTGATAATTAAAAAAATGTTTTCTTTTTTTAATTTCTCCAAACAGATATAAATTTCATTATTATATAATCTACAAACCCTCCGAGATAGATAGATAGATAGATAGATAGATAGATAGATAGATAGATAGATGTAGGTATATGTATCTAAAAATGTTTAATTGTAAGATATGAAAGCAGTCAGTTCCTTATCTACGTATAACAGACTGTTTTCATCAATTACTCTTTCTCAACAATTCAAATCATCGACTTATACTATACTCATGTACACAGTCTTAGATAGATAGATAGATTCTATTAAATTAAATCCAAGGTATTGGAAGAGGATTTATATACCATGTGTTCTATCAGGATGAAAGAGTATTTCATAATATCAAAATCGCTTAAATGCTGACAAAGCCAGATTAATAAAAGCAATGGCTATGCAACTGTTAAATCAAGCTATAATTATTGCCTTGATTGATTGGTTGGTTGTTTGGTTTTACTGCATGTCAATTTTTGTTGGGTTATTTTCATTTGCCGAAGTCAGTTTAACAATTATGGTTCCTAAACATATAGCTTTATTCTAAACAGTTGGCTGCTTTGTTATCTCACACAGATGTATTTCCACCCTGTCGGTTGGGGCTGTAGAATACGCCGACTGCACCTCTACAGAAGGGTAAGACCCCACCCCCAATGAGGCCACCTGTTGGCCGTGGGTGGCGACCCGTAAGGCGCTAGGACGGATCCCTGGTGGTTGAGCAGTCATTGATCCGGTGACAGAGTGGTCAAAGGCTTGCAACACACCACTTTGACCCTTACTTGGTCGGACGGGTGGTCGGATTGGGCCCGATCTGATCAATCGGCTGGTCCCGACATGCCCTAGCACATATGTTTGTTTTTTGGGTTTTTTTCTGATCATGTTATACAATCTGCTCTAGGGGATCTATTCGATCTGCTCTTATGGAAACATTCCCAAACCTTTATTTTATATACGCTAGAAGGCGAGGACTGAGGATCAATTGTACAAAGAGTCAGGACTTTGAACCAATGTTAGATTATTGCATAACTAAAACCAAAATTTGGCAGAGGTTCGGAATCATGATCTTGGCATGAGTATACTGGTATTGTAACCCCGTCTCAGCCAAGGTGAATGGTTTGCCCCCTTGGTTTATTTCCAACATAAGTTTGACTCCATGGTGGGTGGTGGAACATAGGACCAATGAAGAATATACAACACTCATGGCGTCCTCTTTTAAAAAACCAAAACGAAGAATCAAGTTCTGAAAGTGACGGTGAAGAAATCACTAGATTTCCAAGATTCATTGTCTTAGAAGCTCAAGATGATTCTCCATTGGCAACTTTATTCTCGGTTATAATCGAAAAAATAATATCTTCCAATTTACAACCAAAAACAGTTTTAAAAAAACTGAGAAACGGAAACCTCGGAAAAAAAGAAACACGAAGATTTTCTGCTAAAAATGAAAACTTTTCACAACAAAAAAATAATTGCTTACCCTCACCAAAACCTTAATCCATGTAAGGGGGTGGTGAGGAGTCAAGAGCTGTCTTTGTGTTCTTTAGAAGAAATCAAGAAAGAGTTAAAACCACAGGGAGTCACTGATGTGAAAAAAGTATCGATAAAGAGGGATAATAAAATTATCCAAACAAACACGTATATTATGACATTTGAATTACCAGTAATCCCACCAAAAATAAGAATAGGTTACTCAGTGGAAAGGGGGGATAAATTGTTCCACCCTCTAAGGTGCAATAAATGTCAGAAATACTGGCATCACCAAGATAAATTTAACAGAAAAAGTGTGTGTGGAAAATGTGGACAAAAAGACCCTGACCACACACACATATGTGCAAACTGTGGTGAAAATCACCAGGTATATTCAAAAACGTGCAAAAAATGGAAAAGAGAAAGAGAAATTCTATCCATAAAATTATACCAAAAACATATCTTTCCTAGAAGCACGAATGATAGTTGAAGCTACAAGCAGAGATAAAACTTATTCTCATGCAGTAGCCGCACCAACCCGTACAGAAGCTACAAACGAGTATCTGAATCTAGTCAAAAAATTGATACATCTTGGACCAGACGACTGGCCTAACTTTATTAAAAATATAAGATCCAAACTAGAGGAATCAATGGTAAAAACAAAAGATCAAAAAGAACTAATAGAGGAAAAGGGCATCAAGGTCCCTTCCACTCAACCAGATACCTCCACCCAAAATAAAAATACAAAAACAAATAATGAAAAACCATCTACTGACTGTACTGAACATCGAAGGAAAATAGTCCTGGTCCGACATTAATCAAACCAAACCAATCAACCGTTTAAACCAATCAAAGATCCGGGGAAAAATCCCCAGCCAAGCAGAATGAACGTCCAAAAAAATAAAATTAAACCAGACATGAAATAGATTTGAAGGACTAGAAGTAATGGATATAACTGAAAAAACATTTAGAAACCAACAAACTAACTAAACACAAAAAAAAAGACAAAACATAAACCCTATCAACCCAGGGTCGAAAAATAACCCAGTGGAATTGTCGAGGATCAAAAGCAAATATCAATTAACTGCTTTTATTAATAACACAAGAATATCCTTCAATTATCTGCCACCAAGAAACATTGTGACAACATTAATATCAGGAACTATGAGATGTTTAATTACACCCATGATTCCGGAGGCAGGGCTTCTGGAGGGGTATCGGTTCTGATCCGAAAAGATATACCAGACAGTAAAATAAATATAACAACAAACATCAAAGCAGTTGCCATTAAGGTTACACTGTATAAAGCAGTGAATATATGCTCTATATATATTCCATCAAGCGATGACATTAACAAAAATGAATTAAAGAAGCTGATTGATCAATTGCCAATACCTTTCATCCTTTTGGGGGACTTCAATTGTCACAATACCTTATGGGGATGTAAAGACACAAAAAAGGGTAAAATGCTTGAAAAGTTAATCAATGAAAATGGTATGTGCCTACTCAATAATGGTGCATTTACATATGTCAACCCATCTAGCGGAAATCACTCAGCCATTGATCTAAGTTTATGCGACCCCCACAGCTTATATGGACTTTGCTTGGAATGTGTATGATGACACTTGTGGTAGTGATCACTTCCCAATCTTGATCCAAAGCTCAAAAGCCAGCAGGGAAAAAAACCCGCTGGAAGTTAGACAAAGCCAACTGGTAAATATTTAAGGAAGAATGTAAAAATAGGTTGACCCATATAGAGACAAACCACGATATAATAGAGCACTTCAAAGAAACATAAATTGAAATAGCAAAAGAGTGCGTTCCTAAAAATTCAACAACCAACAAACGTAGCAGACCCTGTTTCGACAATGAATGTCGAAAAGCGATCAGATTGCGAAGAGCTGCTCGGAAAAGGTTTCAAAAACTACCCACTACTCCCAATCTGATAGAGTATAAGCTGAATAGGGCTAAATCTCGCAGGGTGATAAAAGCAAAGAAAAAAGAATGCTGGCAAAAATATGTCAGCAGACTGAATTCCTCCACCAAACCAAAAGCAATTTGGGAGATAATCCAGAAAATTGCCGGTAAACATCAAGCAACACCAATTAAACACCTCTCCAAAAATAACTTCATCATAACTGATAAAAAGGAATATTGCAGATTTGCTAGCTGAAATTTTTCCCGAAATTCATCAAGTCAAAACTGCAAGTTGAAATTTATTACGGTCAAACAAAATGTGGAAAAGTACAAATTAAATTTCAAATAAAAAAAAATAGGAACAATATAATAGCCTGTTTTCATTAAAAGAATTAAAAGACTCGATAAAAAGATTTCATAATACCGCTTTAGGACCGGATGAAATCCATTACGAGTTCTTGAGGCAATTACCTTCAAAATCATTAAAATTTCTTTTAAGAATATATAACAAATTGTGGACAGAAGGTAAATTTCCGGATATATGGAGATAAATCACAGTAATAGCAATTCCAAAACAAGCGAAAGACAACTCGGACTCACAAAATTATAGACCAATTTCATTGACCAGTTATTTGTGCAGAATAATGGAGAGGATGATAAATGATAGATTGGTTTGGTATTTGGAATCCAATGGTCTTATTTGTAATCTACAATGCGGATTCCGTCGTAAAAGATGTACAACAGACAACTTGGTTCGCCTGGAAATAGTTATAAGGAAGGGATTCATTAGGGACGAGCATCTCGCTGCTATTTTCTTTGATCTGGAGAAAGCCTACGATATTACGTGGAAATATGGAATAATGAGAGTTCTGCGTGATCTCGGACTGAAAGGTAGACTCCCACATTTTATCAGTGGGTTCTTATCAGACCGTAAATTTAAAGTCCGAGTTGGATCTACTCTCTCTCATATGAAAAATCAGGAAGAGAGAGTCTCTCAAAGTAGTGTACTATCCGTGACCCTGTTTAGCATTAAAATAAACAATATCACAAAATGTTTAACCCCCGGAGTTGACGGATCTTTATACGTGGACGACCTCCTAATATGTTGCAGATCAAAATATATACACGCCATTGAGCGTAAACTCCAACAATGCTTAGACAAGTTAAATAAGTGGGCAACAGAAAATGACTTTAGGTTTTCTCAAACAAAAACTAAATCCGTGCATTTCTGTCGTAAAAGAAAACTTCGTAATGATCCATGTTTGAAACTTGAAAGGACAGAAATCCCTGTTGTAAATGAATATAAATTTCTGAGTTTAGTATTCGATAAAAAAAAACTTACCTTTATTCCCCACCTGAAGTACTTAAGTTCTAGTCGCAGTAAAAGATTACAACTGTTAGTTGTGATAGCCCACACAGAGTAGGGAGCAAATCAAGGAACTCAACTAAAATTATTGAGGTCTCTGATTAGATCAAAGCTGGATTACGGTAGTTTTATATACTAGTCAACTAGAAATACCTATTTAAAAATACTTAGTCCAATCTGCCATGGAGGCCTGAGGTTGGTGCTTGTAGACTTCCGAACGTCTACTGTCGAAAGTCTATATGCAGAAGCTAATGAGGCACCTGCAATTTTAAGGAGTAATAAATTGGATGACAAACTGAAATCGTGCCCTGGTAATCCTGCGTATAATGCTACATTCCTTCCGAGATATGGGAAGTTATTCGAAAAAAGAGAAAAGGCTATAAAACCTTTTGGCCTTCGGATGAAATCAATGCTACAACAATCTAAAATATCCGTTAAAAATATACATCAAGACATCTTTCCTAAAACACCACCTTGGATTCTTGAAAAACCCGAAATGATCCTCACGTTGAATGAACTCCCCAAAACAAAAACCATCCCGGCACTTATATTGAAAAATTTCATCATATTGTATCACACTACCCTGAACATTTACACGTCTTCACAGATGGCTCAAAGGACCACAGTAGAACAGCGTGTGCAGCTGTCGTAAATAAAATAATTCACAAAAAGGCTCTTCCAATGGAAACCTCCGTCTTCACTGGAGAAGTATGTGCGATTGACCTTGCTCTCAACATCATTTCTAGGGACACATAACAAATTTATCATATTCTCTGACTCACTCTCTGAATTAACATCACTGGAAAATAAAAAGCTGGAGAACCCATTAATTTTTAAACTGCTCAGTAGACTAGACTCAATGTCTAGTCATAAAAAATAATTTTGTGTTGGATTCCGAGCCACATCGGAGTAAGAGGGAACGAAAGAGCAGGCTCGGCAGCCAAATCGGCCTTAGATCTAGCCCTAAAGCTATCTCCATTCCATATACCGATTTGAAACCGATAATCAGTAAATTCCTTTACAAAAAATGGCAACAACGATGGGACATGAAGATCCATAATAAAATCTTCCAAATTCTCTCCATTTTAGGAGAATGAAGACCAGCTTTTAGAACATCGAGAAGAAAACAAGTCATAATATCCTGATTGCGCATTGGTCATACAAGGCTTACTCACGTTTTCATACTGAAACAGGAACCACAACCACAGTGTTTGATGTGTCAGACAATTTGCACGGTTAAACACATTCTTATAGAATGCAGAGCTTTCGCTGTCATCAAAAAGCGATTTTTCAAAGTGACTAGTTTAACCGAATTGTTCGAAAACGTCAAAATAGATGACGTTCTGTCCTTTTTGCGAGAGACAGGGTTGTACGAAAAAATATGACGGATTAAAACTGATTAATCATGTGCAAACAAATGAAACACTGCTTATATAAAATTTTACCTACTAGGTGTTCGTTCAGAAATCTTTGGTTGAATGTATATACATATAGATAGAACTTGGCGTTAAATAACCTACAAAGGTTGATACGCCATAAAACCCAAATACCAACTATTTGATCAATAGGTTGGACCTGAAAATGTCCTGCCACTCTAATTGAGACTTGATCGGAAAGTAATGGCCACGAAGATTGGATTGCAACCTCCTCAAAATCTCCTGAAACCAAGCCTCACTACCGGGCGTAGTTTATTGCTATGCCCAGGGTATGCTATTTTGACTTGGTTTCGCGTCTTTGTTTAATGGCATATCAACGTCTGTTGTATATTCAATGCTAAAAATATCCTTGTTGAAGACCAGTGGTGGTACTATTTAACACATAGCTGGGAGGATAAGATGGTTTATACTTTTCTCAAGAGTAAAGTCAAAAAGTGAACATCGAACTTGCTTACTACGATTTCGCAGTCCATCATTTTAAGCATTATGCCATGGGAATTCCACCTCCTATTCTGTGGTGGGGGTCTTACCTCTTTACAATGAATACAAATGACTTATTAAAAAAAAATTTGCCGGTCATAAATTTCACCTTGCAATTAAATCAAAAATGTATTTTTGGAGTTGAAATCGAAATCTATTAGATATCACTTAAGTAGCATGTAATGGATTTTTATTTTAAGTTCAAAGAATTTTAATTTTAAAGCACACCTGAAATGAATTGAGTATATTTACTCACCTTATCTAAATTCAAGAATAAGGCCAGAAATATGGAACACTAATTAGAATTTAATTCACAGGAAACTTTCAACTAAACTTGCCTTTAAAATATTCTTAGTCTCAAGATGACCTCTTGAGGAAAAAAGAAAAGATTAAATTAGTCGTAAGACATCAAGAATGGGAGATGAGTAAAGAATCGAAATATTACAAGGACCTTTTTAAAGATTATTATTTTTTTAACATGTTTTCAAAGAGCTATTAATTGATGTAAACGATAGAAAGTGGCTGTTTATGTATGTATTTTTTGATTGCCATTCCTCGAAACTTACTTCAGTATCTTGTATATCAAATGTTCTTTTCTATCGCCCACATCAACTTTGCTAAGTCAGGCTCAGTTTGGTCAAAGATTTATAATTGGTGAGTTGTTTCGTGCTTTGTGGCAGATCAACTATTATGGTTTATTTGACGCCAAAGTCTGTTTATATATATATATATATATATATATATATATATATATATATATATATATAGGTGTGTGTGTGTGTGTGTGTGTGTGTGTGTGTGTGTGTGTGTGTGTGTGTGTGTGTGTGTGTGTGTGTGTGTGATTTGTAAGTGATTAGAATGTAAGTAGCTATTTTTAAACTAGCTAGATCTCATTTGCTTGCACGCAGTCAGACGGTTTCAAATATTGCTAACAATAGTTTTTCAATTTAATATTAATCATTTGTTTGCCCACAGTCACATGGTTTCAGGTATTCCTATGTAACCCTTTAATATTAAGCAATTGTTTGCCAACAGTTAAAGGACTTCAAGTGTTGCTATTTACCATTATTAATTCTATTTATCAAAGACGAATAATTTGCTGTTGGGCTTGAAATAAATAATAATAATAATAATAATAATAATAATAATAATAATAATAATGGAAGATTTAGAAGTTGACGACCGAGTGGAGACCATCCAAACAACAGCATTATTGAAAACGGCCAGAATACTGAGAAGAGTCCTGGACACTTGAGGAGACTTGCTGTCACTCAAACTCCAGTGAAAGACCATCAGCTTACGCTGATGTGAAAAACTCTAATGAGTAATAATAATAATAATAATAATAATAATAATAATAATAATAATAATAATAATAATCCTTATCAAATGATTGAACAGTTTTATTTGACTCATAGATGGGACCCTAATAAGTTCTACCCCTCGAGGTTATAATTGACATGAGAGAAATGGTAATGAATGAGTACTCCACATTCCTCAAATTCCTAGTCTAGAACTTCATCATCATATGTAGTATAGTGTCATACTCACAGCACCCAAAGTTTGTTTTCCTCAGCCACCACCTTTTAGCACATTTGGGATAAAACAGTTTGGATATTTGTTACAAGTGCTATTTGAAGAATACAGTTGGGACTTAATCTTACAGGTACTAGGACCTCTCCGTCTACCCAGTAGGACTGCAGTGAAGTGTTGCAGGTGATTCGACCACGACGGACTACCCAGCCATGTCATCGGACTACTCATCCATGTCCTCAATCCTTATTGATGACCACCCACTGCAAAGAGGTAACCTCGTTGATGAGGGTCCTACCCTTCTGCTATGGATTAGTCGCTGCATTCTACAGCCACAGCTAACAGGAATGCATGGTATATGATTTCTGCGCATTTTTCTGAGTTTTTCCCACCAAATTCAATATTTTAGATGTGCTCTATAAATGTAGTGGTCTTTTCACTAATTGTCTGATTAATATAGATCTAATATTAATCTCCTTCTATATTTGTCTCTTCCATGAGGTGGAGCTATAGAACACATCAGCTTCACCTTTGCAGAGAGGCAAGACTCACCTAACGAGTGTCCTGATATAACAATAAACAATCTGATGGTGAGGCTCCAATAATGCTGGAGCTTTGAGGAATGAGGAGTACCCCTTTATTGCCATCGCTACCAGGTCCACTCTGGCACCGAAACTGTGTAAATACGCTAAACGGAATTGTTTGAAATAGAACTGTTTATATGCATAAAAACAGATTTGGCATTGAATAAACTACAATGGTTGATATGTCATAAAACCAAACCAAACCAATCTACCACGGGGAGAACGTTATTTGTATCTTTTCGGGATAGTTTTATTTATTCTTTCATTCCTTAAAACCAATACAATATAAGAGAATGTTTGCTTTGTCCGTGTAAATACTTAAAAATTCAACTTTTTATCATAATCTAGCAAATATGTTCTTTTTTATGTTTATCAGTTGTCTGATAACTTATGGTCGGACATAGATATGGCCACTAACAATGGTATTTAACAACAGAACCCAAAACCATACATTTAGCCTACTAGTATATATTAAATAATTAGGGAGTTTGATCCATCTGATAAAATAAAAGGGTATTTTTCAAAGCTTTGGCTATCTCAATTCTACTCTATGGATTAATCAGAAAATTTCTAATTCAAAAATCAAAATCATCAATTTTTATCTCTGACTTATTCCCTACAATTTTCCGGTCATCAAAAATTCATTGCTTCAAAACATGTCATATTTACATTTTTAGTACAACTAATGACCAAAAACCATAAAAGTTAACCTCTCAGCGATATTCATCAACTTATAAGTTGTCGCATCTATTTTTCCGTTTCTCTTTTAGATGAGATTTTTGCAAATATATTTCATAGTGTACATGTTAAAAAAAAAAAAAGATGTTTATTTGTTATATAATTCTTAAACGATCAAAAAACAATCAAATCAAATTAAATTTTGACGAAATAGAATATCATTTCCCAGAGACCTAACAGGAAATTTGCGTAAATTTGCGTTTTCATATTACACCACATGGTACTTAGCGGCATGAAATTTGCGTAAATTTGCGTTTTCATATTACGCCACATGGTACTTAGCGGCATGAATTTATCTATACTGGATTTTTCTCAACTTCCAGACATATTACTTTATTATCTTTAGACGCATGTGCGAGTATACACGTGTTTGCATATAATGTACACGAGGAGACTTACATGGAAGCGATTGGAGGAACGTAAGAAAGAAAGAGAAAATTGACATTGGAAAAAAATGTCTTTGTGCTTCAGGGCTATATTTCTGTTTTCTGGACATTGTATAAAAAAAAGTCTGTGCAGCAGCATTACAACTCTTTTCAACAGTATTCCCTCTGCAACAATCTTCGAACGTCAAAACCCACTATTTGCGTTAAAATTCTTTCCTAAAAAAAGAAAAAAGATGGATAAATAATTCTACTTTATATCTGCAAGTCAATGTGGACTACACATCTCTCTCTCTCCCCCTCTCTCTCTCTCTCTCTCTCTCTTTCTCTCTCTCTCTCTATCTCTCTCTCTCTCTCTTATTAGCCTTGAATAGAGAGTGAAAGAAAGAGAGAGAGGGGGGAAAGAGACCTTGGTTCATTTGTATTGGTAATGGGCAAAGAAATTCATGTGATAAAATGTGGTAAAGAGGGTTTTCCGGCAATGGAAAAAATAAAATGAATATAAAAAGGAAAGAATAAGGATTAGAATGATGTTAAAGGAAAAATCAAGAAAGGGATATAAAAGTAGTGAATCAATAAAGAAATTAAATTATAAAAAAAAGAAAACGGGTAAAAGAAAAACCGAAAAATTAAAAAAAAATGATGATTCAAGACTAACTCAAAAGACAGAAAAAAAGGAAGAAAGAAAGGAAATCGATGAATAAATAGAAAGAAAAAACTGAAAATCAAAGAAAAGGAGTGTAGATGATGAGTTAAGAACAAAGAAAGAAAGAAAGAAAGAAAGAAAGAAAGAAAGAAAGAAAGAAAGAAAGAAATGGAACAGTAGAAAAAGGCTAAAAAAGGAACAGAAGAAAGTCTGGTAATAAAGAATGAATCATGATTTTGGAAGGAATATTATGATTAACGTATGAAAAGGGATAAATGAACAAGATGTTGGTGATTGTAAAAAAGACGTTAAAGAGGTACGAAGAAAAGCAATGTTTATAGAACGAAAAAAGACGACACGACAGAAGAAACTAGGGAAGCAATTCAAATAAAACTGAACAAAGAAACAGCAATAAAGAAAGAATAAAATGGAAAAATTGAAAAAAGCGGGTAATTAAAGACAGAAAAGGTAAAATGAAGGAGAAAATTATAGAAATTATTAATGAGTAAAAATACAAAAAAAAAAAAAGGAAAAAGGGTGAAAAAAAGTGCCAAAAAAATAAACAAAAGGAATAAAGATGACTGCGCAGGACGAATGAATAAAAAAAAATAGAGTTAAGAAGAAAAATAGAAAGAAAGAGTTTGAGGTGATATAAACAGAAGGAATCTAATTGAAGAATAAAGGATCTTGGAAAAGCAAAGAAGCCTGAAACTACAGAAAATTTACGAAGAGACAAAGTAACAAATTGAACATACAAAAGCAGAATGGAAATCAGCAAAAACACAAAATGTACACGAACCCAAAGAGAGACAAAGAAAAAAAGATAGTAACATAATAAAAATAATAAAAAAAAATGTTGAGGATATGGGGGCCGTTTTTGCATCTGCCAATGCAAAAAAAAAAGAAGTAAAAAGAAAATTGGTATTTTCAAGCATCAGGTAAAGCTTTCTGCATAATGGGTAATGTCTTAGGTTTTGTTAAAATATTCTTACCAAGAAAAACCACAAAGCAGCTTCTGTTTATACTTTCTTATATCATTTGCATAAAGATTTGTTTGAGTTGGTGAGTGCTTGTCAATTTATGTGTATGTGCACTGAGCACACGTGTAGTGTGTATATAAAACATTTTGAATCTAATAGTGCGATTCCAAGTGCAAGAATTCTATTCAGTCTTACATTTGATTATAATCATGAATTGACAGAAAAGAATTACAGCTGAATAGGCATTTCTATTTACTCAGAATTAAACTTAGTGTGAACATAGAGGATTAGAGCAAATGTTCAGATGTACACTACAGAATTTTCAGAATAAGAGACGCATTAATGATAATTAGATATCATAAACGTACAATTACCAAGTTATATATATATATATATATATATATATATATATATATATATATATATGTGTGTGTGTGTGTGTGTGTGTGTAAAGTTATAAATTCGGAGAAAAGGAAAAGAAAGTAGAAGCTGAATTAGTTATTTATTCGAGGGTGACCGGAAAGCTCCCTTTTCAATAGCTACTACACCAAGGTGTAGTGGAGGGCGCTACTCCATTCCCTGAATTACTCCACTTTACCATTGATCCATACCTTATAATGCAGTGTTAAGCAAGACGGCATCAAGTACCATTTTGTGAGTCTTTCGTATGACTCGACCAGGGAATGAACCCCGGTCTCACGGAGCATTGGCGAACACTCTACTCATAAGGCCAAATGTCCGGAATTAGTTATAGAACAACCAAATATTTTAAAAAGTGTTCACTATTTGCATAGTACACCTTTTTAGAACAAAAACCTGATAGAGCGCTACCTAAACGGCTTCTGTCGGTTTCGTTTCTTTGTTTTAATGTCATTTCAACTTTCAGGGTTATCTAATGTCAACGTTATCTTGTAGAAGAGCAATAATGTTATTTAACCCAATGGAGGGGTAAGGAAGGTCATTCATTTCTGAAGAGTATTCACCTGAAAATGAACGTAATACCGTGACCGTAGTTTGAACACTCTAGCTATTATATCACTGTCCAACACGTTAACCAAATCCATATTTACCAACCCCTCCGCTCGAGCAGGATATGACACACGGTCATTTTAAGCGGAGTTTAACAGGTTTGAATTCAGAGTTTTCCTTCTCCTAGACTAGTTGCCTCACCAAGGCTGAAGAACCTAGTCTGCCCTACTATTTACCCATAGCTGGAGGGAGAATAATTGGATTCATACCTTTCCCTAGGGTATTAGTGCTATGTGAAATGCAGTCAGTCTCGTCCAGAATTTGAACTCGTATCACTGTCTCCATTTAACGTTAACCATATCACCATTTGAATTACCTCCAGAAAACATGAAATTCCATGAAACTTTTATTAACAGGCATATGAAAAGACTGAAGTGATCTTTTGAGTTTTTGAACTATTCTGCTTTGCCGGCATTGACGCACTTTTTTCTAGTTTGGTTTTCCCCGTTAAAGTGCTCTTAATTACTGTTAAGCGAGCATTTGTTAAAATAGTAGGCAAATGGAAGTCATCCGTCTCCAGAAGTGTTTCAATGAGGTCAGTAAATTTATTCTATTAAACTGTTCATTAAAAAAAAATGCACATATTTGATTTAAAATAATTCTGTCTTAAATCTCCGCTGTATTTTGTGTTGTTTAAATGATGAATGAAATTACATTTCTGCGACTAAATTTTAGGAAAAAGCTTTACAGTTGGAAGACGAAATTCTAAATTTGCAAAAAAATTACCACCCCCACCAAAAAAACACCTCAAATGTAGCTTAACACGTGCTAAGACGAACCCCTAAAAGAAAGATAGTAGACTCCTTCTCCACCCCACCCCGATGACCATATTAAAGGAGTGGAATTTTAGTTTAAATCCTGGTAAAATTAGTTATAATTCAAGAGAGTATTTGTTAAAATAGTAGGCAAATGGAAGTCATCCGTTTCCAGAAGTGTTTCAAAGAGGTCAGTAAATTTATTCCACTAAACTGTTCATTTAAAAAAATGCACATATTTGATTTAAAATAGTTCTGCTGTATTGTGTTTTCAAATGAAGAATGTAATGTATTTTAAATGTAAGGACATGTTTTGCAGTAAATAAAAAAAAAAGATCTTTTAAATTAAAGAAAAAACAAATTGAATATACGACTCTGGTCGAATGTATTAGTATACACGGCAAATAGGTTTTGAATCTTTTCTAAAAGCTTAGAAGTCTCAGTTTGCCCACCCTCATAGCAGTTAATAAGAAAACAAAACAACCCAAGGCAAATTCGAAATGCCACCTCTCCTAAAAAAAATGTATATATATATAAGATAAAATAAAAACACATGTTAAGGCCAGTATCGGATGACAGGTTAAAATATACCCAAAAATTTCTTTAAATAAACATTAGTCCTGGCCTTTAACTAAGTCAAAACTTAAGGTAAAAGAGGGATTTTTTTTACGCGTACACATGGAAAGCAGCAAGATGGACGTGAAGGTATTCGAATGCGCAATGTGTAACTTTTCCTGGACGTGTGAGTCTTGCGGCTTAACGCTCACGATTATCATTTCGATCGGGGAACTACTGCTGCTCCTCTATAAGAGTGGCTTCTATAGATGAGAATAAAAACAGCCATCGAAAGATAACCATGACCCACACGCAAACCACATACATAAACCGCATCGCTCTTCGCATGGGTAAAAAAGGGGCGCGTCCTGCTGAGGTTGGAGCCCTGGCCTCAGTGTTCGAAAAATCAGCTACAGAGCTCAAACTCAAGCAAAAACTACTAAAATGCAAACAAACAATACAGATAGCGACATTTAACGTAAGAACCCTAAATAGAATAGGTCAACTGCCAGAGCTAACTGCATCAGCCGTAGAATATAAGATATAATATGCATACAAGAACACAGATACACGCACACCGAAGATATCAAATATCACGAAACTGGCAATGGATGGACGCTGGTCACTGTATCGGCATGGAAAAACTCTGTCAATGCCTCAGTAGGAGGGGTGAGAATGCTTATAGGACCAAGAGCGTTAAAAACACTTAATAGCATTGAGAGAATACAACCTTGGATGATGGCTGCAACGTCTAATGGCAACCCCAAAGCAACAATCATCTCCTGCTACAGCCCTACCAATGTTAGTGAAGAAACCGAACTAGTCACCTTCTACAAGGAGCTATCCTCCCTAGTGCGTAGCATTCCGAAACACAACCTGCTAGTCATTGGCGGGGATATGAATGCACAAATCGAGAAAAACAGAAACAACAAATACAGCCTACACAACACGTCAAATAGGAATGGACAACATCTAACTGATTTCATGATAGAAAATAGATTAACATGCCTCAATACAAACTATCAAAAAAGTGAGGGGAAATCATGGACCTACACATACGCAAACAATAGTAAAGTACAGATAGACAACATCTTTATAAACAGGAAATGGAAAAATAGTGCAATGAATTGCAAGGCATACTCCTCTTTCGAGGGTGTGTCCTCCGATCATCGAATAATCACGGCCAAATTACGACTAAGCCGACGAAAAAACGCCAAACGAACAGCGACAACTAAGCACTATGATTGGGCCCTACTTAACAACAGAGATATTAGAGAAAAATATGCATTAGAATTAGGAAACAGATTCGAAACACTACAAGAGAAGACAGAAAAAGGTGCCCCAAATGACGAATATGAGAATTTTGCTGAAGCACACCTTGAGGCAGCATCAAAGTGTATTCCAACAAAATCTAGAACTAAATTTAGAGTCCCTTGGGAAACGTTAGCGGTTAGAGAAAAACAAGCACTCGTGAAAACTGCCTCCAAAAGCTATCGGAAGAACCCAACAATCACAAATGCCCGAAAACTAGAAAAGGCACAATATCAATTAGCAGGAATATATCTAAAAGAACAGACAGAATACATACAAAATCAGATAGATAAGATTAGAGACTCGATGGAAAATAAGCAATCTAGGATAGCCTGACAAACAATAAACGAAGTGAGTAAAAGGAAGAGCACAACCAAAGCAAAATTGAAAGCTGCTAGCCAACAAGAAAGTAAAACTGTGGAAACAGCATTTCGAAAATCTACTAGGAAAGCCACCGAAAGTAACGAATGAACCGATCACCAGAATTATCAGTAAGAAATTAGACATTAAACTATGTCCGTTCACCAAAGAAGAACTCTACTCGATTCTTAGAAAAATTAAAAATAGGAAAGCTGCAGGGCTAGACGAGATCCCCCCAGAAGTATGGAAGACCAGACAATTCGACGACATACTCCTCCGACAAAGCAACGCAGTCTATAATCAAAATAGGTTAGAAAGATGGACGAAGGGATGCATCCTTCCTTTCCCTAAAAAGGGCGATCTCGGATTAGCCAAGAACTACCGAGGGATAACACTTACATCCATAGCAGCCAAAATCTACAATGCCCTACTACGAAACCGCATGGAACCCAAAATACACAACATCCTTAGGAAAAACCAAAATGGCTTCCGGAGAAATAGATTCACGACCTCACAAATATTGACCATGCGTAGAATCCTTGAAGGCGTTCGGGCAAAAAACCTACAGGCGACATTACTATTTTTCGACTTTACCAAGGCCTTCGATTCCATACAGAGAGGGAAAATGGAACAAATCGTACTAGCATACGGCCTACCAAAAGAAACCGTTGCAGCAATAACGATTTTCTACAGAAACACCAAAGTGAAAGTACGTTCACCAGATGGAGACATAGAATACTTCGACATTGTTGCAGGAGTACTACAAAGAGACACGCTAGCCCCATACCTCTTTATCATCTGTCTAGACTACGTGCTTAGAACTTCGATCGACAAAATCAGAGAAAATAGCTTCGAGCTGACAAAGGAAAGAAACAGAAGGTACCACACAAAAACAATTACCTACGCCGACTACGCCGATGACATAGCGTTACTGGCGAATACGCCTAACCAAGCCGAGACTCTACTGCATAGTTAGGAACGAGCCGCCGCAGACATTGGCCTCCATGTCAATGCACACAAAACCTAATATATGTGTTACAACCAAACGGGCAACATTACCACACTAGACGGAGCCTCTCTGAAACTAGTAGGCAAAATCACCTCCCTAGGAAGTAGCGTCTCATCAACCGAAAAAGACATCGACACACGACTAACGAAAGCATGGACAGCAATCGATAGGCTCTCGATCATATGGAAATCAGACCTGACCGATAAAATGAAACGCGGTTTCTTCCAGGCAGCGGTTGTATCGATACTACTATATGGATGCACTACATGGACGCTAACTAAACGGCTGAAGAAGAAACTAGACGGCAATTACACAAGAATGTTGAGAGAAATATTGAGCAAGTCCCGGCGACAACACCCCACAAGACATCAACTATACGGCCACCTGCCTCCCATCACGAAATCTATACAAGTTAGACGAACCAGACACGCAGGACACTGCTGGAGAAGCAAGGACGAACTCCTCAGTGATGTACTCCTATGGACCCCCGCATATGGCCAAGCAAAAGCAGGACGACCAGCTCGAACATACATACAGCAGCTCTGTGAGGATATGGGATGTAACTCTGAAGGCGTTCCAAAAGCGATGAATGATAGGGACAAGTGGCGAGAGAGGGCCAGGGATATTCGTGCTGGCGGCACGACATGATGATCATATATATATTACCTATATATATATTACCTATATATATATTATGATGATTTTATATATATATATATATAAATAAAGTATAAACAAATGTTTTTATGATAGGATAATAAAATAATATATATATATATATATATGTGTGTGTGTGTGTGTGTGTGTGTGTGTGTGTGTGTGTGTGTGTGTGTGTGTGTGTGTGTGTGTGTGTGTGTTATTAATATATGATGAAATAAAATAAAAAACAAAAGATAAAAATGAATAAAAAAATAAGATTAAATAGACATATAACGAGCAGGAAATATCCCGATACTAAACGCTTTTTTATTACACTGTTTTTGCTATAGGTAAACATAAGTTAGGTGGCATCTCCACGGAAAATGATAGTTTTCTGAAACTACTAGACAAGTTAACCTACCGAGAATGCAGTGTCTCACCAACTGAGACAGACATCAGCATGTGACTAGCCAAAGAATGGCCAGCTAACGATAGGCTATAGGTCATATGGAAATCGGACCTGACCAATGAAATAAAACGCGTTTTTTTTCCAAGCAGCGGTATTGTCAATTCTGCTATATGGATGCACTGCATGGTCGCTAACTAAAAGTATGGAGAAAAAGCTTAAAGTCAATTACATTAGAACGCTGTGAGCAATATTGAATAACTGGACGCAGTATCCAACAAAGCAGCAGCTGTACGGCCACCTACCACTGATCCCGAAAACTATCCAAGTTAGACGAACCAGACATGTGGGACACTGCTGGAGAAGTGGGGACGAACTCATAAGCGACATACTCCTATGAACCACTTCACATAGACGAGCGAATTGTAGAAAACATGTCTAATTAATTGGACCAAGAATATACTGGACTTTCCCCTGAAGATGGGTTGTTTTGTTAATTGAATTGCAATGAGTGAAAGATTTATTAAACCAGAAAGCAGTTAATGAAATATAAAGGAAACATTGCTTGTAATTATATCAAATCAAGCTAATTTTTTTTTAATTTTCTGGACGTTTCATTTAATGTAAGTGATGGTACATGTTAACCATATAGAAAAAGGAAACAACACTCTGGTATATATAAAAATGAGATCAGATCACTTATCCAGAATCAAAAAAGACATTCAAAAGTCTATTGTATATAATATAGCCCCTAGATTTTGAAATGTATGTATATTCAACAAAGTCAAAACGGAATATGAACTAGCTCTAAAAAATAGCAAAACATTTAACAGACAAACTAAAAGTCAAAACGGTAACAATAAGGAGAAAAAACGCACTTGGAATGAAAATATAATATGGCTGACTCCCACCACCAGCAAAACAGTTAAAACAAACATGGATGAGGATATGTTTCCAATTTTTGAAAAAAACACATACAAAATCAGCAACACATAGCAAATTATTTAATAAAAACAAATTCAAAAATATCCTACATAAATGATATTAAAAAAATTATCTGCATACACATTAAAAGACATAAATGAAAACGATAAAAACCAGGACACCAGATGGTACTTCAGGGATAGAGAGCGATGTTCTTTATGAGATAATTGTTTGATTAATGTCATATATAAGACTGACCTCGGAAAAGAAGATTATAATGATGATAACAATAGAAGGATTTACAACGGAGCTACTAAATTAACTAGGAAAATTAAAAAGTATAATCCCTATCTGAGTATCACGTACAAAAAGAAATATGCTAACTGTACTACATTATTCAAACATATGACAAAAATAAGATGAAACTGGTAATTCACTCATGATAGAATAGAATATTTTTCAAAGGACTCTGCGTATAGAGGAGATTATATATTTTCACTTTGTCTGGGAAAAGAAATCATGTATTCTGAAATACACAAACACAGTCGGCTGGGTCTGAAAAATACACTGACTGCATCATTGCAAATACCCACCACGCCAACGAGTGTCCTTGATATAACATTAATCCATCGGAGATTTCGTAAATATGGAGTACTTTATTGCCATTACTTTCAGGTCCACTCTAACACAGAATGGTAATATCTGTTAAAGTCCCATCTATGGGTCAAATATAACTATTTAACCATTAAACTGTGAGCAAATGACAGATGTAAAATTGAATTGGCAGTGATTGGATGTAATTTACTAAGCTTTTGCTTAGATTTATCACCAGGACAATATTGCGCATAATGAAATTGAATTATTTGTGTTACCATATAGAAAAACCATTCAAATCCTTACAAACAAATTCTGAATAGAATTAAGTACGTTAGTTGTTGGTTTCTTGGTTGAGTTTTATGGCACATCAACCTTTGTAGGTTTTTTAAACGTCAAATTCATTTTAATACAAATAATCGATTCTATTTCAAACAATTCAGTTTACCATGAGTAAACAGTTTAATTGTCAAAATATTTCTATTTCAAGCTATTCAGTTTAATCAAACGGTTTAATTCAACCAATTCAATTTAGTATAAGTATAGATTTTGTTTACACACAGTTAAATGTCAAAACAGTTCTATATCAAACAATTCAGTTTCGTGTAAGTATAGTTTTAATGTCAAAAGCAGTTCCATTTCAAGCAATTCAGTTTAGCATAAGTATACAGTTTAATTGTCAAAAACATTTCTATTTCAAGCTATTCAGTTTATACAAACAGTTCTAATTCAAACAATTCAGATTAGCATAAGTATGCAGTTTAGTTCTATTTAACCCTTAGATTGGGCCCTATCAGGTGCTACCATTCCAGGCCAGAGTAGACCAGGGAGCAGTGGTAATGAATGGGAGCTCAGCATTCCCCAAAGCTTCAGTATCACTGGAACCTCACCATCAGATTTCTTAGTTTCATAACAACACACTCGTTGAGGGGAATCTTATCCCTCTACACAAGTGCAGTCGGTATATTCTGCAGCCCCAGCCGACTGGGCAATCATTTTAGATAGAGATATTCGAAACCATTTTCTGTATGCAAACAAATGATTGCTATTAACTATAATATTTTTGTTAGATAGCAATACATGAAACCATTTAGTAACAGTTGGTGACCTTAGTCGAGGTTTACCCGAACACTCCATTTTCAATAGCTACTACACCGAGGCGTAGGGGCGGGGATTATTCCATTCCCTGGATAGCTCCACTTTACCCTTCATCAGTTCCTTACAATGCTGAATGTTAAGCAAGGCAGCATCAAGTACCATTTTTTGAGTCTTTGGTATGACTCGACCTGAGATTGAACCCCGGTCTCCCGGACCATTGATGAACACTCTACTCATTCGGTCAATTGATTTAAGTGTGTGTAAACAAACGATTTCTGAGTTATTTAACATGTTGTCAACAAACTATTCGTTTTCTAATGATATATATTATATATATCTATATATATATATATATATAAAGAGGATTTGATATCCAATAACCTACAAGTGTTTATATACCAAAAAAACACAATGAATCAACCAACACACCAACCAAGACATCTGAAATATAGTTAACAAAATGATTTATAGAAAAAAAAGTTAATTACCCTGTAAGTGTAGACATATCAACTCATTCATTTTGTCATTTAGCACTTGATTGACCTCAAGATGTATTTTCCTAGTATTCCTATACAAATTTTAGACTGTTCAGATTCCAAAAATCGTTTTCTGTGTTTATATATATATATATACGAGGAACATACGATAAGTTTCCAGACTTTTTTCGTATAGGCACTTTTATTGATAGTACACACATGGAACTCTAGTCTCCTTCGAAGTAATCTCCTCAGCTTGCAATGCACTTGGTGTACTGTTCCAACAACAACTGGAAGGTCCCATGGAAGTCCCCTTGTGAGAGTGTGTCAATGGCCTTCATCACAGCCACTTTCATCTCCTCAATTGTCTCATAACGACAGCCTCTGAGCTTAGGGAATAACTAAAAGTCACATGGAGCAAGGTCTAGACTATATAGAGGGGGAGGAACTGCCTTGATCCCCATCATGCTCAAATACTCTGTGACAAAGAAGGAGATGTGCTTTGGTGTATTGTCCTGGTGGAAATCCCACTGACCCGATTTGAAGAGCGGTGGCTTCTTCCCAAGGAATCTCTTGCTGAACTCCCTTAAAACCTCAACATAGTAACCCTAACCCTAACCCTTTGGTCAATCAACTCTGGTGTATTGACTTCTTTACTCCTCCCACACCAGACTAGGTTCTTCAGCCTTGGTGAGGCAACTAGTCTAGGAGAAGGAAAACTCTGAATTCAAACCTGTTAAACTCCGCTTAAACATAGACCTTGTGTCATATCATGCCCGAGCGAAGGTGTCCTCGTGGTGTAATGGTTAAAGCGATGAGCTGCGGAATCGTAGTACGCGAGTTCGTACTCCAGTCGCGCTATTAAGTTTACTTTCGGCCAAATACCCTTAGGAAAGGTATGAACCCCCTTATTTTCCCTCCAGCTATGGGTAAATAGTAGGACGGACTAGGTTCTTCAGCCTTGGTGAGGCAACTAGTCTAGGAGAAGGAAAACTCTGAATTCAAACCTGTTAAACTCCGCTTAAAAAATTGACCTTGTGTCATATCCTGCCCGAGCGGAGGGGTTGGGTAAATAGTATCATGCCCGAGCGGAGGGGTTGGTAAATATGCTTACTCCTCCCACACCTCTCGTCATCCCTCACAGACTCCCTGACTTCCTTGAATCTCTTATGCCTCTCAAAAACTGATATTCGATTCATGCAAGATGGTCGAAAAGCAGTCTGAAGCATTCCATACATTTCTGAGGCATTTTTTCCAAGTTTAAAACAGAATTTTATTGCATATCGTTCTTCTAAAGTGTCCTCACGTCCAGATTGCATTTTTGAAATTCACCAGCTGTGACAATCAGGCTTTAGTAGGGTGTAAGCCAATTCATTTGAACCTTAAATCATAAAAATTGTTCAATCATTTCATGTATAGCAATAACATAGTGAATTTTCAAGAGCCTACGACAATTTTTAACACTCTTACGAAAAGAGTCTGGAAACTTACCGTATGCACCTCGTATATATATATATATATATATGTGTGTGTGTGTGTGTGTGTGAGGTACTCAAATGATTACATGTGATAAACTCCTCATACTGTAAAATCTATGATAGATAGAATTTGATAGACTTTTAAATAAATATCAGTAATAGCGCATATATATTTAAGTATGGATAACGTAGATACAGAGAGAAACGGCACTTGTTAATAATTTGATAATCGGACCAAAAGGTATGCATTCGCTGGACGTCCCTTTGTAAACTGTTTTGGCGGCATGATGAAAAGGCTGGTTTAGTTTGGGAGGCATTCAGGTAAATGCATTTAAATTCATACACCAAATCTATTTACAAGGTTATATAACATCATTTTGTTAATTTATCTATCTATCTATCTTCTTCTTCTTATTCTTCAAGCGAGTTTCTCCCACCAGCGTCATCAGTTGGTCTTTCGCTGAGGTCTAAGTGACTGGAAGTCTTTTTATGTGTCCATGATTCTACTTAGTATTCTCAACAATGCTGAAGTCTGAATGGTGTCCTCTGATTTCTAATTCTTCCAGTCTTTTCTCCAAGTGTTTGGGAACCGTTCGAGGGGCACCACCTACAATTAGCATCATGTTCCACATTATTTTTAGTACTCTGGCAAGATTCAAATATTTGTCTATCTTTGCATTTTTTTTCACTCTGTGGTCCGCCAGAATGACAAAAACCGCTAGAGAACAGTATGTCTTTTTTTTTCCCGGTATGACATTATGGTTGCCATCCGTTTCTGTGGGTGAGGGTGCCAATCATAGAATCCCTTTGTCTGTTTTGGCGCTAAACCCACACAAAAGGCATGTGCGCGAGATCTCCCATGAGACCGGAAGGACGAGGGAAGGAAGGTCCCTGAGATCGGTTGACAAAGGAGAGCAGAAGAAGACAGTCGGCAGGAGAGGCCAGTCAAGGGACCGACACAGTCAGCTGAAGGGATTTGCAGAGACCAATCGACAGAACAGGTCAGTCATGAGATGAAAGCCGGGCAGAGAGAAGACCAGTCAACAGAAGTCAGAAAGGCGACTGCTAAGACCTATGACCTACAGACGCCGGGTTGGCCAACGCTAGAATTTATGTCCGCATTCCTAGTAGCTTTGTAAGAGTTTTCGCTCGAGCACACGCTCGCGTTAGTTCATAGAATGCACAAAAAGTGTCAAAGTTCCCCCTCTTGCGCTTGGAGCTAACCCAAGCCCGATGGTTGGTTTTCTTTTCTTCCACCCTTCCGGTTGTGTTGGTAAAGGAATGTGAAATACTCCTGACCGGAGATGAGAAAAACCACGAGACGATTCTTATGGACATAAGTAGTTTGGTTGGTTGAGATAGTATTGTCACACTTGTTAATTAGCACCAGATCTGGTGTTTTGGCCAAAATTCGTTGAACAGATTTTACCGCAATATCCTAAAGAGTTTTATACGTCTCATTATTTATCTAGAATTCTGGTTTAAACATGTAACATTTAATTGGATAGTCAAAATCAAACCTCTTGCACATTCCCACAGAATCTACCCATTCGTGCCTAGTTTTTACTCTATCTTTGCTAGTTTGCTGTATTCGCTTATTATGAGATTCAACGTTTCACCTCTTTCTCCGCATAAATTACGTTTGCTATTCTTCGCTTTAACATAACTGGTCCTTATGTCATTGCCTTGAGCTGCTATGAGGAATTAACTGGTTATAGAAACTTATGAAAAGAACGACACTTTTCTATAAGTGTTAGGAAGGTGTAATTTTTTAATATAAAAATAAGAGAATAAAGACTTATTTCCAATCTGAGTGTACATAAAATAATTCACAAGTCAATTGAAAAACTTGCACTCTGCACACCTGCAAGTTATCAAAACAGTCAAACTAAGCAGGTGGCTGGAATATTTTTTAGGCTATGTTGGTGGATTGATGCATTTAATCTCATAACATCCCAAATTAGGCTTTGTTCTACAGTCTAAACCAAAAGAAAATATTTCTGGCCATTGGATCAGATCTTTGACTTGGTTTTTTAATCTTATATTGGTTTATATGAAAGGTGAGCCCCCCCCCCCATCACAACCACCACCACAAGGCGTGGGCTAGGACTCTTAATTATAGTGTATTGGGGCTTGTTTGAACAAATAATTAAAATCTAATACATAAAAGGAATCCTCTACCTACATATGAAGGTCAGAACTTTTGATTAGCTAAACAATGGTGATTAGAAAAATAGAAAATGATGTGATTTGTTGGCCAATCGTGATTTTTTTTTTCCGGGGGAAATTCTCAATAAGAAGAATTCTTTAAGGATAAAGAGTTGGAAATTTGAAAACCATAATCGAGACAGGCGAAAAAGAAAAGAAGTATCTCCAACCACTAGAGCTTCTCGAGCGAAAACCTCACACCCTGAAAACTTACCAGACTGATTAATATAGGAATACAGCACTAGCCTAATTATTCGGTTTGTCTTTTTCTCAATACAAAAAAGCAATTTCCTTACATATATTATATGCATCATGATTACACAACTCCGTTTCAATAAATACATATCTTTTAACGGAAAGGTATTCTTGATTTAAGCTGTGGACACCTTGGCAACTTATTTCCACCGACTTCCCTGAGCATTAGTTGAAGTTCCAGATACATTGTAACATCATTCTATCGTTTATCTTTCAAACACAACGTGGGTACAGTAGGAGTTTATATAACAACTAGACAGTGGTGGTAACTAAGGCAATAAGAAGTACCATGAACTAAGTAAGTGCCCGTGGTGTAGTCGTTATCGTCATAGGAAATGAACATGGCGACACGAGTTCAAATCCTGGACGAGACTGATTGCATTTCACATAGCACTAATACCCTTGGGAAAGGTATGAATCCAATTATTCTCCCTCCAGTTATGGGTAAATAGTAGGACAGACTAGGTTCTTCAGCCTTGGTTAGGCAACTAGTCTAGGAGAAGGAAAACTCTGAATTCAAACCTGTTAAACTCCGCTTAAAAATTGACCTTGTGTCATATCCTGCCCGAGCGGAGGGGCTGGTAAATAGTACCATGAACTAAGTAACTAAGGCAATAAGAAGTACCATGAATAGTGTAGAACTACATTAGAAGTGATTCAGTCGCTTTCTTTAGATTCTATAGTCATGTCAAGGTCTTCATGTCAAGGTCTTCATGTCAAGGTCTTCTCCTGTACAATCTTACAAGTTTGTCGCTTGAAATATCCATAAAGTTGTTTTTCTTCTCATTACTCTTTCTTGATATTTGTTGTTTTTCTGTCTGTATTTCTCCTGCCAATTCTGTTATAAGCTATTGTAATTCATCTCTCTTGGCTCTTTTAATGCCGTCCTCGAATCCTTGTAAAGATGCATCAATACGATCCTCAATGGAGGTGAGCCTTCTACCCGCTCCTTTTCTTTACACATACAGTTTATCTATGTCATCGGTTTGATGTCAAAACATGCGCATATTCATCATCTTACATGTGTTCCATTTATCTGAGTTCCTCCCTCGTCCATTTTAAGAATAATTATCAATACTTTTTATTAACGTCAAAAGTAGAGCAAAAGAATTGTATTGCTTCAAAATTAGGCTTTTGCAGATAGAGGAACTCAAAATACGCTGATATACTCTGAAAAGATGTAAGACTCTCCCAAAAGGGGTGTCTAGTGTATAACACTAAACTCTATCTAATGATAAGACTCACTAGGTCCTGAAGCTATAGAGAGTCTGAAGTACTCTTCATTGCCGTTACTCCCAGGTCCATTCCGTCGCTCAGCCATCGGGGGCCAGAGAATACAACAACTGCATCTCTGCAGAGGGGTAAGACGCTCCCAACGAGTATCCTGGACATGACACTAAACAATCTGATGGTGAGGTTCCAGTAATGCTGGAGCTTCTACCTCCTCCTTTTCTTTACACATACAGTTTATCTATGTCATCGGTTTGATGTCAAAACATGCGCATATTCATCATCTTACATGTGTTCCATTTATCTGAGTTCCTCCCTCGTCCATTTTAAGAATAATTATCAATACTTTTTATTAACGTCAAAAGTAGAGCAAAAGAATTGTATTGCTTCAAAATTAGGCTTTTGCAGATAGAGGAACTCAAAATACGCTGATATACTCTGAAAAGATGTAAGACTCTCCCAAAAGGGGTGTCTAGTGTATAACACTAAACTCTATCTAATGATAAGACTCACTAGGTCCTGAAGCTATAGAGAGTCTGAAGTACTCTTCATTGCCGTTACTCCCAGGTCCATTCCGTTGCTCAGCCATCGGGGGCCAGAGAATACAACAACTGCATCTCTGCAGAGGGGTAAGACGCTCCCAACGAGTATCCTGGACATGACACTAAACAATCTGATGGTGAGGTTCCAGTAATGCTGGAGCTTCTACCTCCTCCTTTTCTTTACACATACAGTTTATCTATGTCATCGGTTTGATGTCAAAACATGTGCATAATCATCATCTTACTTGTGTTCCATTTATCTGAATTCCTCCCGTATCCATTTTAAGAATGGTCACGAGTAACTTACAAAGGTGACTGCCCAGGTGTTTATCCATTTCATAAGATTTCTGCTGCAATGTTTGGTTTCAAAAAGTTTCCTTGTTCTTTTTGTTACGTTTCGCTCTGGCCAAACAAACGACAACACGTAATATATAAATATATATTAATTTTCTCGACAGACGATTGTGTGAAGTAGGAGCAATCAGGAGAGATATTAGAATCGTTCGTCTATGAGGCCTGGACACTTCAGTGTAAGTAGACAATGGCCGAGAAAACGCACACGAGGAAATGACGGGACAAGCTTGCGTGAACAGCGGAATTTTCACTGTCTTCTGTTCAATTCGTCAGCCTTATATTAGCATCAAACTCCCACATAGAGATATGGACACGCCTCCACGCCCACGCGATCTCTTCCCATAACTGGACGACGGAATATGAAACTTCTGCCGTCTTTGGAATGGCATGTTTGATCGTCATCGGGCGGAAATAACTGTCATGCAGTTCACAGGTCACTCTCTTCCAGTGCATCAATTTGTGACGGCACCGTGGGATTTTTACCACGTCTCATATTGTCAGCCAAGCTGTATTTTACATTTTGAGCGACTCTTTTATTAATTTTCCCTTCAGCTCTACCTGTTTGATGGTGTCTGCTTCGAATATACCGAAGTACTCGTAATTTTCTTTCTCTTCAAGCGTTCTAATGTTTTCCTGAAAGTAGTTCTATTCCTTCTGCTGCTCCTCTTTTACCACATTTTTTTATGAGCAGAGAAAAAATTAAATGCCTAATCCCATTCAAACACCCTGGGTATATATCATAATTAGTTGCATCAGGGTTTCATGTACTTTTTTTTTACAAATATTTTTATATCATTCACGTAGATAAAATTATTCGTTTCTATTGATTTTGTAAATATATTGCCAGCTGTGGACTGACTGAGTACTTAGTTAAATGGCATCATTGCTAAAATGGACAGCAGGAATGAAAGTGAATCCAGTAATAAATGCCACTTTAGATTTTTTTGTATCTGCTTGGTGTTTATCTTCCAGCAGTAAATTCCATGCTGCAGTTTTTTATGTTATTCATGATAAAGTTAATGATTTCATTGGAATTATTGAACAATTCAAAAAATCGATGAAATTTTTGTAGTCAATCCTGCCACGGCTACATTTTTTTTGCCTTTTATTTTTGGCTTTTTTTTAATTTATGTATCAAAGAATATGTATTCTGGGTCAATGTGTTTTTATAGCCAATGGCATACAAGTGAGTCGGATTGTTTTTTCTTCAGCAGTCAAGATTTTCCATATCATAAGTAAACACATTATTGGTCAATAGCTGCTGGGGATGGTCCCTTTTGGGGGTCCTTCTGATTGATAATTTTCGTTTCCATTCGACTATAATAGCTTCTTTTAGACTGTTGCTGGCCCAATCTGCCATGGAAAGATATCTGAATCTTCTTCTGGTACTTGCAGTTCATTTTTCATGTTATTTATCTATTTGGCCTTCTCTTATGTTATTTCCGTTTCCATAACTTGCACGTGACCTGTTTCGTTTCCTTTGCCTCTAGTAGGTCGTTTGCCTTTATGATTTCTCTCATTTGGTTTGATTTGTTTTCTTTGCTTAATAACATATTTGTTTATCTTTTCACTTTCTTCTATTTTCAGTCTGTGGTCCGCTCGAAATCCAAAATCTTCAAGAGTGTAATTTTTTTTCTTGATAATTACCACTTGCTCTGGTTCTCAGGCTGAGATGAGGTAATCTCTTTGTACATGAAAATCCCCGATATATATATATATATATATATATATATATATATATATATATATATAAATTGTTATTAAGACATGCATAGCACTACTGGAGAAGCAAGGACGAACTCATAACCGATGTTCTGTTAAGGACTTCTACACAATGAAATCCTAGTGTTGGCCAACCTGAAAGGAATTTCATACACCAACTCAATACGGATACTGGATGGAGTCTAGTAGATTTGCCAAGAGCAATGGATGAAACAAAAGTATACTGATATTCTGGGTACTTCATGCTATAAGCATATTCTGATGATGATATCATAACTGTTCCTCTCTATTTCTCAATTCTTATATATATATATATATATATATATATATATATATATATATATATATATATATATTCTACTCGTATTTTAGACGTGTATGAAAATACTCAACATTAAATGTGTTGGACGCGTGGATTAATAGTCACTTGATGATCAAAAACGTTAATCTTGGAGTTGTACAGATGATCCCTTCTTATATATATATATATATATATATATATATATATATAGTCAGATTGTTCAAGATCTTAACTCACTCTTTAGTTTATTGCTTATAAATATATGTATATAAGGCCACATTTTATTATGTCTTATATCCCTCTCTCTCTCTCTCTCTCTCTCTCTCTCTCTCTCTCTCTCTCTCTTTCTCTCTCTTTCTTTGTGGGTCTCTCTCTCTCTCTCTATCTGACTAATTCACTCACTTGCTATATTCAATTCCTCTATTCTAGTTTCGTCCCTCAGTTTAATTTCGCATACTGCATTCGCCTGTATTTTCTTCATTATTTCATTCTCTGTTATTCAAAGTTTCAATCCTTCCAACTAATTCTTTCTTCACTTTTGGCTTCCTTTACTTTCATATATGTGACTTTCTTACTAAAGTTTATTAATGTATTTCTCTCTTTTTAACGAGTAATTACTCTTTTTAACTTAAAAAGGGGTTTCTGCACAATAATTGTTCGTAGACCCTAATATCTTTTTGAGGGTTTTCAATTTACATAACATTTAATAGATTGTTTTATTCGCTAATAGATTTTAAATGAAGAAAGTAATTGATAAAATTAGACAATTTATAACAAATTTTGAAGTATTAAGTTTCCCGGCCTCAATAATCAAGCAGTTAAAAAAATTGTGTGAATTTATTTATGTCAATTACGTCGGGGATGATAACCATACAGATTTTAAGACGGAGAATTGCTCTAGGTTAAAAGGCACCCATTTTCATGCAAAAGTTTAAAGAAAAGTGGTCATATTTTTTCTCCAAAAAGGAAAAAACGTTTTCCACATTTTTGAATGTAAATGCAATAACTGCTTAGAGGAGAAATCCCCATTACAGCAACAAACACATGCTCCCACCACGCACGCACGCACATTCATACTCAAGAACACACACACACACACACACACACACATATATATATATATATATATATATATATATATATATATATATATATACTTAGGATACCCATTATATGTTTTTCTCTCCCTCGTAACTACTTAGTCTGTGTCTTCATTCCTATATTTTTTCTTTGGTTCTAAAGCAAAAAAAGGGATTTTAAGATATTTCTTATGGAAGAACTATATTTCCAGAATTTATGATCTTTCATTTTGAAAAAAAGAGAGAATATCATTGTTTTCTAGCAATAAAGTTCATATGATGTAATGGACGTCGATACTTTATAGAAATATCGGAAGATATTACTCGAATCAGAGAGTCAACCGTTAATTATGAATTATAAAACATTATTTCAACCCATACAAGGCTCTTTGATGAAAACTTCAAAATTCACATGTCTACATTTACATTTTTTTTTATATCAACTAGCAGGGGCAATTATAGCTCAAATTCAATAGCAATGACCTTTGAGTTCAAAACAAAAATTATCATCTTATAGAAAGTACGAAAATATTTATTCGATGAACCCGGTTTTTTTTTTGGTTTTTTTTTTGTTGTTGTTTTTAAGAGGAAGAAAAATTGCTATTTTTATCCAGTTTCTTAAAATCAAACATAAGTTTTACCTGGTGATCTTTTTGGGATTTCCATGAAAAAACTGTGCCCTTCAGTAGTAAAAAAGGTTTTTAATATCTTGATTATGTTCCATAGTTTATATTTACGTGTATTCCGTTTTTCTTCTAATAACATTAGATACAAAAAAAGAGAAAGAATTATGTGCTTTGAAGAAGAAATGAAATACACGCCAAGCATAGAAAACATCCATCAAGCTAATAACCATCCTTAATTTACTGAATAAAAAGCGAATGAATAACAATGTTTTGCCGTTCTAATCAAATAAAATATGTGAATACTTTCTTCTTTTTTTTAATAATACTTTTTATTAACGTCAAAAGTAGAGCAAAAGAATTGTATTGCTTCAAAATTAGGTTTTTGCAGATAGAGGAACTCAAAATACTCTGAAAAGATGTAAGACTCTCCCAAAAGGGGTGTCTAGTGTATAACCCTAAATCCTATCTAATGATAAGATGCACTAGTCCTGAAGCTTTAGGGAGTCTGAAGAACTCTTCATTTTCGTTACTCCCAGGTCGATTCTGCAGAGGGGTAATACGCTCCCAATGAGCGTCCTGCACATGACTCTAAACAATCTGATGTTGAGGCTCCAGTAATGCAGGAGCTTTGGAAAATGCGGACTACTCCTTCATTACCATCGCTCCCTGGTCCACTCCTACGCGGGGTGGTTGCACCTGAGAGGGTCCTATCTATGTGTCAAATAGAACTAAACTCTGTACTTATGCAAAACTAAATTGCTTAAAATGGGACTGCTATGAGATCTAAACTGCGTACATATACCAAACTGAATCGTTTGAAATGAAACTGTTTTTTTATGCTAAACAAAATTGTTGAATTAGAACTGTTTGATGAAACTGAACAGTTTGAAATAATAATGTTTTTGACAGCTTGTTTATTTGTCAATGGATTTGGCATTAAATAACCTAGAAAGGCTGATGGGCCATAAAACCCAAATTAACAAACAAAGGAGGTGTCCATGGTGTAATGGACACGGCGTCGTAGGAAATGGACAGGGCGACACGAGTTCAAATCCTGGACGAGACTGATTGCATTTCACATAGCACTAATACCCTTGGGAAAGGTATGAATCCAATTCTTCTCCCTCCAGCTATGGGTAAATAGTAGGGCAGACTAGGTTCTTCAGCCCTGGTGCGGCAACTAGTCTAGGAGAAGGAAAACTCTGAATTCAAACCTGTTAAAGTCCGCTTAAAAAATTGACCTTGTGTCATATCCTGCCCGAGCGGAGGGGTTGGGTAAATAGGATGAACAAACAAACAAAAAACAAACAAACAAACAAGGTCCATCCTGATCTGGAGTGGTACTAATTGTTGGAGGCCTATCTATGGTTCAAATAGATATGTTTAAAACTCGTTACTAATCGAGAGGATCGTGAAGCGAAAAGTGTAAGAAACAACTACCCAAGAGATATAAATATCAACATAAAATAAATGCAATCCCCTAACATCTTGACATAAAATAAACCTTATGCCGTTAACATTAATCAATCATTATTTACTGCAGTTCCAACCTTTATATTCATGTAAATTAGGATCCTCTTCTACAATCATTAAATCCTCAAAAAAGAAATAGTTCCCTGCCTTGAAAAGGAAATAAAGTACACTTCTGAGAAAATAAAAAATTATAATAAACATCATTGTGATGTTTCTCATTGATAATTATCCTATAATTTACTGAAAAAAAGCTAATGTCTAATAATGTCTACCAACTGCTTTGAACATTATTTTATGCGATAAAATCTATGAACATTGTTTTAAAAGTGCATTTTTAATTTACTTAAAAAGTAGATCAAAATAATGTTGCTGTTTACAAACTGTTCCTAGACCAAGGAGATTTTTGGGAACTACTGTGTTTAACAAACTGGCAAATAGTCTACAGAGCTTTTGAGTTATAATTACTTCTATCTGAGAATTTGCCAAGTTGCTTAGAAAATTTTTCACATATATTTGAAATGACATAAATGTGCGTTTGAGTTTATTAATGCTAGGAAGAAATATATAACGAACTGCAAATATATACGGTAAAAAAAAAAAACAAAAAAAAAATAAAAACAAATATATCTTACAAATGGTAAAATATTCTGTAACAGTAAATAGTTTTTCTATTCGCCGGTTGTGAAAGAAAAATAAGAACAATAATGTCGTTATTGTCTGATATATAAATTATAAGGAAGCACACCTGCGCATAACGTCTTAAGTCTTGTGTTCAAAGAAATAGAACTACTTTTTATTATTACGTCCAATTCTTCCTGCTTCTCTGTATCAGAGAGTTATTTATTAAGAATATACTAGGTTGACAAAAATGTTAATTCTCTTTGTTTGTTTTGTTTTGGTTTGGTTCTTTTTTTAGTTTTTGGATATTATTTTCTATTTTGATGATTTTAGAAACATTTGGTATTTCTTACTTTATTCAAATATTGTCTAAATTGGCATATTTGCTTAACTGATTGTGACGTCAAAGATGGACGACAATACCCAGCATAATTGGTATCTCATTCGACTATCTTTAAGAATCATAAATGTATACATGTGACAGTACAGTCAAAGGTAGTTGTGCTGTTTGTAGAGAATGTACTGTCAATTATTGAATGTGTTTAATGTGGTTTTATTCTCGAAGTTCCATCATCCAAATTCCATTCGAGGTTGATGTCAAATTAAATCAAAGCATTATTTGAGAATTAAGCCTTCTTAGCGTAATAGAATATTCCCGAAGGATATAGAATTGATGACACGATATTAACTGCTGAACGAGGTTAATTTCATTAAACAATGACCAAATACCTTTTGCAAAGGCAGAAATCCACATCTTTTCACTCTAGCCATGGGTAAATAGTTAGGTAGACTAAGTTCTTTGGTTTAGAATGACAACCAGTTTAAGAGAAGGAAAACTTTGAATCTCAACCAGTTGAACTCTGCTAAGAAATTGAGCGTGAGTCACATCCTACATGTAACAGAGCGGTCGGATAAATTCATACTTGAGAATATATATACAAAAAAATAATTTTAATAAATACATATATATTAGTTTTTATAATAATAATAATATGTAAATATATATTAGTTTTTATATATATTTATGGAACCTTGTCTGCAACCAACCCATGAAGTAAGATAGTGACAACGAACAATTTTATAATACTACTTGTTATATACATTTAATAGCATGGGCGTTTATCTACGACCCAGTGTTTCATGCCGCCTAATTAAGACAATCAACAGGCAGAGAAATATTTTTGTTTTTATAATGTATTTTATAATACCTCCATCACAGATACAGAGCACTCACCAAATTACACTGCATTCGGTCTGTCCCAAACTCATCAAGTGAAATAGTGACAACCGTACACTGTTATAAAACATGTATATATATATGTATATATATATATATATATATATATATATATATATATATATTGTAATGGTTATCGTCGTAGGAAATGGACCGGTGACTCTAGTTCAAGGCTCAGTCGAGGCTGTTTACATTTCAAATAGCGCTAATATCCTTGGAAAAAGTATGAATCAAATTATTTTATCTCCAGCTCTGAGTAAATAGTTGTGCAGACTGACTCTTTAACCTTACTATGGCAACTAGTCAAGGAAAAGAAAAACTATGAATATAAATTGTTAAAAGCCGCTTAAAATTTCATCTTGTGTCTCATCCAACTCGGGAGGAAAAGTTGGTTTTCATCCCACTCCTCACACACACAAACACACACGCACACGTATATATATAGATATGTGTGTGTGTGTGCGTGTGTGAGTGTTCAATTAGCACTTTATCTTTTATCTCTCTTATCGATCATTGCCGGGTACTTCTGTTTATATATATATATATATATATATATATATATATATATATATATATATATATATATATATATATATATATGTGTGTGTGTGTGTGTGTGTGTGTGTGTGTTTAATATCCGAAGAAGATGAGTTGGGAATGTTTCAATTTCAGAATATATAAGTTATATATAAATATGTTTTTCTTGTAATTTTCAAAGAGTGCTCTATGGAGGATAATTAATATATAGATTTATAAATTACATACAGAGCAACTTCTGATAATAACAAAAAAATAAACATAGGAAAAAGGGTAATCTGGTTTAACCAGTCTTTCTGTAAACATTCTAATATTAATATAGACAAGTACTTCCTTAAGTTAATGGACAGTTCAATAAGAACAAAGAAATGAATAAAAACTTTTAATAGGATCAGACTAAAAATTAGTTATTCTAGCATGAATAATATATTCAAAATAATTTATAATCATAACAGGAATTTATAGAGAAATTGCAAATAGATTATCAGCTATTAAATGAATTACTTTGTAACTGAGAAATAAAGAAGATTGTCCTACCGGCATAATGTGTAATTCCGAGAAAATTGTCAACCAAGAAACTCTTTTTTCTTATGGAAAATTGTAAGGAAGAAAAATTTACATTAGAATATCAGGTAAAAATTGGAAACCTAGATTCTACAATTATAAACACGTTTTATCCAACCCTTTACTTGGAAATACGTTTTATTTTCCCTCTTTATATATATTAACGGTGTAAGAATCAATTGAAAGAATATTCTCATAATGTTCTTCTTTATTGTATGATGGCTACCTAAAGAGATTAGCTTCTCTTATGGAGTGGTTAGCTGAAATGAATTTATAACGGCAAAATTACAGTTTTTTCATTTTTTTTACAATTATATATATATATATATATATATATATGTGTGTGTGTGTGTGTGTGTGTGTGTGTGTGTGTGTGTGTGTGTGTGTGTGTGTGTATAATAAACAGAGGCACCATTGGTAATTGTAATCGGGCAACTTAAGTAAAACAGTAAAACAACAAAGGATCCTCTTCGATCGGTTCTTTTCATGTTGGGAACACCGGAAATTTAACTAAAAACGGGGTATATATGTATAATATATAATATATAATATATAAACTAAACTCCGTCAAATTTCTAGCATTTGGTTGGTCGAATTATGCTTAATCTTCCCTCTCTCTTTCTCTCTCTCTCTCTCTTTTTTCTCTCTTGCTGTGTCCCTTCATTCTCTTCACACGTATATTTATCAAAGAATAGACTACTTAGACTATGTATGGTTATATCTTAATATAAATCATAAAGATGTAGTCGTTATATTGAAGAAAATACTTGCGTATAAAATCATTACCTATAAAAGACCATTATAAGTTATCTAGTGTTTCAGCTGTTGGGCAATTTACCTCACAGCTACATTTTCAGAAAGTTAACAAGGACTGATCACCAGTGAACCAGAAACATTATGCTAGCTAAAAACTGTTTTTCAAAAACTCGTCGTTAACTGGCTCGTATAATTACGAGTGATTCAAGCAAACCTGTGCTGATTCATCTTCTTGGGGTCAAAAATGAAGCAATGTAGATTTTACAAGCACATAAAAGTAAATTACTGCGTATTAGAATATTGTGTACTGCCGATATCCCAATTAAGGTATAGGAGTATTTCCGGAACATTATCTTGCAGACAGATATATTAGCATAATCACACAGTATTAGTACAAGCAAGCTGAGTATCTACATAAGATACTGATAAAGACAAACTGTTTGATATATCAGCATATATGGAAGGTTTCTCAAAATAAGTCAAGTACATGTAGGTATGGAAAGAATGTTAAAAATAGGAATTGACTGATGTCGATAGGTATTAACATGGCATGATTAATAGATATAAATAAATGAATATATTCAAAGTTGGGCTAAAAATATTATAGATTGAGAAGTTTATAGGATGACGTCATATTGGTTAAAGATGATTTTTTTTAATCCAAGTACAGTATCACCGATACGTGTGGCCACTAGGGAAACTAAGTTACAAATAAATATTATTTGGTCACATTTTATGAAAGTGTCTTGGTCAGCATAAGAACTTTTCTGTCGACCCACGTATATATTGTATGCAATAGATCATCTGCGTCAACTATATAGCCTGGAGCTGGCAGAAAGAGGCATTAATCTCTATCGGAACTCAGATAAAACAGAGTTCATGTCTTTTAATCAAGATGGTGCCCTCTCCTTATTAAATGGCAAGCCTTTGAAATTAATAAACCAGTTCAGATAACTCGGAAGCAATATCTCAAAAACGCACAATTGTTTTCATGCCATTGTATCATGAGTAAAAAATTGCTGATCAATTTATCATGTTTTGTCTGCTTTTTTGTTGTTGTTTTTTGGTTTTGGTTTTTGCTTTTTTTCATATATAGATGATTAATTGAATCGTTTGATCATACCTTCTATTTTGCAAATTTTCTAAAAATAATTTGCTCAATCTACAAGGATTAAAAAGTATCCGTCTACAAAAGGATTAAGTATGTTCTGGGTTTTTCCAAGAATATCATCATCAGCGCCTGCTAACAGCCTCGATTTCCTTCACATACACAAGCACACATATACACACTCACACACACAATCTCTCTCTCTCTCTCTCTCTCTCTCTCTTTCTCTCTCTCTCTCTCTCTCTCTCTAGACAGTATCCACGGTCCGTACCGAGTTGACAAAAGTCCTTGCTGGTCGGCCAACAGTGTTGCGTCAATATGTATGAGTTCATACGAGAACGTCGTTCATGAATCAGTCCTTATTTCACCAGCAGTGACCAGTATGTCTTTTTCGTCAGACTTTGACGTTTTGTGAGATGGGAGGTAAGTGGTCGTCCACCTGTTTTATAGAGAGCTGCTTCTAGCATTTATTCAAAACAGCATGTAACATCCTTGTTAGAATCTTTTTTTTTTTCTCAATGCGTTTCCTTAAAGTCCAAGTGGTGCAACCATACGCTTGTACATGCACACCTACTGCTTGGAAGAATTCTTATTTTTAGAATAAAACAATTCAATTAATAAAATTCAGCTCTTTTAAAACAATGTTTATTTCTATCCAGAAATCTACCAACCTCCTCCTCAGATAAATGTATCGGCATTTAATCTACAAATTTTGTTCTCCTAAATCTTATTATATCAAAATAAAATTTGAAGTTTTCATATTGTTCCCGCATGAAATCAAATGCTCAAATAAAAATACTGATACTTTTTAAGAGAAAAGAACTTAGGTAAATCACCTATAATCATGTCTAGACGTTTTTTATAGATATAAAAATAAATGGATACGTATACATTTCACAAAAAATGTATGTTAGTTACGCTTAAAAAAGTGATTCTTATAAAGATTTTACATCAATTAATGTAAACAATTAATGTAACTGAGGAGAGGCCCCGTGGAGTAGCGACTAACGTGCTGGACTGCGATATCGTAGTAAGCGAGTTCGAACCCTAGTAGCATTGTTACGTTCACTTTCACGCTAATACCCTTGGGAAGGGTATGAACCCGCCTCACACAATTGTTATTCTCCAAGGGTAGCATTAGCATTAAATAGTACACGAAAGTTGTTAGTATCTTGGGGCTTAAGGCATATCAACCTTTGTTGGTTATTTAATGATGAATCCATTATTATACGAATAAACAGTTATATTTCAAAGAATTTAGTTTAGCATAAGTACACAGCCCAATTGTCAAAAACATTTCTATTTCAAGCTATTCAGTTTAGTCAAACAGTTCTAATTTAAACTGTTCAGTTTTGTATAAGTAAAGTATTTGCTTACACACAGTTAAATATCAGAACAGTTCTTATTTCAAACAATTCAGTTAAGCGTAAGTACAATTTCAATATCAAAACAGTTCTATTTAAAGCAATTCAATTTAGCATGAGTGCGCAATTTAAATGTCAAAACAGTTCTATTTCAACCAATTCAGTTTAGCAAAAGTACACAATTTAGTTTTACCTCTCCGAGCCAGAGTGGACCGAGGAGCAATGGCAATGAAGGGATACTCCGCATTCCCCAAACCTCCAGCATTATTGGAACCTCACCATTAGACTGTTTAGTATCATATCGAGGACACTCGTTGGGTTGGGTGGATCATACTCTTCTGGATAGATGCATTCGGTGTATTCTTTAGCCCAAGCCGACTGAGCAATTCAAAGTTAATATGCCAAGAAAAATAAATAAAGAATTTAAGAAATAAGTAAAAGAATATTCACCATTCTATTAAAACTGCTGAAATAATTTTTCGCTTCCTCAGAGTTTTGAAAATGATTGCCATTTGGCTTGAATATCAAGCATCTTACTTTGCTCCCTTGCAAATCATGATTATCTTGCAATTACTTAGCGTTTTATTGGCAAAAGTTTTAGTTTCATTTTAGGTACTAAAAATGCAAATAATCTCTGAATATAGACTTTAATATTTTCTGGAATGGCTCTAACAATTCCTGAAAGTCAAATTAAAATCAGGACAAAAATGGCGGAGACTTATTGAACGGACGGACGGATGGATATTTATTGATATGTAATAATAATACTAAGAGAGAGAGAGAGAGAGAGAGAGAGAGAGGTGGCACAAGAGGAATAGTAATTGAGATGAAAATAAACTCGGGTGCATTGATTAACAAGAACAGTAAATGCAGGTAGCGATGAATATCATCATCATCATCATCATCACTGGATCTTTTGAGGCACATCTAATGACTTCGCCTGACCAGATGCATTCTTTCCTGTGAAGATTGCATTGCTTTTTTTTCTTTTACGGTCATATCTCCACTCCGTGTTTCTGCATTCCTCCTCTGTACTTGAGACCGACATTGGTAGAGTTAAGATTTCAAATTTCTAGTTTTGATTGAACAGTTATCCATTTCCAGTTTATCATCAACAATAAGGAACCAAGTCAGTTTTCTTATTTTATCCAAAATCTGAGAAGAAAGCACATAAAGGACATTAATGAGGAGTGAACTGTAAGAATCTCAGCATTTAAATTTCTTTTCTTTCTGTGTTTAATGGCATATAAATCTTCATGAGTTACTTATGTATGTGATTCCCGGTACGAAACAATCAAGAGGTGAAAACCCTCTATTTAGCAAAGGAATACCTCTATGTGCAGTAGTTAAAAAAAAAAGGTGATGTTGACAGTTTTCTGAGATATGAAAAATTCATTACAATTGAATTTTTTTTTTTAAAGGGGCACTTGAAAACGATGCTTCTTGTGGTCAAATTTCCCCTTTTTTGTGCAAGGACCCCCCTACTAATACTGAACACGACGGAAAAAGATAAAAGAAAGATATTCATACATAAAAATGTTAAATCTTTTATATACATGATAAACATACACATAATATTAAGACATAGAATACACAAATGTATTCGATGGTAGAATTATTCATGTATTGTTCCATGAACAAGATATGTGGAACGAGCGCAAAATTGAAAAAAGTCTTAATTTACAACTATTGGTAATATAGATATATGGTTTTACCGTTCCAATGGTTAGAGACAGCATCTCTATAGTTCAAAGCTGTAATTTTACTCTATCCAACGCCCATCTTGTGTGCAGAACTTAGAATACGGTGTAAGACGGTGCTGAGGTGTAAGACTTTCCCGACAAACATTGGGTGTCCTATGTATGACACTAAACTGCATCGAATGGTATGGCTCAAGTTTTGGTTTGGTTTCTTTGTTTGATGGCATATCAATCTTTGTAGGTTATTTAATGCCAAAGCCATTCTTCTAGAAGAACAGTAGTGGTACTATTTAACCCATTGCTGGGAGGATAAGGGGTTTCATACCTTTCCCAATGATATTTGTCCGAAAGTGAACGTAATAGCGCGACTGGAATACTAACTCGCTTAGTACGATTCCGCTGTCCATCGCTTTAACCATTACACCACGAGGATACCACCTCTAGTTTTGGAGATCTGAAGAATGTCGAATAGCTATTTGTTTCTATTACTCACTGGTCTACACTAACCTTAATTGTTCCTGTTATGGTTTCAACAATGGATCAAATAGATCGTTTCAAAAATTATTAATATTGGATAAGAATACAGGGAGAAATAAAACTAAGCAAAGAAATGATAACTATTAAATAGAAATAATTACTTCAGTCAATCTAATTATTGGTATGAGAAATACATGAAGCAGAGGGCAAGTTATTTGCTTTATGCTTGTTTTGTTTTGGATTTTGGTAATGACATATCAAGCTTCGTAAGTTATTTAAGGCCAAAATAATACAAGTAAAGTCGAGGGTGACCCAAAGGCTCCCTTTTAATAGCTATTACACCAAGGTGTAGGGGAGGGTGCTTCTCCTTTCTCTGGATTGCTCCACTTTACTCTTGATCCATACCTTATAATGCTGAGTATTAAGCAAGTAGGCATCAAGTACCATTTTTTGAGTCTTTGGTATGACTCGACCTGGGATTGAACTCCGGTCTCCTGGGCCATTGGCGAACACTCTAGCGGGATCCATACTTTCCTCAAGGGTATTTGTCCGAAAGTGAATATAATAGCTCAACTGGAGTTCGAACTCACTTACTACGATATTGCAGTTCAGTACGTTAGTCATAATGCTACAGGGACTCCCTAGAGAATATTCGATCTCAGGGCGTGCATTCTATTTTCCATACCTATAAGCCTAAGTCAGACATCCGAAGAGATTAACATAGTAATGGTATTAATGAATTGCCTTTTCCTTAATCTGACACAAGGCAACAATGGATTAGATTCACTGTACATATGAATAGCCTATGAAGGTGCCTGTTATTTAATGGTATTAATTATGAGGAAAGACACCGAAGATGCGGCTTCAAATTCTGGACTATGATGTTTGTGTTTTGCTTCGTGGTAATGACCAGGTGAAAAGCCTAAATTTCCTCTCCAACTACTGGTAAATACTAAAGCACAGGAATTTTTAATATTGATACGGCAATCAGTCTAGATAAATATAAAATCTGAATTCAAACAAGCTGTACTCTGCTTATAATGACCTTCTGTTGCACCTTGCGTGTGCTGCAGAGTTTGGCTAAATACAAACATGGTAGCGGTCGGCAAGAGAAACTTGCAATGATGCAACAATGATACATTAGTAGACAGATTCGTATTTAGAGTGAGAAAGAGAGAATGGGAGAGAGATTGGAATAGAGGGTTGGAACAGACTGAGATGAATTGATAGACTTAAATATATGTAGATGGTAAAGTTAGTTTAACTAATGAATGTGCACATCTAATATGACATTCAATAAGAATGTGAACTCGTGATAGACTTGGCTAAGTTTAAAACCTCAGTCATTTCAAATAATAACCCTAGAAGAATATACTTTAGGACCGAAAATACATTACTAAATCGTAATGTAAACTGTAACGCAAAAGACGAATTAGTTTTCTTGAATGCAAAACGTCTTTTCTTTTGCAATAAAACATTTATGAAACATATACGGCTGTCAAATATTGCATCCGTGAAGAATATTTGCAGTCATAAGCCAAAGGAAACTGACATTTATTCACAAGATATATCACATATTGCGGAACAAAGGTTTGTCATCAATACAAGGTGTTCTTTTTACGACCACATGACTTAATAAATTTCAGAATAGTATATATATATATATATATATATATATATATATATATATATATATATATATATATATATACACATGTTGTGGGGAGGTTTTGTCCGCTATTTATTTGAATAATACATTATGATATATCTTGTCCCGTACATAAATTATTTTGAGAATGGTAATTTGAGAAATTGTTGTACGATTTGAGAATTCACGAACACTATAATTTCACCAACACTCTCACATATACACACAGACACGCACGAGTGTGTGTCTCCGTGAGTGTGTGTGTGTGTGTGTGTGTTATGGTCCTATCAGAAATCCAATATCATATTCCGATGTTTCGTTTTGTTTATTTTATTTTCATATATACAGGCATTTCGTTGCATCTCTTTCGTCGGCGTTGTTGATACTCGAAGAAGTCTGGGCTAAATTTTTGAAATTTGAATCATTCAATCTTGGATATTAAAAGATATTTCTAATCAAGGTTTTCTGAGTAAATTCTAATCATTTGTATATATATATATATATATATATACACACACACACATATATATATATACATATATATATATATATATAATTTATGCGCTCCCCCGTGGAGGTTGAAGAATTTGGCGAATGAATTAACGGTTGCCACTCTCGTAATGCAAAGCTCTTCGAACGAAATAAGTATTTTGGTAGCCGATAGCGCAAAATGTAAACTAACGAAAGTCAATACATATAAGCTAATTTCCCGAGCTAACATACGAGTATATCATCAGCCTAACGTAAAGATAGGCGGGTTTCGATCCCAGCTTGAAGCGTCTCGCGTGTCTAGCCACACCAAAGAATTGTGATTCAACTAATTAGCCTGTCTGTGGATGACAATGCATATATATATATATATATATATATATGAATGCAGGAGGAAAGGCATGAGAGTATGAAAGAGAAAAAAGAAAAAAGACAAAACAAATCAGCGTTGTCCATAGGAAATTTACATAAAAGAAAGAAAGAAACAAACAAGATTAGGATAGTGTTGGTAAAGTGATATCATAAGAACCAAATTCTAATTTAGTTTAACTTATCTCTCGTGAGAGTCTGATAGTCTCATATTTGAAACTCTTATTGGGAATATTATGAATGCAGAATTATCTATTTAACAACTCGAGGAGCTGTTTCTCCATACGATCAACAGGGTAACAAAAAAGAAACAAATCAGAACACAGTTTACACTTGACTTACTCGATGTCGACTGTTTCACTCTTAGAACAGTCTGGCTTTTTGCCTGAAAGCTATAGTCCTCCTCCAAATTTATATTTCTGTCTCAAGCTGAATTAATCGAAATAAAGAGTATTTCAAAGATCTCGTCTCAGGAACTCAAAGACTTTGAATAACATGACTGACTGCCGCTCGACATTAAAAAAATCATAAGATCTTTACTTTGAAATGAAGAAACAGAAAAGGTGTTCGATTATTTAAAAATATATGGTGCATGACATACTTACCACAAAGCTACAAAAATCAATTCATACAATTTAATTTAAAATTATAACTATTTTACAAAGTAGTTTCTGATCATTCAGTTATAATTCAAGTAGACATACATACAAGTGAGCATGCATGCACTCCAAGTAGGAAAAGAAGCAATCTTGTATTTACGATGAAGAATATAATATTTACTTTCATCTATTGCAAGACATACAACAGTCCACCTCTATCAATTTAAAAAGTTAATCTTCTAGATATACCAGCATTTATTAGTAATTCAAGTTGAATCATATCTAATGAAAACGGATTTTATAATTCATTAGTTTTACCAAACTTCAAAAACCTGAAACCAAATGAAACACAGGTGCCCGCTCGTTTGATATAATGGATATCATCGTTGGATATTGAATTGGCTCTCCGAGTTCAAACTTCACGCTAATGACATGTGGAAAGGTATCATTACCTCAGCGCAGACTGTTTTTTTTTTTTAGGTTGCGCAGACTGGTTTTTTTATTACCCCAGTTTAGGCAACCAGTCAAGAAGAAAAAAATTAAATCAAACCAGCTTTACTCAGCTTGAAAATTGACCTCGTTTTACATCTTGCCCAACGCGGAGGGATGTGATAAACACACACACACACACACACACACACACACGCACACACACATGTATGTATGTATGTATGTAATAGATGGGTCACTAATAGGTATTATCACTGTGCGTCAGAATTGAATAAAACTATAAATCTTCATTCTCCCACACTGTATGAGTGGAGCCTCACCACCGGATGTAGTTTTTCTTGGGATATTTAACTATAATGATAAAAGATTTCTCGGAAAAAATGCAAATATTTGGTTTAATTTGGTAGTAAAATATGGGTTTGTTTAGCAATATTTTAGCTCCATTTGTTAAATAATAATTAATACTTATATGCATATAAAAATGACGTGTAATTCTGTTGAAGAACTTTCAAAACATTTCTATTTGACGCATAGATGAGACCCTAACGAAGTGGCCCTCGGGGTAATGGCAATGAAGGTGCCCTGTACACTCCCCTGAGGTCCCGAAACGGAGATTTACCATCAAATCCAATTTAGCATCAAACCCAAGACTCTATTTTCAAATATCACCATGTGTTCTGTTTTATTCTATCCTCCATCCTCCGTCTCTCTCTCTCTCTCTCAACACACACACATATATAATAGATAATTTTTTTGGATCTAAATAGTAAGATTTAATAACAGCTCCAAACGCAATTGTATAAATGTAAACACGTCTACTTAAAAATCAACATATACACATCATTGTGACAATATACCCGACGCGGCCGGTCACCACAATTTCAACTTCTTATATCAGCTCATGGTCATTCGATCGTCTAGTGGTTCCTCTCATCTCCGACCGAGGACAGTTCACATGTTTTAAAAATATATAACAGATATAACAAATATAACCGAGAGTGGAAGAAAGAAGAACAAACAAGCACGGACTTGGGTTAGCTCAACCCAGTCGACTGGGGCTGTAGAATACACCGACTGCTTCTCAGCAGAGGGATAATACCCCCTCGAACAAATGTCCTGGATGTGACTCTAAACAATCTGATGGTCAGGTTCCAACAATGTTGGAACTTTGGGGAATGCAGAGTACCACTTTATTGCCATCGCTCCCAGGCCCACTAAGGCTCGGAGTTGTAGCACCTGATAAGGGTCATGTCTATGGGTTAAACAGAACTAAACCGTGCTTTCTTTACTTTACTGTTTTTTCCATTAAAACTTCGTATTTATGCTAAACTGAATTGTTTAAAATAGAACTGTTTTGACATTAAAACTGTGTACTTATGCCAAACTGAATTATCTGAAAAAAAAGTGTTTTGACATTAAGTGTGTATTGGTCAGTCGGCTGGGAAAGTAGAACACATTGACTGCACTTCTGCATAGAGGTAAGACCCCCAAATGGGTGTCCTAGATATGACATTAAACAATCTGATGGTGAGGTTCCAGTGACGCTGAAGCCTCGGGGAATGCGGAGCACCCCTTCATTGCAATTGCTCATAGGTTCACTCTGGCCCTGAGTGGTAGCACCTGATAGGGTCCTATCTATCAGTTAAATAGAACTGCATACTTATGCTAAACTGAATTGTTTGAATTAGAACTGTTTGACTAAACTGAATACATTTAAAAGAAATATTTTTGACGAATAAACTGTTCTTACATTTAAAATGCGTGCTTGTGCAAAACTGAATTGTTTGAAATGGGACTGTTTTTGATATTGAAACTCTACTCATACTAAACTGAATTGTTTAATATAGAACTGTTTTGACATTCAACTGCGTGTAAAGAAAATCTGTACTTATGCTAAACGGAATTATCTTCATTAAAACTGTTTGATTAAACTGAATAGCTTGAAATAGAAATGTTTTTGACAATTAAACTGAGTACTCATGCTAAACTGAATTGTTTGAAATAGAATTGACTGTTTGCCTATAAATGGATTTGGCGTTAAATAACCTACAACGTTTGATATGCCATAAAACCCCAACAACCAATCATTGGGGTAGCCCTAAGCGTAAGAAAGGAGAAGTTTTAGCACTTATCTGGCATTCTGTGCTTCTGTGGCTATTGCGAGCGTGTATCAGAACGAAATTCCCATACCAGAAATGCTCACAAATCCTCTCGCGCTGGCTGACCTGGCTTCAGGGTCCACAAGTCCCAACTTCTCACTTCAGCAGCTGCCTCTCTCTGACCGTCGCCTTTCCCTGACTGTCGCTAACTCCCATCTGTTCATTGCCCTGAGACCTTGCCTTTCTTCGTCTTCTTCGTAGGAAGCACCAAAACAGACAAAGGAATCTTTTGACTGGCGAAACCCACACCCACATCCACAGAACGATAGCCCACCATCGTGCCACATCACCATTGTAAGTTCAGATGATCATACAAAGTTCCCTGAATCTCGCTAACAATACGTCCCTAAAGTCGTTCACTCCTTGTAGGTCTTCAAGACTCCATGCAGTATCCCCACGTAGCTGATATATATAAGTCCTTCGTGATTGGCTAAAACTGACTTCTGCAAGCAAAGATTCCTTGCCAACCAAGAGATCAACTATATGGCATCCCACTGCATCAAGATTTTAGTATATTTTACAAACGTAGCTTTGCATCGTTCATTGTTATTATGATGCATTTGATCCTAACAGTGGGCAAATCATTAAACCTTGTCATCACGTTCTTTTAAGTACAAGAAGATCCCACATCCGTGAATAACGCAGTTGCTATTCGTGCCTTTTCGATTGACACGCTAAATTTTCTTTTAATCAAAAAATCGAATTGCGCACAGAAAAATTCGATTAGCCTCGTAATTAAAGGCTAATTCAATATAATTTAGTTTCCAGCGAAATTTATCTCGAATCAGAAGCAGATGTCCGCCTGCATCACACAGGGAGGGAAAAATCATTCTAAATTATCCTTGGTATGAATTTTAACTAATAATTTCCTCCTTTACTTGTATCTTTACTAATGTTAAATAAACGTAAAAAAACTCGACGTTTTGTAATGTCTTATATTCTTAGACATTACAAGAATTATAAATGTATACAAATCAAAATGCGCCAAGAGAAGGCATGGACTGCTATCGATAGGTTATCGATCAAATTGAAGTCTGAACTATCCCATAAAATAAAACAGAATTACTTTCAAGCAGCTTTTCTGTCAATACTATTGTATGTACAACATGGACGCTGACTAAACGTAGAGAAAAAAAATAGACACAAGAATATTATCAGCTATACTGAGCAAATCCTGAAAGCGACAGCCAACTAAACAACGACCACTAATCTCCAATCTCAAAAACTATATGGATAAGACTAACCAGAAATGCAGGATATGGCTGGAGAAGCAAGAATGAACTCATAAGAGACGTTCTTTAATGGGCCCCCCTTACATGGACGTGTTACTGTTGGCCGACGAATAACTGCTCTGTGGGACATAGAATGTAGTTTGGAAGACCTGCCAGAAGTGATGGATAATAGGGACGAATAGAGAGATAGGGAGAGAGTCAGGGAAATCTGTAAATCCGAAACTTGATCATGATCATGATAATTGACTCTCCCATAAATCTTGATGTATAAAAGGTCCGACTTTTCAGTTAAAAATGTAAACCTTCGGACGAAATATGCAGGTGATTTGTTTAGAGAGGTGATGGTTATTTTAAACCAGTTAAAACGGTAAGATAAGTTCTTAACAGAAGAATAGTGCACCAGTGAGTCACATGTTTTTGAATCCAGAGTTTTTCCTTCAGCTAGATCAATTGACCTATTAAATCTAGCCAGGTCAGTCTGCGTAAATATTTCATTCTTATCTGCGGTGTTGAATAGATGAATACCTGCTTTTGTAAAGGGCATTAGCGCAAAGGGCACTCCAAACAGATTTCCTCCAGGATTTGAACTCGGTTCATCAAGCCCATTTCTTCCGATTATATATATATATATATATATATTATGACGAGGAAATATGACATCTTCATACATTCGCCGGGTTATGGGGAAAGGAGGTGCAACTCGCTGGCCGGCAGCAGACTATAGTAAAAAGCAGAATAGTGAAAGTGGAAAGGCCGTTTCTCTTTAACCTTCCCTATTAGTACAAGCTGACATGGACATGGAAAAAAACCACGCTCTATTAGCCATGTATGCGCAAGCAGAAAGAGGCAGACCTGCGACCATGATTGGTACTGAGTGATAAACCGCCAAAAAACCAAACACGTGGCAATTTTTCAAACTACGGAAACTAAACAGTTGCCGTTTATTCGTCGAAGGGTGAAGACACATAAGCAGTTGCCGTTTCTTCGGACACAAAATTTGGGATATGGAGGAAACCCAAATTCCAAAGTCATGCCGCGTAGAGAACACTGAGAGAAAAGAAAAAAGCTTCTCCTTTAAATGAACTCAAACTCCGAGGTATGGTGAGCCTCGTTAAACAAATACCCAAAAAAAAGACTTATCCACGAGGAAAGAGACAATAACTAATCTTGGTCTTATATGAAACAAGACGTACATCTCTCTCTCAACGTGTTATAGCAGCCCAATAATGAAAACATAAAAAGGAGGAAAAAAAAAGATTCGACAAAATCCCAAGTAAATGAACATACAATTAAAGTATATTCAAATTTATCTTGCTGTATTCATGCTGACGTGAATAAAAGACAGATTACTGGAGGAAAGAATAACTCTGATAAGACAGAGGAGAAAGGAAGAGAGAATATACCCTAATGATAAATTTGAGATTTGGAGAACGAGCTCTGCCATCAAATCTTAAAGTCTACATGAAAGTGGACCGTATCTACCGCTGGCGAACTGTATTTTCACCTTCTGCTATTTAAAAGAAAGACTTTCTCGCTCCTGGCTTTCACCTGAATTGTTTTTTGCGGGGGGGTGTTTTTTTCTTTTATTGAATAAAAGAATATTGTTATTAATCTTGCTAACGCAGACACGGCAGTTCAGAGTCCTTTTTTGAAAGGGAAGTATTGTATTTGTCGCAGACGTTGTATTTGAGGAGGAAAGCTAGCAAGTTAGCTGTGTTCACTTTTAATAAATCACCTATAACTCGCCTAGTGGCTTTAAATGTGGTTCAGCTAGGGAGTTGGTGATATCTATAATATTAAATAGCGTCGGCAAACCACAGCCAATGAGTGTGTCCTGCTTTAACTGTTGGACTTGGCGGGAACGAACGGCACCCTGCAAGCCCGCGGGGCACATAGTGGCGTAACAATATATATATGAACAAAAGAACAACTCTCCCCATATAATTTCCTTATTGTTCTCATTTGTTTTAAAAGTTATATCCCCCATTCTAATGGTATAGTCTCCTAAAGCGTTATTTTGTAACAATCAGCTCGACATTACGTTTGGTATTTGATAATGAATAAAGTAATTCAATTCATCAGATATCTGCGGCACAAGCTTAAAGATTAAGGACTTCTGATATTCCTAGAGGAAGTAATTACAAGAGAATAGGACTGATGAAGAAGCTGACCATTGGATGCAACCACGTAGACTTTTTAAGAATAATTTTTAATCACAATCGCGCGATGTTCACAAATGCAGGCCATGATGGCAACTGAAGTATCATGACTGTGATTTACCAAAGACATATTCCCAACTTTTTACTTACAACTTCCCATCAGCAATTTATAATCCGGAATATCATTCTATTGTGTCCTGTTTATGTACCTTAGCCAGATATGGCTTCGCGAAATGGACATATAATCTTCATATATATATATATATATATATATATATATACGTAGAACATAGTAATCTAGAAACAAGAAAAACACTTACGACTTCTAAGTTCAGTTACGAAACTTTTTATTACCTTCGAGTTTAAAGGTTCTTCGACATACGGAGAGATATAAACATTCTTTCTATTCTGGCTTTTCCATGTGCACCCCCAACACGTGTTGCACCCGCCACAAAGGCCTCTGGCCCTGGCTTCGGCGAGCAAGCGAAGGCCAACCGTCTTCTCCCGAGGCAGAACTCAACTCTACTAACTTTCATCAAAATTCCCCAAATCCTCCGTGCGCTTCCGGTGCGTGACGTCATTCACGCTTGCTAGCCCCGTTTCCCATCTGGGCTATTGTGACTTCTCTGAGTGACATGTCCGCTCCGCCCACGCGCGCGTGAACACCTGCGTTAATGTTGCACCTAAGTAACCCATGCACTGAGCCGAAAGGTTCTCAGCCTAACTAAACCTAAAGGCATAAAACGAAATCCCTCGGCCATCATATTACATTTATACTTTTATGATTAAAGCTTTGTAAACACGAAGCTAAACATTCTTTCTTTCTTACTTACTTTCTTTCTTTTGTTTTATGGTATATTAACCTTCGTGCGTTATTTGAGACAAAGGACATTGTTATAAAAGAAATGTAGTTGTACTGTTTAACACATAGCGGGATCATAACTTTCCCAAGAGTATTTGTCAGAAAGTGAACATAATAACATGACTGGAGTTCGAACTCACTTGCTACGATGTTGCAGTCCAGTAAGTTAGCCACTACTTCACAGTCACTGCCACCGAAGCGAGGTAGAGAGTAATCAATGATTACAATTATCGATTATTGACTTGCTTTTAAATAATTTCGAAATATCACGACCTTTTACGAGGAAAGCAAATCGACGTCGATATCTTATATATATATATATATATATATATACTACATTTTCATAAGTGCAATATATGAATATATGACCAATATTGATATTCATTAATGACGAATGAATTCAATATTTACTGAGAAAGCTCAGGATGGTGTGATAGACTGCAAGTTAGATCAGCAGACTATGGTTAAGGGAATTCGATTCTCACTGGCCTTGTATTATGAGTAAGCTTAGCTTAGTCAATGACATGGTAAGTGCCAGCTGATTACATTTGGCAACTGTATCCCATTCAGAGGGGTAAGATCCCTCCAAAAACAACAATGGAGTTTCCCGGGTAAGATACTAAATTGCATCCTGTGGTGAGGCCTCATTTCTGGAAATCTGAGGAATGAGAAGAACACTTTTATTTCAATTACGTCCGGAGTGGTGGCAACTATTAGGGTCCTATCTATAGGTCAAATAGATCTGTTTAAAAATTATTGGTATTCGATTGGACCGTGTGCGCAAAATAAAACTCGGAAGAAACGACACAACAAAACGAAAACATGAACGTTCCTCTTTATATAAAATAATACTTGACTAGTTGACATACCGTTATAATCAATCAATCAATCAGTAGGTAATAAGTTGGTAATTACAAAAATTATTCCTGAGCGACGATAATACCCTGGTGGACACAGAGGCTATTAATATCCCCGCACTATTGAAATTATCTGCAAAACTACCGTTTAACATCATAATACGATAAGCGGTCCATTTGAACAATACCATACACTGCTGAAATTCACTTTTCCCGTATTATTACATACAAATAAAATACTTAGTACAATATTTCTGTTCTTATAAAAGTCCTTGAATCGATCAGAAAGAAGAAAAGGAAACGGCTTATGAGCTGACTAAAAACGCTTAATGCGAATTATCTCCCCTTTCGATTCTGGCGCTGTCTGACTCATATGTCCCGTTACTGTGCGTCTTTTCAGCTTTTGAATAATTCGCTCTATCCAATCATTCGGAACGGTTATTTCTTTCTCTGAAACCAAAATCGTCAATTACCTCCTATTTGTTACTTTTTTTTTCTTATTTTTTCAAGCATCCCTTTCACATACGTCTTTAAGTTTAGACTCTTTTATATTGACATTTTTGGACCATATTTTTTCATGCTCACCAATCACTTTAATTTCTTTTTATTCTATTTATTTTATCTTATTTATTTATTTATTTATCCATTTACTTATTTATTCGTATTCATTTATCTATTTTTTTTTATTCTATTTTATTTTATATCATTTTTGTCTATCCAGTTGTACATTACAACATCTCACATCTATCACATTTTTTCTCGAATTTCACTTTTAAAATGTCCTTAATCTATTTGTTTTCCTTGATCAAGTTTCTTTGTTCTAACTTTTCCATCAATTTTATTCTCTTTCATCTCTTTATTTATTTCATTTTTTATAGAATTTCGATTGGCTCGTTCGTCTTTTTTTCATTTTTTTCTATTCTATTTCCTTTCAATTTTGTATTCTACAACTATTTTCCATTATATACTTTCACATTATCATCTCCATTCCTTTCTATTTATTTATCCATATGTCTTGTCACCACATTTTTATTGTACTTATTTTGTTCTTCATTCGTCGGATCAAACTTTACTTTTATTATTATATACCCGTATGTGTATATAAGCTATCGGTGAGAGTTTTGACTGATTGATAGATTGATTTTAATGTTAGCGTGAGTGTGTCTCAAAGCAAGAAATGTGCAGCTAAAAATCGAACTCACTAGAAGACATTACGAAGCCAATCTTGTCTCTGCCTAACAACAACGTGTAACTCACTCATTCATCTTTTGTCAAAACAGGCTTCCTTTATCAATTTGCATCCTCATTTAAAACTTATTCATTCAACTCTCTTTTCGTGAAGGTCCTATTCTTACGAGCAAATAAAGTTCAATTTTATCTAACACATTTCATATCTGTTTACAGTTTATAGAAACGAAAAATGTACTGATATGGTTGATTTTCTTTGATGATTTCATTTTCTTAGAAAAGGAAATAAAAAGGATGTATAGAAGATATCTATTGTTATTTTTGGAGTCTTTTAATTACATTTTTCGTAATTTATTCACACAATGTCTATAAGTTTCTAAGTAACAAATATACTGGACTCCGGCATGTAAGTAAGCAAGATCGAACTCCAGCCGCGAAAGGTGCAGATTCTCTTGTCCTCTCCAGCTTTATGTTAAATAACACCGCTACAATTCTTCTCCAAGGATGGCTTTGACATTAAATATCCCACGAAGGTTGATATGCCATCAAACAAAGAAACCAAACCAAAAACTCATGTTTATTATTATCATTTTTTTTTCTTTTTTTTTTTTTTTGGCTGATAAATGTAAACATAGATTTTAGAAAAGTACTTGTCTGTGCTAATATAAAAATGTCTCCTATACAAATTTCTGTGTTTATGATATGGATCTCTCTCTCTCTCTCTCTCTCTCTCTCTCTCTCTCTCTCTCTCTCTCTCGTTTTTTATGTATTTTACAATCCTATTTCTCATCAATTTCGTATTCAATAATTATTTTACATGATAAATAACACCACTACTGTTCTTCTCCAAGGATGGCTTTGACATTAAATAACTCAGGAAGATTGATATGCAATTAAACAAAGAAACCGAACCAAACCCCATGCTTACTTTATTTTGCCAGTAAAGGCAAACACTGATTTAACATTGTGGTTTATTTTCCTACTAGGAAAGAGAGAGCGAGAGAGAGAGAGTGTGTGTGAGAGAGAGAGAGACAGAGAGAGGGAATCATGGATTGATTTTAACAGCATGTCAAACCGTCAAGGATTATTTTATGCTCAGAGGTTAGAGAATCATGTTCATTGTACGTTCGAATTTACATTTTTTCGTCTAGTTACTTCTTGAGATATTATTCATTTTGCTTTGGCCACGTTTCTCTTGAAAGCAAATATTTTCAAACAGATCTATTTGACTCATCTGCAGGATCCTAACAGGTACGACCCCTCTGGGTCAGAGTAGAACTGGGACTAATGACAATGAAGGGATACTACAGACTTCCTACATCTCAAGAACTGGTGCATTACGATCAGATGCAGTTGATTTCCATACCCAGGAGAGAGAGGGAGGAGAAAACGAAAGAGAGAGAGAGAGCGAGAGAGAGAGAGAGATAGTGTGTGTGTGTGTGTGTGTGTGTGTGTGTGTGTGTGTGTGTGTGTGTGTGTGTGACTAAAATTTTAAAACAAACATACGAGGCTTTAATCATTAGAATATCAAACAATCAAAACGGATATTTTTAAGTATTATTTATTTCCAAAGTCTTCAGCATTGGATTTATGTAATAAAAATAACATTGCAACACTTCTATAACTAAAAATAGAATTGCACGCACACACATGCACACACACACACATATATATATATATATACATATGTATATAGTTTTGTTTTGTTTGGTTTCTTTGTTTAATGTTCATTTAATGCCTCTTGGTGTGATATAACTCATTTTTTTTTAAAATATGACTTGAGTTTACTAACAGGTACTTCAAGGAAATATCTAAAATCTTTGGATTTATCCCCACATTTCTTTATTACATAGAACTTGGGTGAATATCAGGTAACAATTGATTGAAATCGGCCCAGAAAATAGAGAAAAATTTTACAGAGACACGAATACATTAATTTGCTTATTTTTCTATATGTATTCTATGACCGTAAGTAAAGTTTCTCGCTAAGTACTGTAAACAAATAGTTAATGTAATAGTTTTATGCTCTTAAAAAGTGCGGAAAGAAAAGACAAAGATGATCTCAAAGAAAGATCACTTGGCCGACATCAAAAAAAAAAGAAAGAAAGGACATAAAAAAACAGATTCGTGTTTTCACGTAATCCCTCACCCACGTAGATTCTTTTAGCGAGAGGTGATGGATTGAACAGGAAATAAATGGATTCGCACAAAAATGGATTCATGAATATCCTTACAGATGATTTTTTTCGTGAGTAATACACATCGTTTTCCCTCCCGATTGTGAATCTGATGAATTACAGCGGAATGCTGACAGGCTATAACATTCAGCACTATTACCCATCGGAGATGGCATTAAAGAGAACTTTTAACATTTACTAAATCTTCCATAACATTGTGCTTCAAACATTTATTTCATGTGATCAAATACTAATGTGAGTCAAACATTTTGCAATATTTTTGAAGGTTCTAATTTGAGGCGCAAAAATCCAATGACCGAAGCAGTTCAATCCGTAGTTAGTACCCGCTTCGGTTGCTAGTATCAATATTAATGGATGCGCTGACACGTTGTGCATAGTTTCACTTTGGGTGTGATTTGAAAGCCACAAAGCTGAACGTACAACATCGCCTAATTGGAGAACTTCTGTCTTACGAGTTCAAACTGGGTAATAACATCATTTAAGCAATGAGAAATATTCGTTGTGCAAAAGAAAGTGCTGGAATCAAACAACAGTAATCAGATGGTTTAAGATATTTATTTTGAGTTTATCCACCTCGAAGATCAGAAAAGTTTAGATAAGCCATACGACCTATCCAACGAGTGAGTGAGTTTGGCATCTCAATCAAATGTTGTTCGTCAGTTCACGACCACGGAAAAAAGCAACCGGATCGGCTGAATTGACCTTCACTTAACAAAAATATTACAACATCTTTAATTGATCTAAGTAAAATGTGCTCAAACAATTCCTGCGAAAAAAAGTATATGCTGGCTATTTCTCAACCAAATTATGAATAAACGATTTTTAAAATAACGTTGAATCGAAAGATTAAATCTAGATACAAAAGATTAATTCTCATTAATAATTGGTCATAATTTGTTCGACTTGCCTCTATCGACAGCCAAAAGCGTTTGTGTCCTGGTTATGACTTTAAACTAATCCTGATGGCGAGGCTTTAGCCTTGGAGTTTGGAAAAAGTGGAGTGCCCTTTAATTACCATTACTCTCATGTCCACTCTGAACTGTTAAAGTCCAATGTATTGGTCAAATAACACCGTTTAATCATTTAATAAGAATTATTATTAGTTATAAAAACATACAGCTGTGAGCAAATGGTTTCTATTAGGTGTACTAGAAAAATAGAATTACTAAGGTTAGATAACTGTTGTCACGTGGTCTCCCACTGAGAGAAGAGAAATAAGGTATTTCTTGGACAAGGGGAAGATCCCATACCTTCAAGCCAGAACTAAATATAACATAAAGCCCGTCAGCCCGTAAAAGAGAAAATACTCTCCGAAGGAACCTGCCGAAAAGATAAGTAAACATTAAGACTGTTTCTCCCTATACCCAATTATACTCTCTCTCTCTCTCTCTCTCTCTCTCTCTCTCTCTCTCTCTCTCTCTCAATGTAAAGAAAGACTAAAGAAAAAAGAAAAAAGGAAGAAAGACATTTATAATCATGTCCCCACGTGTTGAAGTTGCTCATTTGTGTCGTTTGCTATCGAAAGGTTGCTATTTCATGCTTCTTTTTCAGCTTCTTTCGCCTTATGTTATTCTCGCCTAAGTTGTCCTATATTTTTCTTTAGAAATATTATATGTGAAACCAGAGTTGTCGACTACCATAATTAATATTATTATATCTAAACCTAGAGGTCCATACCTTCCATAAATCTAGGGGTGGAAGAGCTAGTAGCCTGGTGGGTGTATATGTAATGTGAAATTTGGAAACCCCTTGCCAGCAGCGGTCAGTCTAGCCCTAAATTAACCCCCACATAATATGCCAGTTCATATATATATACCCGAGAAAGGACTCTGAACAAGGACTTATTCTACGAGGGATCAAGTGCCAGACCTCCCTGTCTTCACACGTGCGAAAAATAAACTCCCCGCTTGGTGATAACAATATTTAAATGCACCAGTTCCCATACGCTTTTAAATGGTTGCTCATCTGGGGATCTTTTTATTTTAATTTGCCGTCACACTGTCTCTGAGCAACTAAATGATCAATATTAAATAGAATTATTTGAATTAAATTACCGTATGGAAACAGTATAACAGCGTAAAAACAATCATTAAAACTGTGTGTAAGCATAGAATTATTAGTATTAGATAGCACTACTTTAAACGATTTAGGATTATTAATGACGGCAATACTTGAAACCAGTTAACTGTTTGTAAAGTGGAGTTTAGCAGGTTTCAATTCAAAGTTTTCCGTTTCCTAGACTAGTTGCCTCACCAAAGCTGAATAACCTAGTCTGCCCTAATATTTACCCATAGCTGGAGGAAGAATAATTTGATTCATACCTTATCCAAAGGTATTAGTGCTATGTGAAATGCAATCAGTATCGTCCAGGATTTGAACTCGGGTCGCCGTATCCATTTCCCACGTCGATAACCATTACACCACGGACACCATATAACTGTGTGCAAACAAATGTGCTCTGCCCCATTAAAATGTTACATAGAAACTATTCAATTAAATTTTTTATATTAAACTATTTTTTGTTACTTTTACTTGAAAACATTTAACTATGTGCAAACAAGTGAATGCTCTCTCAAAAATACAAAATTTGGAATCCTTATTTATCAAACACCCACATACACACACACACATTCGTATATATGCACACATGAATATATCATCATCATTATCAATATCAATGTGTACCGACATCATGAATTGCCTTGATTGTCTCTCTCCATTCGTCTCAATGGGAAATTGTTCAGGGCAATTCTTCTAAACGGCACCCAGTGTCTGCAAAGAGCGGATGAATGCAACTTTTTAGCTGGTTGGATAACAGGCGTGGGCATGAGTAGGATTCCATAAGAGAACGTTACTTTTGTGTTCGTCTTTACATCTCCAATTGTGTCAAGTATTCCTTGCTCGTTTTAGTTGAATGGTTTGTGAGATGGACAGTAAGTGGCCGTACAGCTGCTATCTTGTGCGGTACCGTTATCAGGATTAGTTCAAAAGACACGTAATATTTTTCTGTAATTTCCATCAAATCTTTTCTCAAAGCTGGTCTTTGTCTAAATCGTATGACCATACATTAGTATTGACAGGTCAACAGCTTGGGAGAATTCCTATTTCATTTTATCAGAGGTACCAGTCTTCCATGTGATCGTTATTCTGTTGAGAGGAGTACATGCTTTACCAATGCATATATTGATATTGCTTTCAGTACGTGAAATATTGCTACCGGGGTATGTTAACAGGTGTATTGATTTCAAAGGCTTACCATTTAATAAGATGATTGATTACACCATCTTGATTAAAACACATTTTGATTAAAACACATGAATTCTGTTCTGTTTGAGTTCATGACGACACAAATACTTCTTGCTGTTTGCACTAATCTGTGCAGAAAACATTCGACTTGAGCAGGTATATTTGCGAGAAATGCTAGATCATCTGTGCCGTCTGAATCATTCATAAATTCTGCAGGATATCGTCTGCTTCTTGCCATTTTGTGTGTGTGTGTGTGTGTGTGTGTGTGTGTGTGTGTGTGTGTGTGTGTGTGTGTGTGTGTGTGTGGAACGATTTTCTTTTATTTTTGACATTTTTAATTCATAATCTACCTAGATTATGTATAGAAATTGTGTCAATGTATCTCTTTGCAAGACACCAGCGATCATATCAAAGAAATCAGTGTCATCATTTGCTGAGTGAACAATTGCCTTCGTGTTTCATGCATAGTATATTTTTTCACAGATTTTGATTCGTGATATTTGGTTTCTAAATTTTGACTGGTATGTTTATCTTAGCTGTTTTAATATTTTTGGGGGGGAGCGGGGCATATTGTTTCTTATACACATATATATATATATATATATATATACGCGTACATATGTGAGTGCATGTGGGAGTGGAGGTACGTGCGTGATTAATCATCTACTTCATCACAATAGCAAAATCTTTGATTCAAATTTGATGGTTTTATTCTGGCTGATATGTTTTGAAATATCAAGCGCAAATTGGCTTTGTTTCTTTTTTAATTGCATACCAACATTCATGGGTCATTCAATGCCAAAGGCATCCTTAAAGAAGAATGGCAGCGATAATATCTAACCCATTGCGGAGGATATAATGAGGTCGATACCTTTTCCAAAAGTATTAATCCGAAAATGATTACAATTGCACGACTGGAGATCGAATCCTCTTACTTCGAGGCCATAGTTTAGTTTTTTTTAGCTATTTTTACCATAAGGACACCCTCGTGCAAATAGTATGTGATTTTGTGCAGGGGTGTATGCATGGTTATATAACTTCTGCCTGTCAATACAACGTCTTAGAACACGGAATATTTTGTCAAAGTTTTCATCACTATGCCAACAAATTGACATAAAAATAAATCTAATGAATAGTAAATTAGTGTCTGTTTTTTTTTTTTTTCTTCTTTATTGGACTGCATCGCAAGAACTAACAGTTGCTTCCATTTAATAAACAATGACTAACACAAAAGCCGGTTACCTTACTCTTAATGTGTCTGCATATTGTCAGAAGATTGATTTTGACTTTTCACATGCAAACCCGACGATATATATATTTTTTTTTTTTTTTGTTAGTATATGTGCTTGTTTTTTGTTTTGTTTTTTTTTTTGTTTTTATTTTTGTTTTTTCTGTAATGTCATATCAGACTTTGTGAGTTATCGAACAACAAAGCTATATTTGTAGTAGGAAATTAAGAGTATCATTGAACCCATAGTCGGGAGATAGAAAGTTCATGCCTTATAATGCAAATGGATTCCGAACTCGCTTGCTAGAACGTCGCAGTCCAGCGCTTTGTTTCCTAAATCACAATGACATCCCACAGATAGATAGATAGATAGATAGATAGATAGATAGATAGATACGAAAAGCATAATATTATAATTAACCATCTAGGATGGATAGTGAAAATATTAATATATTAGATGGAAATGAGAAGTCCGATATTAATAGGTATTAGCTGACATAAATAGATAGATAGATAGATAGATAGATAGATAGATGCAAAAAGATCTACATTTATACACTGCAAATAGTACAGACACTGAAAAGATTAAATAGTATCTGTATGATAAAAAGGGTTAGTCTGTTGGTCAGAAGAGAAATATGACGAATATGTTCTGGACTATCTTATAATGTAGGTGCTAGAGATTGATATAACAAGCCAACTGATTGGATCGGGCCTCTCCAACCCCACTTCTATCCCAGTGAAGACCAAAGTGGAGTATTTTTTGTGTAATCAGCGTTTTCGTTTGAAACGCCGCCATTTTCTTAAATATCTAAGAGATGATAGACAAAAATATTTGAGTTACCGAGTTGAATTTTGAAAGATCAAAACCCAAAATAATTTATGAAATCTTTTTGTCTCAAGATTGTTAAAAATGACATTTTTAATCAATTAGAATCAAATAGATTAATCCACGTTTTATCTAATTTGAAGCCTCTCTAAATCTTAAAAATGATAGATTGAATTACTTTCATGATGCAATTGCTGTCTTCCTCTATGGTACTCAGGGGTGTGTCCTCGTGGTGTAATGGTTAAAGCGATGGACTGCGGAATCGTAGTACGCGAGTTCGTACTCCAGTCGCGCTATTACGTTCACTTTCGGGCAAATACCCCTGGGAAATGTATGAACCCCCTTATCCTCCCAGCTATGGGTTAAATAGTACCACTACTGTTCTTCTCGGAGAATGGCTTTGGCATTAAATAACCTACAAAGGCTGATATGCCATTAAACAAAGAAACCAAACCAATCTATGGTACTCACATTTTTGTGAATTTTTTAAAAATATTTCTAACATTTGATTCTTTTATTTCCAACATGGCGTAATTATTTCTACAAGCAAAAATCTTTCTCCGTATTTACCTTTTCTATAGATGTGATATAACAAGTCAACTGCTAATTATTCTGCTAACATTGCTCATAAATATTGGTTGTTAATTGGCTTTGCCTCAACATAATTTCATACATACACAAAGATCTCTTACACAGGCAAAATATAATATCTAGTATTGAAACAGTACAAAATGCTATTAACTTCCCTAATACCATATTAGGACGAATCATCGATTGAACTAATATTACCGTTTCTCATTAAAACAAAAACTGAGGGTACTATTTTTTATTTTTGTAGTTATCCGGGGGGATAGTTAAATTCAGAAACTTTGAGATATTTGATTTTTCTGGAGAAGCGTTTTAGCGTTTTGGAGAGAAGTCTTTCTTCTTTCATCAGCTCTCTCTCTCTCTCTCTCTCTCTCTCTCTCTCTCTCTCTCTCTCTCTCTCTCTCTCTCTCTCTCCCCTTGAACACTTTATAGAGAATTCCCCCGGAAACAATCACTTTTGATTGGCTCACCAATCACAATTCAAATCCACTTGTGACTAGGGCTTCTTCCTACGTTTCAATAGATCTAACTTTTCACTTGCAGTGCAACTTTTTACGGAACAAACATATTTCTTTGGCGGGAAAAAAGATTCAAAAAATATTTTTACAATTTGATTTTATCAATATCCTTTTACATACAGAAAGTGAATTTTAAAACAATTCTTGCAAACTTACTTTTTATACGAAGAAAGTATATGTCAAAACAATGCTTGCATGTTGATTTTATTAACACCTGCAATCATTCTGACCGTTTAATTGAATTTCGAGTCATTCTTTTTTCTTTTCATTCTTAGTTTTCGACTCCATTCACAGAAGAAAGATGGAGCAAATTCTACTCGCCTACGGCCTACCGAAAGAAACCGTCGCAGCCATAATTATGTTCTATAGAAACACCAAAGTAAATGTCCGTTCTCCGGATGGAGACACGGACTACTCCGACATTGTACTGCAAGGAGACATATTAGCCCCATACCTCTTTATCATCTCTCTAGACTACGTGCTTAGAACATCTATCGACAAAATCAAAGAAAACGGTTTCAAGCTAACAAAAGAAAGAGGCAGAAGGTACTCCGCAAAAACAATTACCGACGCGGACTACACCGATGATATAGCACTTTTGGCAAATGCACCTACCAAAGCAAAAACCCTGTTACATTGTCTGGAACAAGCCAACATCCTTGTCAATGCACACAAAACGAAATATATGTGCTTTAATCAAACAGGCGACATCTCCACAGTAAACGGTAGCTCTCTGAAACTGGTTGTCAAGTTCATCTACCTTGGAAGCAGTTTCTCATCAACCGATACAGACATCGACACGTGCCTAACAAAGGCATGGACAGTTAACGATAGGTTATCAGACCTGACTGATAAATGAAGTGCAGTATTTTTTCAACCAGCGCTGGTGTCGATATTTCACTACATAGACGCTAACTAAACGTATGTATAAAAAGCTTGATGGCAATTACACAAGAATGCTGCAAGCAATATTGAACAAGTCCTAGAGACAGCATTACATAAAGCAGCAGCTGTACGGCCACCAACCACCCATTACGAAAAATATCAAAATTAGACGAATCTGACATGCGGGACACTGCTGAAGAAGTAGGGACGAGCTTATAAGAGATGTACTCCTGTGGACCCCTTTAAATGGACGAGCAAAGGCAGGACGACCCGCTCGAACCTATATACAGCAGTTCTGTGCTGATACGGGTTGTAGCCCTGAAGACCTGCTTAAAGCCATGGACGAAGAGAGGCCCAGGGATATACGTGCCGATAGTACGAGATGATGATGATGATGACACAACTAATAAATCTTCAGCGTCAGTGAATCATCCTACATACTGTCACACTGACACAGCAGGAAATAATTCAATTTTATTTTTTTAGAGTAATCAAATTTCTATATGTTCAATAAATTGTCCACATCAGTTCAAATGCATATATATATATATATATATGTGTGTGTGTGTGTGTGTGTGTGTGTGTGTGTGTGATTACACACTCATACACACACATGCACGCGCATATATATATATATATATATATATATATATATATATGACCTGTTTATCATCAGCCTAGACTACGTGATAAGAACGTCTATTGATAAAATGAAAGATAACGGTTTCAAGCTGGCAAAGGAAAAAAAGCAGAAGATAGCCAGCAAAAACAATTACGCACACGGACTCCTCCGATGACATAGCACTTCTTGCAAATGCAACTGCCAAAGCCGAAACCCTGCTACATGGTCTAGAAGGAGCAGCTACTGGCATAGGCTTCCATGTCAACGCAAACTAGACAGAATACATGTGCTTTGATTAAAGAGGTGACATCTCCACACTAAATGGTAGTTCTCTCAAACTTGTGGACAAGCTCACCTACCTAGAAAGCAGTATCTCATCAACCGAGACAGACATGAGAGTAGTAAAGGCATGGTCAACTAGTAATAGCTTATCGTTCATATGAAAGTCAGACTTGACCGATAAAATAAAACGCAGTTTTTTTTCAACCAGTGCTCGCGTCGACATTGCTATATGGATGCACTACATTGACGCTAACTAAACGTATGTATAAAAAGATTGGCGGCAATTACACAAGGATGCTGCGAGCAATATTGAACAAGTCCTAGAGGCAGCATTACACAAAGCAGCAGTGGCACAGTCAGCTGGGGCTGTAGAATACAATGACTGCACCTCTGCAGAGGGGTAAGACCCCCCTAACGAGTATCCTCATATGACACTAAACAAGCTGATGGTGAGGTTCCAGCAGTGCTAGAGCTTTGGGAAATGCGGAGTACCCCTTCATTGCCATCGCTCCCAGGTCCACTCTGGCCTGGAGTTGTAGCACCTGATAGGGCCCTATCTATGGGTTAAATAGAACTAACAGCATACTTATGCTAAAATGAATTGTTTGTGTAAACTAAATAGCTTGAAATAGAAATCCTTTTGACAATTAAACCGTACTTACATTAAAACTGCGTGCTTATGCTTAACTGAATTATTTCAAATAGAACTGTTTTTCGACATTAAAACTGTATTTACACTTAACTGAATTGTTACATATAACTGCTTGAATAGTTTGAAATAGAAATGTTTTTGACAATAAGACTGTGTACTCATGCTAAACTGAATTGTTTTAAATAGAATAGATTATTTACATAAAAATGGATTTGTTTTTAAATAACCTACAACGGTTGATATGCCATAAAACCCAACAAACCAAACCAAACCAAGCAAAGCAGCAGCTATAAAGCCACCTTCCACCCACTACGACAACTATCCAAGTTAGATGGACCAAACATGCGGGACACTGCTGGAGAAGTGGGTATAAACTCATAAGTGACATACTCCTTTGGAGGAGCAAAGGTAGGATGACTAGCTAGAACCTATATACAACTGCTCTGCGCCGATACAGGATATAAGCTTGAAGACCAACCGGGAACGATGGATGATAGAGACGGGTGGCAAGAGAGGATCAGAGAAATCCGTACTGGCAGTGGGACATGATGATGATGATGATGATGATGATGATATGTATAAACTCATCTATGAGTACTAGCTCCCCTACGGGTCGGCAAACGTGTTATTCAGAGCCGTCAATTTATCTTGTTTTATTGTTATCCCATTTTAGAATTATACATTGTTCTCCTCGTTTCTCTCTTCTGCCTTTCTTTCTTGTTATCTTTACTTTCTTTTTTATTTGATGTGTAGTGAGTTCTTTTTTTCCTCTCTTATTTTCCTCCCAATCAAAAAGGAAAGGTCAGATCCCAATAAAAATGAGATGGCCAATTTGAATTGATAACACAGCGAAACATTCATCCAAATGCGTTCATGGCTTACGATGTTGATATCATAAAGGCTATAATAAGTAGGACAAACGCTTTTCAAAAGTCAAACATCGATTTATATCATTTTAGCATTAAAAAAAAACACAGGTTACGCACACGCCAACACAAGCGCACACCCATAAACATCAAAGCGCAACCATGCATAACCACGTACGTACACACACACACACACACACACACACACACACACACACACACACACACACACACACACACACACACATACATGAAGATAGATAGATAGATAGATAGATAGAAGTATCTACCTTATCCTGCATGTGTTAATCTGTAGAATCAGTCAAAAACATACAAATATATCAAATACACACATAATCACGTACACATGCATACATATGCATATACCATTATAGTATATATGTATGGTACGTGAATACATATAACATAAATGTCAACCACGATAAGTAGTAACTAATTAAGCAAAGCTACATACACAAGTACACACACATGCATGTAGAAAAACAAACAAATGGACGGATAGATAGATAGATAAATAGAGAAGAATCTACTTAATCAGACATGGGTTAATCTGTAGAAGAAGTCAAAAACATACGTAGACACTCACATACATGCATAACCATACAAACATACATATGTGTGTGTGCGTGTTTATAACAATGTCAGACATGCATTGTATATGTATACATGTAATCTAAATATCAACCACGATAATTAACAACAAAGATACACACACACACACACACACACACACACAAACACACACACACACTCACAAACACACACACACACACACACTCACAAACACACACACATACACACACACACAAACACACACACACACACACACTTATATATATATATATATATATGCATGGAAGATCAATAAGATTGACAGTTTTCAAACGAAGGAAAAGTATTTAATGCAAGAACAAAGCAGCTAAAGAGTTGTTTTTATATTAAACAAAAAATGACTTTAATTGCAAATGCATATTATATATATATATATATATATATATATATATATGTATGTATATATATAATGTTACTATCAAACCCTTTACTAAATACATTGCTGTTGAGCATACCTTTAATGTGAAGTTTACTTATACTAAACACTGAATTAAGTGCATTATGTAGAAAAAGATTTTGATGAGCCATAGCTATTTATTTGCATATGCTTGTTGTGTAGAGTTTTTTTCTTTTCTGATATCATAAATCTTATGGCCTTTTGCCTATAATTAAGGAATATTTTCTCAGCCGCATCCAATTAATATCGTCAAGAAGCATGTAATGCTTTTCTCTCATATTTTCTCTAATTGTCTAAAGGGTGGATAATTGTTGTTACAACCTTGAAAGCTAACGACATGACTATATAAAACCATCACAAAAAATTGGAACACATGCTACACACGCCATTAGGAAGTTTAATTATCATAAAAATTACCTCTCTCTCTTTTTCTCTCTCTCTCTTTATATATATAAATATATATATGGGGGGGAGGGAGATAGTAATTCATATTTTTTTATATACTAAAAGGATATTAATTGATAACAGACTTTTGAAGATCTTGTATGCATGTGTGCATAATGTGTGCGTATGTATGTTAGTGTACGTATGTTGGTGTACATATGTTTGATGACATGCATTTAATATTTTATGGCAGTGTGTTGTTTTATTGAAAAACATCTATCTGCATGTGTATAGTAGAAAATCTCGCCTCTTTTAGTTCAACACCGCAACCAATATATGAAATTGCATATTTTTTTATTCCCTCATTTTTTTTAAAGTTTCTTAATGCAATAATGCTGACTACATAGATAAATATACTTGATATATACAGAATTATATATTCAATTAGATAGATAGATAGATAGATAGATAGATAGATAGATAGATAGATTTCCTATAACAATGACAATGAACAAACTGAAAACATTTTGTGGTAATTTTCCAAGTCAAATGAGCCATCCTACTTTGAAAGTATTGCGAATGTAGGCTTATATAAAATTCTGACGAAGGAAAATGCTAAATTATCTTATCACATGAACGTATTCTCACGTATATATATATATATATATATATATATATATATATATATATGGGTCATTCAATAAATGAAGGTAATTTTTTTTTATAAATGAAGACTTTGCATTGTTTAGGATAGGTTTAAAGCAAAAATTATCGTAATCTCGCAAAAATATCTCCGGGCAATTGAAAATGGCAGCAAAGCAAACGTAGTCCTCTCGGATTGAGCCGTGCTCAATCATCAAATTCTTGGTTGCTGAGAAGTTCAAGCCTTGTGATATGTTAACACACAATTCCTCATGGCATAACTCAAAATTTCATGTAGGAGAGACTGAAATTATCGGACTGTGATGAAAGAAGTAAATCATTCATTTTAAAAGTGTTGGCATGAAGAAATTTCGCACCAAAAACAAAAGGAAAGAAAATGGGAGAAAAAGCTCAAAGCCCATACCGTATGTCACTTTTTTCTTTGTACTTCAAGACACAGACACAAATATATATATATATATATATATATATATATATAGTGCATTTTTTCTTTTCAACATGTTTAATTAAATAGCAGATTCACTTCCTGTTTATATAATCTATCTTAGATTCGTAGGAGTCATTTGACTTCTGGATGGAATGAATTTAGAAATGCGCCATATTTTTTAAGTAATATATATATATATAAAGATTAACAAACTTTCCTAAAATAAGATCAACTTCAAATGGAGCTCATTCTAATCTTTGTCTTTCCTCTAATAAAATTATTTCCTTCTGTAAATTTTCCGGCTATTTGTTCTGCCTACAACTCTTTATATAATATATGTCATTGGTCAACTATTTTTCGTTTCATTATCCCCTCCACCATAGATCGTTTCATATAGGCCCGAAAGTATTTTTGAAAAATATGGCACCTTCCTAAATTCATTCCAACCACAACTCAAACAATTCATCCGAACACTTGAACGGATCAAAAATAGAATAGACACGAAGTGTTGGAACAATTTATTCAAGCATATCAATTCTGTCTCTTTCTGTCTCTCTCTGTCTCTGTCTCTCTCTATATATATATAAGTTGAATTGCTATAAGAAAATAGATGAAATATTAAGTGGTGACATAGTCTCCATTTACAGAATATATATATATATATATATATCTGTGTGTGTGTGTGTGCATATATATGTGTGTGTGTGCGCATATATATATACATATATATATGTGTGTGTGTGTGTGTCTGTGTGTGTGTGTGTAAAGTGGATATACTAAATCCCACAAACACTGGATTTGACCAGATTTTATCCTATTTAGCAAACATCATCCTACAAGAAAATAATATCAATATAGAAAATGGATGAATATTTAAAACAAAAAAAGCAAGACTATTTTTTTTACCCAACAGTGCTAACATACTTGTTCTCTTTAGTTCCTCGATATTTTTTATTTTCTATTTCGTTTAGATATTCCAATGTAGTCAAAATTTTTTAACGAAACAGATATGCCTAAACCTCTACCTCCTCCACCACTCCAACGTGCATATCAAATTTTCAACATTTTACTTCACTTCTATCCCTCCCTCTCAAGACCACCCCCTTCCTCATATTTTCTCTCTCTTTTCACTCTGAAATTAAGTCAAAACCAACAACCCTACCACCACTACTCAATCTTTCGTCTATTCATCCACTTTTTCTTTCTGCTTTTGTCTTCAGAAACTACTCCTTTTCATATTCCCATTTATACACTCTTATATTTTTTCTATTTTTCTAAACTTTTGAAAAAACCTATCTTTCTTAGTTGATGATGTTCTGTCAATAAAAAAGAACGAAATATTCTGAACTGAAAACGTAATCTGTGTTTTTAGTATATCCATTTTTTCCAGGTATTTTTCAACATATTTTCTGATCCACCAAAAACATCTACCTTCTCTCTCTCTCTCTCTCTCTCTCTCTCTCTCTCTCTCTCTCTGTATATATATATATATATAAAAAGATACTTCGATGGAAAAATAGCTATTCACTCTGGTATCACGTTATTAATTTCAATAAGAACTTCCGGCTCATTCAAACTTGTCTTCTATTCGGGTTTCACAAAACACGTTGGTCATGTAGACATAACCAGGTCCTTAGTATTTCCACATCAATAGTAGCACACCCCTGTTACGCTAAAAGTTAATGTTTATTGCAAAATCTTCGAGGACAAGGAAAATTAGCGTCTATATGTACAGATGTATGTGTGTGGTCTACGAAAGGCTCAACGTTCCGAGATATTTATCACCTGCGTTGACAAATAGATATCAACAATATATATGATTGTCTATCAAGTAACGCTGAAATCCACCTCAGCACCTGCCGTGAACTTGAAGGGCCAGAAATGAATAATACAAATAGGTATAAGGTTTACTGCAATAAATATATACGGAAATGACGACAGTTACGGTTAACGGTAACTGACAAGAGTCGTTGAAAGTGTTTATCGAGTCAGTCACTTTAGTGTCGGGGAGGGTTCAGTGATGTCATTGATATATCACCATAACAGTGCCTAAAATGGTAATCAGCTTGAAACACCAAACACTGAGATTTGTGCCCTAGACTAGTAAAGATTAGTAAATAAACGACGCGAAAAACACTAAAGTTATGCAGTGTTAAAGCAGGTGAAGCATAGATGGACACTTTAGCATTAACAGTTTCTGTATGCAGTCAACCAAGCTCAAAAAGACCCAGTAAACAAGAATTATATATATATATATATATATATATATATATATATATATATATATAGGAGTGAGAGAAAGTGAGAGAGAGAGCAAGAGATTACTAAAAATATTGGTGTAATATTGGGATCATTCCCACTTGTTAAAGGTCTTAATAACGTAACTAATAATTTAAAGTGATATATTTTTTTAATGTTCGATTCTTAAGCTTATGATTATTCATGGTAAAAAAAATGTGTTACTAAAAATATTCTTGTAATATTGGGATCGTTCCTACTTGTTAAATGTCCTATTATTAATTTTTCTTTTTAATTATTTTTTCTATTATACATTATAATGAAAAAATGTTTATATATTTTATCAGTCAATTTTAATAATATTCTATATTTGAAAATTATAAAATTGATTGATTCAATATTCTATTTGTAAATAATAATGGATTAGTAAATTAGTATATTGAATTAAGGATATATAATCACTTAATTAAGGTAGTTGAATAATTCTAGAAATATATTAAGTTAAATTATACTAAGAACTTCATTCGATGTTTACATGCCATGATCATTTCTTTTCGAGAGTTAACCAATTTTTTATTAAAATAATTTGATATACATATTTTCTCTTCTAAACATAAAATATGTATATCAAAATATAATATCTCCAACTTTTATTAACTTTTTCTTGTTTAACAAATTAATAAGATAGACCATTTTAATTAAAAAAAAAAATAAAAGTAAAGAATTTTTGTCAAATTCCATTCTTGCCGGAAGTAACATGATAACATATAATGATGATTGTAAATATTTCATCCGAAGATGGTTTTTCATAAAGCAAATAAGTTAAACTTTAATTTTATAAGAATTGTAAGAGCCTGAAAAAAAATTTATAGTGATACCAAGAAAGTGAATTTTTTTTCTTTTGTCTTTACGTAAAAGATATATGTATAAATGTGTGTATATATATATATATATATATATAGTATAATTAAATGGAGACTCGTGTGTGTGTGTGTCTTTTCAGCTATATGTTTCTCTTCCACACTTTGCCCACAAAACTTTTCCTCTTTCTCCCTCTCTCTCTCTCTCTCTCTCTCTCTCTCTCTCTCTCTCTCTCTTAAGCTATATTTCCTTTAGAAATAATTTTTCATTGTCAATTCTTCCCTACATATTTTCCATTTATATATCTCTACCTTTGATCCTTATAATCTTCCCAGCACCCCGTCTATCTATCTATCTATCTATCTATTGTTTTTTGTTTCCTTTGCATAAGCTTTCCCGTTGTTAGTCATTCCCCCATCAACTTATCTATTAATCTATCTTCTGCCATAATTTTATTTATATGCATTTTTGACTGTCTTCACACTCTCACTTTTGACAAAAAATAAGTGGAAAAATGGAAAAATCAGACACTTACAAAGGGTTTAGCAGGAATGATTCATTCTTTTTACAAAGAATATTAGTTTGAAGAAATTCTTTGAAAAAAGAATGAAATATCACTACTAGACCATTTGTAAATGTCTGATTTATCCATCTTCTTACTTATTTTTCTCATCTTAAAAGATTCATCTCAAACTACCATTTCAACACTCTCACTTTACTAAAATATTTCACACACTCTCTCTCTCTCTCTCTCTCTCTCTCTCTCTCTCTCTCTCTCTCTCTCTCTCTCTCATGTTGATTTTCTTCCTTTAAACGTCTATTTACTCTATTCTTTAATGGATTACTTTCCATTTTCTCGTCTATACGATACAGCTTTCTCCTTTCTTCATCATTGATTTCATTTCTCCTAAACATCTAAAAATTCTGTTTATGCCCTTCACAATCTCTCTCTCTCTCTCTCTCTCTCTCTCTCAAACCTTTTTCTTCCTCTTTTTAGTTGTCGAGTCAATATTTCTCTATATTTCATCTATTTATCTATTTTCTACCCAAAGTATTTTTCGACTTCCTGGTTCCATTCCATTTCTCACGCAATCTCTCCTGAATTTTTATACGAAATTCATCGAAACAATTTCGTGAGAGACTGCCTTGCCAGCACAAAACAGGACGATAAATAATCCTTGCGCGTTAGGACCAGCACAAGCACGAACAGTAAACGTCTCTCTGTGCACATGAACAGAAGTGAACCCGCCACAAACGTATACACGCAATCAAGAAACGTGGAAACAAGTTGATATGGCCTTATAAAAAAACACATTCATAGACTCACACACACGTACAAACATACACACACACGCGTGCGCGCATATATAGGTTGACAAACAACATCAAATAAGTCCAGTCTGCTCGGGTTATAGAATACGCCAACTGCATCTCGGAAGAGAGGTAAGTTCCCCCGCCCGCAACGAATGTCCAGGATATGACACTAAATTATCTGATGGGGAAGCTCAAATCCTGGAGCTTTGGAGAATGTAGATTACCTTTTTATGGCCATTATTCCCCGGTCTGACATGGAGTGGTATAATCTGTTAGGGCCCGATCTCTGGGTCAAGTCGATATATTTATTCATTTTCTACACTTGAAAACAATTAAAATTAAACGACCGTTTAACTGAATTATTAGCCCTACATTTCAAGTCTTGAAACTATTTAACTTTGTGCAAAGAAATGAATTGCGTTCAAATAGATTACGAGTATTATATAGCCATACTTTAAACCATTTAACATCGTACATATAAATCAATTTCTGTTCGATAGAAATACTTGCCAATATTTAATTTTGAGCAAACAATTGAGCTCTCGCTCATTTAAAATTATCTACGAACTGTCTTCAAATCATATCTAAATAAAATATATGTATATGTATAAAGAGGATTTGGCTTTGAATAACTTATAAAGATTGATATGCCATAAAACACAAACAGCAACCAACCAAACAAAAATCGATATTGCTATCATGCACGAATCAATTCACATTAAATCGCGCATATATATAGAAAAAAAGACCCGGTTTTTGATAGATGTAAAAAAAAAATACACGAAGATGAATAACAGCCACCTTGAATTTTCGGCAAAATCAGCCGTGTATTCTAACCGAGATATCCACAGTAATAAATCAAAATTTGTGTGTTCATATTAATACGATTTCTTTTTAAAATTTTCAGCAAATAAGAAACTAGCCAGTAAGAATAACAATATATAAATAGTATTTTTAAGTAATAATATTAAAATATATATTTGCAGGTAGAGTAGAGGCAAATGCTATAATTCAATATTTGCTTATATTTACTGAATTTTCTAGATGGTATATGATTTTACAATTATACTGAGCCTCTAACGTAAAATTTTATACGCTTTTTCAAAATATTTGGGCATTTGCAGATTTCTTCAAATAACTATTGAACGTTACAAGGATAGAAATCAGAATAAGCAAGAACAGTAAATCAAATTGTTGTTTATCTCCAAAATTTTAAGGCGGATAATGTAGGCCCGTGAAAAAAGCTGTCGGATACAAAGGGCGAAACCGAAGACGCACTTAACGTAACAGTTATCGTTGTAGGAAATGGAATCGGTGAAATGAAATAAACCCCTCACAAGGCTGTATGCGTTATGGCTTCGCGCTAATGCCTACGAAAAAAGTTTTAATCCATTTATTCTTTCCCAGATATGGATATCTAATAGAACAGGTTTGATTCTTTAGCTTTGCTAAGGCAACCAATTTAGGAGAAGAAAGACTCTTAATTTAAACTCCGCTTAAGAAATTAACATTATGCCATATTCTGCGTAGGGTTTGGTAAATATATATATCATGGGTGAAATATAGAAACGTTATATATATATATATATATATATATATATATATATATATATATATATATATATAATTTTATTTCATTCATGAATATATCAATCCTTCAGGATTTTTCAATACGCCCTAACTGACGGTTGCACAGTCGGCTGGGGCTGTAGAATAAACCGATTGCACCTCTGCAGAGGCGTAGGTCGACCCCATCGAGTGTCCTGGATATGACACAAAACAATCTGATGGTGAGGTCCGAAATATGCTGGGGCTTTGGGGAATGCAGAACAACCCTTCATTACCATTGCTCCCAGGTTCATTCTTCCCAGAATGGTAGCACCTGATAGGGTCCTATCTATGGGTCAAATAGAACGAAGCCGCAGCATACTTATGATACACTGAATTGTTTTAATTAGAACTATTTGACTAAAATGAATAGCTTGAAATAGAGATGTTTTAGACTATTAAACTGTGTACTAACATTCAAACTGCTTACTTATGCTAAATTGAATTCTTTTTGACTTTGAAACTGTATTTACGCTAAAATGAATTGTTTAATATGTAACTGTTTTGACATTTAACAGTGTGTAAACAAAATCTGGACTTATACTAAGCTGAATTGGTTGAATTAGAACTGTTTAAATAAAAGGAATAACTTGAAATAGAAATGTTGTCAATTAAACTCTTTACTCATGTTAAACTGAATTGTTCGAAATGGAACTGATTATTTGTATAAAAATGGGTTTGGCATTAAATAACCTTCAAATGTTGATATGCCATAAACCCAACCAACCAACTGATGGTTTTTCACTGACTGGAGTAGGACTGGCGGCAAGTTTCTACTGGTATCCAAGTGTCTTCTCAATATTCTAAGTGGTTAAAACAGTCACATGGTCAAGATTGTTTCGATTCTTCTTCTGATCTTCAGTTACCCCAATCTTTTTTTCCATTATTGGAGACTGTTCAAAGAGCACCAATTACAATTAGTATCACTATCATCTTTATTTTTCACAATTTGTCAGCTTGCTGGCAACATCTACGTATTTGTATATTTTTTGCTTTCTTTTATTTTCTCTCTGTGGCCAACTGAAACGACAAAATGTTAGTTAGCTCTAGGTTTGGTTCTCTTATCTGGATTAGATGATTCATTTGTATTTCAAAATCCCACAGAATTTATGTGTTTGATTTTGTTTTAATTTAGTATGGTCATATTTAAATATCTTGCACAATTCCCTGTGGATCATCTTTCCTACAAGTCGTGCCTAGTTTTATATCCCTTTTCGGCTGAATGTTTGCATTCACATATTATGTGATTAACCGTTTTACTTCTGTGTCCATATAACCTATATTTGCTTTTCTGTTGATTTGTCCTCATGACATTATTTTGCGCTGTTATCAAAAGAAATTCAGTTTTTTCTTAAGGTTTCTCTTTCAAATCTTCTCGAGTGCAATCATTCCAGTTTGCTGCTTGACGTGTCCATAAAGTTGCTCTTCTTCCTATTTCATTTTTTATATTTGCTGTTATTATTCTGTTTGCTATTATTTTTACTATCATCATCACTAGCTGTTGTAATTAGTCTTTCTTGTCTCGTTTTTGAATATTCCTCAAGTCCTCAAAATGTTACATCTATGAAATCTTCGATGTGAGCGAATCCCTTTTCTCCTTCTTATCTTGATACATTGACTTTCGATGTCATCCCTCGGGTGTAAAACCTTGCTAATCGTCATCAATTTCTTTATCATTCGGTCCATTTGTCTGAGTTCCTCCCAGGTTCATTTTAAGAATGGCCCAGTGTATCTTACAAGGGATATAATGCCTTGGCATTTGTTCCTTTGATGACATTTCTATTGCAAGGCTTGGTTTCCAAAAATTTTTTGCCCAGTGGGCTGGGGTTGTAGAATACTCTGACTGCACCTTTGCAGAGGGGTAAGACCCCCGAAGGAGTGTCCTGATATGACACTAAACAATCTGATGGTGAAGTTCCAGTAATGCTGGGGCTTTGGGGAATTCGGAGCTCCCCTTCAATGCCATTGCTCCCAGGTTCACTCTGACCCGGCGTGGTAGCACCTGATAGGGTCCTATCTATGGGTTAGATAGAACTAACGGCATACTTATGCTAAACTGAATTGTTTTATAAAACTGAATGGCTTGAAATAGAAATGTTTTTGACAATTAAACCGTACTTATATTTATACTGCATGCATATGCTAAACTGAAACTGTACTTATATTTAAACTGCGTGCTTATGCTAAACTGAATTATTTGAAATAGAACTGTTTTGACATTGAAACTGTATTTACACTAAACTGAATTATTTGACATAGAACTGTTTTGACATTTAACTGAGAATAAACAAATTCTGCACTTATATTAAACTAAATTAACTGAATTAGAACCGCTTGACTAAACTGAATAGGTAGAAATAGAATTGTTTTTCACAATTAAACTGTACTTACATTTTAACTGCGTGCTTTTGCTAAACTGGATTGTTTGAAATTGAACTGTTTTTGACATTGAAACTGTACTTACACTAAACTGAATTGTTATACATAACTTTGAATAAACTGAACAGTTTGAAATAGAAATGTTTTTGATAATTAAACTGTGTACTTATGCTAAACTGAATTGTTTTAAATATAACTGATTATTTACATAAAAATGGATTTGGCGTTAAATAACCTACAAAGGTTGATATGCCATAAAGACAAACCAACCAACCAAAAGTTTTCCTGTTCACTGAGGCACTCTTTTCTTACATTTCTGTTTTATGGTGTCCGCTATCAATATTCCTTAATATTTAAAGTTTCCCATTTCCCAAAGTGTTCTGATATTTTCAAGAACAGGTTATTATATTCCTTTTGTTGTTTCACTTTTCCCCGTTTTCATTATTAATTACAAAATTTCATTCCTTTAGCCTGGCGGTAAACTGTCATATTTGTATAAATTTTTCTAGCTTGTTTTTTATCATAATTTGTAGTAGCTGTTGTAATAGTCATCTGCGCCTTCTGGGTGCAAGTATTTAGTCGTAATTTAGTAAGCTTTTTACTTAGATGTGGCATGAGACCAATACACCACCAGAGGCGGCAGAGTGAAAGTATTACGTTTTAATATAATAAAAGATTATATTAAATTAGAGAAACAAAGAAAACTAAAAATGTTCCGATATCTCCGTTAAGGAAATCAGTATTAAAATCAGTTTTTAATTTTAAAAACTAAAGATAGAAAAACACAAGGAAAATATCAAGTTCTGGAAACTATTCCTACAGTCAAAACAAAATAACGGTTCGTGTCTCTATAATTTACCTGTGTCCAAAGTAAAAAATAAAATAAAATTCTAGATTTCATGTTTCAGTAAAAATAAATATGTGGAATTGTTCAGTGTAAGTGAACTAAAGAGAATATCTGAAAAAATACTTACACGAATCCATCAATAAAATACAATAAAACGGGTTCGAATGAGAACATTTTTTGACTAAATTAAAACTTTAAAAAAAATTTAAACTTAGAATGTTCTTCGGAAAAAAAATGTCTCTCTGCTAAAACCAATAGAAGTATTTTTCTTTTTTACCGATTCAAAGAACTTCTTTTTTTTTTTTTTTTTCAAAAGCTTTTTTGCTACTCAACTCGTGAATAACTTTTTGATACAGTATTTTTTTTCTTTTCAACGCCTATTCCGAAATTATCGTTTGGTTTTATTCAAAGTATCCTCGATTTTTTCCCTACAACTAAACGTACCGACATTCTGTGCCAGATCTGCATTAGAAAATAAAAAAGAAGCAGAAAATAAATCTTCCACTTTTTTTAATAAAATCAATCCTTTTTATTAGTAAGTGTTTTACTTACTTATAAAAAGTTGCTGTTGTTTTTTTAAACAAAACATACTTTTTCCCCGTAAACTCCAAAACAAGTGAAAGCGGGAGATTATTCTTAATAGTTTAATCAATACTTGTTCTACAAAAATCAACGATTAATTTACAGTTGAAAAGAGTCATTTAATTGCCTGAATGAAAGTCACTAATTAAAAGAATAAGAAAAAATATTTTCGGAAAATTAAATGCTGAAATAATACCGTTAAATACTCAATTATTTAGGTTAATATGAAGTAATTTTGGAAAAAAACTTTCCAATGATTGTTTTAATACTGAACAGAAAAGCAATTTAGAAAAAAAGATAATCTGATTACTCATTTCGACCCAATAAAAGAACAATCCATCTAAATGTATAATGTATTATTGAATAGATAGATAGATAGATAGATAGATAGATAGATAGATAGATAGATAGATAGATTTCCATATGTTTTATTATTTGAAAATAACAGCAGGATGGTAGCTTTTTTATTAATTTAGAGTTTGATTCAAAAAATTTTACATTCTCACAGCATCAATAAATGTAGATAAAAAAAAAGATAACTGAACTGATGCAATGTTTGGTTATTACTGGTTATTTGAATCGTTTATCAACCCGATGGATTTAATTAGTAACATTAAATAATAAGGCAAAATACCGATCTAAGAAAGAAAAGAAAATTTCATTGATAGGTATATTCATTTATTGTTTTATCTCTTTATTTTTTAATCAATTTATCAAATAAGCATTTAAATAATTAGATAAACAAATAATGTAATTAATTTAATCTTTTTAATTATCATTTATTTTGTTATAAATTGGGTAGCTGAAAGTTTTTCCTCTTTTCAGACTCACCCATAAAACTAATTTAACTATTTGTCTAAATGAGAAAGTAGGAAAATACTAATTTTTTTAATGTCTTAATTATTTTTGGTGTGTGGGGTGAATAAAAAATATTAGAAAATAAAATATAGTATTTAATATTATTAAAATTAGATTATTACATTAAACTTATTTAAAATAGAGGTGAAGTCAAATTGAATAGCTCCCAAAAAATGCTCTTTATTCCATTCGCGTTCCCCTCTCATTGATAAATTTTCCCAAATTAACTATTTAACTAAATTAGATATGGAAGGATAAAATTGCTATTTCGTTATTTGCATTGAATTTCTTTTAAAATTTATCGACAGGTATTTTTTCTCATCTTCATTAAAATAAGACAAGATATTTAAAAAATAATTATATCAAGCAAATATTTATTAAAATCATTTTTTAGATCAATATGGAAAATAACCTTCTCGTTTCCTCTGTAAACCGCGATTTGATTCTATCGAAAAACTCAGATCCATGTTATTAGTACGTAGTTAAAGTTAAATATATTAATAAATGAATGTGATATAAATAACTATGATATTTTGTGACGTCAGCAATGACGCAGTTTTGGTGACAGACAGACATAATCTCCATCGTGATAAGATACGCGAAACCCTCGAGTTGAGCACTCTGGCGACGGAATTAACGGCTTCTGCTGGCGGAATGCAAAGCCCTTCTTATGAATTGAGCACTCTGGTATCTGGTAAAGCAAAATGTAAACAAACAAAAGCTATGTGTGTGTGTGTGTGTGTGTGTGTGTGTGTGTGTGTGTGTGTGTGTGTGTGTGTGTGTGTGTGTGTGTGTGTGTGTGTGCGTGTGTGTGTGTGTGTGTGTGTGTGTGATAGAAATATATGGAAAGTTGGATAAATCAAACATTTAAAACCGGTTTAGAAGTCGTGATATTTCTTTCTTTTGTTTAATCTTTAGTTCACTAAAATAAATTCTACTTTTGTATGATCAAAATGAAACCTGATACATTTGACTTTAAACCCTTTTCTTTTACCTGCTACACCTTTATCTTCTCCGTCATTTTGTCATCTTTCTCATTTGTTTATACATACGTAGAAAAACTCAGAAAACGGTTCATTTTAAGAAAGTTCTTAAAAATGAAATAAAAGAACGAAATATAGCACCTTCTAAACCGAATTTAAATGTTTAATTTAACCAACTTTACACATATTTCTATCATATTGTCAGATTCACTACATCCTATCATTTCAACATCGTGGTATCTGTATGCGTACCTGGGTAATATGTGAGAGGTTTTCGTTGATATATTAGTCTCCTATAATAAAAATCAAAATGAGTAGCTGTTTCTTTTCGTTTCGTTAAGTTAAACTTAGTTTCAACTACGTCACCATTTTCTTTGATTCTCCCACTCCATTGTTGTTCAAATGATTAGATTCTACACAGTATATAATGAATTATATTGAAATATTCAAAATTCAATAATTCAAATTTTAAATATCTAAGAAATTCTCGAGTATCAACAATGCCATAAATGAGAAGGAAGGAAATGTCTATGTATATAAATAGATGTACGAAACAATTCACTGGCACACGAAAATAGGATTTTGCTGAGTCTTTAACAATATCACACTATATATATATATATATATATATATATATATATATATATATATATATATATATAAGTCTGTTAAATTATAACTACATATTTACACAGAGAAAATATACACACACACATACACACACACACTCAAATATATATATATATATATATATATATATATATATAAGGTTGGATATATATCTCTACCAACCCATCCTCTAAAGCAGAATGTGACAAAAGATAAGTCTTTTAAGTGTATATAAAAATATATATATATACGTGGTGCCTTCAATAAGTTTAAAGACGTTTTTGTACATGGATTTAAAACTGTTGTAGACTCTTGAAAATTCAGAATATTGCTATACGTCTTATGAGATGACTGACCAATTTGTATGATTTCAGGTTCAAATGGACAGCTTCAACAGGAATTCTAATACACCATACTAAAGTCTGATTGTCACAGTTGGTGACTTGAGGACACTTTAGAAGTTTGATATGCAATAAAATTCTTTTTTAACCTTGGAAAAAATGCCACAGAAACGTACGGAAAGCTTTAGACTGCTTTTCACCATCTTGCATGAATCGAGCATCAGTTTTTGAGTGGCATAAGAGATTCAAGGAAGGCAGGGAGTCTGTGATGGATGATGAGAGGTATGGGAGGAGTAAGGAAGTCAATACCCTAGCGTTGCTTGGCCAAGGGGTTAAGGTTAGGTTTACAATGTTGTGGTTTTAAGGGAGTTCAGTGAGAGATTCCGTCGGAAGAGGCTAGCGCTCTTCAAATCGGGTCAGTGGCATTTCCACGAGGACAATGCACCAGTCCACAATTCCATCCTTGTCACAGACTATTTGACCAAGATGGGCATCAAGACAGTTTCTCACCCTCCCTGTGGCTTTTGATTATTCCCTAAGCTCAGAGGCTGTCGTTATGAGAGAATTGAGGAGATGAAAGAGGATGTGACGAAGGTCATGGACACGCTCACACAAGAGGACACCTATGGGGCCTTCTAGAAGTTGTAACGATACAACAAGTGCATTGCTGCCGGAGGAGATTACTTCGAATGGGATTAGAGTTTCATGCGTGTACTATCAATAAAAGTGCCCATACAAAAAAAGTCTGGAAACTTATTTAATGATCCTCGAACATATGAGCGTGTGTGTAAACAAGTAACCATATAAATGTCGAAAATTCTCAAGGATTAAATTCAAAGTATCCTCGATTTTTTCCCTACAACTAAACGTACCGACATTCTGTGCCAGATCTGCATTAGAAAATAAAAAAGAAGCAGAAAATAAATCTTCCACTTTTTTTAATAAAATCAATCCTTTTTATTAGTAAGTGTTTTACTTACTTATAAAAAGTTGCTGTTGTTTTTTTAAGCAAAACATACTTTTTCCCCGTAAACTCCAAAACAAGTGAAAGCGGGAGATTATTCTTAATAGTTTAATCAATACTTGTTCTACAAAAATCAACGATTTCTACACTCCATTGTTGTTCTCCCACTCCATTGTTGTTCAAATGATTAGATCGAACATCGAAAAATTTTCCTTGGTGTCCTTGTTAATTATATTTTTTGTAAACTTCTCAAATCCTCTGTCCTATAAATCCTATTCGGTTTTATGTTAATCCCATGCATCACACTCTTGTAATACTTATAATTCAACAGTGTGTGTAATACCAACTGATGATTTCGAAACCGGTAATTTATTTTCTCTTGTTCTTTTAATTTCAACCTAAAAATTAAAAAGCTTCGAATTTTTTTTTTTTTTCCCTTTAAATCAATACTGCTCTTCTAATTCTGGAATTCAATATTAAATATTTCTTTGTAATATTCAATAAATCTTTTGTAAATTTTCAAGGGTAACGGAAATCTTTGAACAACCCGGTGCTGTTTTCCAAGATGCCGTGTAAACAAAGCAATATCCCATCGTAAATAAACAATGAAAACAACAATAATGTCCTTTTAATAGGAATATTTTTCCGACATTAATAAAACCGATTTTCGACTTTTATTTCGAATGAATATCTTATAATCTATATATATACGATGGCTAATTGATACTAGTTTCAGATAGGGTCTATGTTTTTATACAAAAGTATCCGAGTATTATTTAATACCCATCAAGACTGTAGCTACTCTAAGCTTGAACCTGATTACTTTTCAACGTCCACATTTTTAGTATTTGTGAATTAACATTCTGAAGGTTTATCACCTATCATATAAATAAGATAAAACGAACTTTTCTATATTGTAATAATTTTTAAATATGATAAAACAAAAAATACAGTCATACGTTATATTCTATTACATATCGAAGTAACCGATTTTTGAAAATTTTGTATTCTGTGATAAATTTTAGTTCATGCATAATGTTTTAATAACGTTAAGTTGAACGATATATAATCTGCTTATGGTTTATCTTACCTGACTTTTTTGCGAATATTCGTTTGTTATAACTTTATATTTCTGTGTTCATTATAAACTTTTTTAATTGCACTACCTAATACCAATAATTTAAAGACTTATATGGTTTCAAGTAACTGATAAATACTTTTCACGCAATCGCGTTTTGTTTGTTTCCTATCAAATGATTCACGCATTTATGGTTTCATGTAAGTAACAATAATCCTTTGTAAATAACTTTAATTTAAGTATCTATACTTAATACAAATTATTTTTTCTACAGTTACATGGCTTCACATATTCCTTCTAACATTAATAATTATATTTACTAATAATCTTTAATGTATAAATATGTGTGTATCTGTGAGTGTGTATAAACATTAGTTGGTATTAAATAACCTATAAGGGTTGATTTGCCTAAAAACCCAATGAACCACACAACTTTCATAATAATCATTTATTTGCACATTTATGTTGTTTTAAGTATTTCAATAAAATGCAAATAGTTTTAAAGTTGATGAATTTTATCCGCAGATGCTACCCTAAAAGTTACTGCAACTCTATGTTCAAAGTAATCCAGAGAATAAGCTCAGTAAAGGGGAAATTCCATACTCCCCAGATCTCCAGAATAGCAGCCTCACAACCAGATGCAGTTTAGTGTCGTCCCCTGGGCACCTCTTTTTTTTCTTGGGTGGGGTGGGAAATGATTCATACTCCTCAAAAAAGGATACAGTCAGGATCAGAAGCCTCACCGACAGAACATTTTTAATATTATTAGTCTTTGTACTTAGTAATGTCGACGACAGAATTGATTTTTAAGCAAGATATTTTCTTTAATTTAGTATTGATTTTCCATTGATATTGTTCATAACCTACAATTATAACCTTATGTGATTTCAAAGATATATACAGCTGGATGGAAAGTGAGTCAAAAAGATTAATAAGTGATGAAATGCCTCGTGGTTTAAACGATTCTCTTCCAAAACAGATTTTTTAAATATCATGATGCATCAAAAGTTAAAACATGTTATTAAATGATGGATAAATGTACAAAGAAAAGTTCTTTCAGTGAGCGTTTGATTGATTGACTGATATTTTGTTTCAGCATGTCAATCGCTCTAAAGTTAATTCAAATCTAAATGTTCATTTTGTGTTCATATTTATATTTGTTGTGCTTTAATTTCTTAAGTAAGTGTTTGTATTACGCACGGTTTTTTCGCATACGACTTTTTAAATAGATCTATTAGAACCTTAGACAGAAACATATCGAGTGCTGGGAGTTATGGCAACGAAGGGAAACTCTAATCTTCCTGATATCTCCAGAACTGGAGCCTCACCATTAGACACCGTTTAGAGTCATCACCAGGTCATCCCTCTTTAAGGGGTCTTATCCCTCTGCAGTGGAGAGTCCCCGTGGTGTAATAGCAAAAATGCTGAATTGCAGACTTGAATTTAAGCGAGTTTTAACTCAAATCGTGCAATTACGTTAACTTTCGATCTAATCGCGTAGGATATCAAATGATATGAACAATTTTATCACCCCCAACTACGAGTTAAATAATATTCCTGTTGTTTTTTCTTGATGGATGGTTTTAGTATCAAATAATCCACGATGTTTCATATTCCATTAAACAAAGAAACCTCTGCAAGGGATACAGCCAGCGTATTTTAAACCTCACAGAGAGAAAAGTTATTTGAGGTGTACAGGGTTTTTATAAAAAACATACGACCCTCTTTTTGTCAACATGGATTTAAAGTTTTAATTGCTTTGTTGTCCTGATCTGCGATAATAGCGTTCAGCGAGATTTTCTGAGTGAGCGGATCAAACGCTTAGATATAACATCAAACATTACTGCAATTAATAAAAGTGGCCAATCTAGTACACGTTTAATTTCGGTTTGGTTTGGTTTGGTTTGGTTTGGTTTGTTGGGTTTGATGGCATATCAAACTTTATAGGTTATTTAACGCCAAATCCATTTTTATGTAAATTATCAGTTCTATTTAAAACAATTCAGTTTTGCATACGTACGCTGTTTAATTGTCAAAATCATTTCTATTTCAAAGTATTAAAGCAGTTACATGTAACAATTCAGTAAAGTGTAAATACAGTTTTAATGTCGAAAAACAGTTCCATTTCAAATAATTCAGTTAAGCCTAAGCACGCAGTTTAAATATAAGTACGGTTTAATTGTCAAAAACATTTCTATTCAGTCTGCTCAAACAATTCAGTTTAGCATAAATATGATGTTAGTTCTACTTAACCCATAGATAGGGCCCTATCAGGTGCTACCGCTCCAGGCCAGAGTGGACCTGGGAACGATTGCAATTAAGGGGTACTCCTCATTCCCCAAAGCTCCAACACAGCTCGAACTTCACCATCAGATTGTTTAGTGTCATATCTAGAATACTCGCTAGGGGGGGGTCTATTCCCTCTGGAGAGGTGCAGTCAGTGTATTCTACAGCCCCAGCCGACTGGACAATACTGTCAAACAGTTTTATTTCAGATAATTCAGTTCAGCATAAATACACAGTTTAGACGTCAAAAGAGTTCTATTTTGAGCAATTCAATTCAGCACTAGTAGGCAGTTCCAATGTCAAAGCAGTTCTATTTTAAACAATTCAGTTTAGCATAAATACGCAGTTTAAATGCAAAAATCAGTATAGTGAAAGAAACACGGTTTAGTTCTATTCAACCCATAGATAGGACCCTTATTATGTGCTACCACTCCGGGCCAGAGTGGACATGGGAGCGATGGCAATGAAGGGGTACTCTGCATTCCCCAAAGCTCCAGCATTGTTTAGTGTCATATCTAGGACACTCGTTGGGTGGGGGGTCTTACCCTTCTGCAGAGAAGCAGTCTGTGTATTCTACAGCCCCAGCTGACTGGGCAAGTTTAATTTCGGGTTACTCATCAGCTAAAGTTGTTAAGGTGAGAGTCCCTGTAGCGAAGTGTCTAATGAACTGGACTGGAACCTCGTAGTGAGTGAGTTCCAACTCCGGTGTCGCATTACATTCACTTTTGGACTTATGTACTCAGGAAAGGTATGAACAAACTTATGGCTAAAACTATTGTTTAGATAAAATCCTTACTGTCCTTCTAAAGGGATGGATTTAGCACTAAGTAATCCACGAAGACTGATATGCCATTAATCAAAGAAAACCGAAACTAAACAAAACCAATGTTATCTGTTTCCTTAGAACAATATACTGGCGGAAATCTGTATTAACTTTATCTCTCTCATGTTCCAAAATTCATACGTGAACTACGTTCGTCCTTGTAAAACGAACACAATACAAAAGAAATAAGTGCTCGAATGTGGTTATCATATGCAGCAGTCATTTCAAAAAATAAAATTGTTATTTGATGGTTTATAGTCCCGATGAGATCAATATTTACATTTGCACTAATTCACCCCACTTATCTTTAAGATTAGTTCTTTTATGAAAGATATTTATTAATTGAATAAGAACTGTTATAGCTGTTTGATTATCCAGATCATTTATAATATTTACAACTAGTTTGTTTTTTTAATAACACATACTATCATGGCTAGTTTGTACATAAATGTGACCCATAATTTATCATAGAGTCGTTGTACCATAGCGAATAATAACTCTTTATGACCTCTGGAATGATAGATAATACTCGTTGGCAATCACTTTTCCAAGAATCATTTTAATGTTATATACAATTATGAGTAAAGAATTTGCTCTGGGCTAATACTTATCAAATAGATTAAAGGACTACATATTGGATCAAGTAATTCCGAAATTGAATATAAACTAAGTTACAGGAAAATCAAAATGATAAATGAGTAATATGATCAACGATTTTGCTATGATAATACTTTTAAAGCTGACAAACATATTGGGTCTATTGTATTGAAGGCAAAAGGAATGATTAGCTGGATAATTAAAAAATATTTCAAGAGAGGCAAATATTGTTTTAAGAATTTATAACACCATTCTAAGGCTTCATGCAAAATATTGTACTCAAACCGAAAACTTGGTTGATTGCTTGGTTGGTTTTATTGCATATCAACTCCTGCAAGTTATCTATGCCAACCCTTATATATATATATATATATGTGTGTGTGTGTGTGTGTGTGTGTGTGATTTTTAGACGAATAGACCTATTTTATTCATGTTGAAATATTAAAATATCAAGGTCGACTAGTTTCGATCCGTGCTGACCACAACCTTTATCGAGGATAAACGATTAAGAAAGGAGACGGAGGAATAAGTCATACGATTGCTGAACATCTTATGAATAATCGTAATTGCGTCGTCGCTTATAGTGATGACTTGTTCACCGTAGTGAGCAAGTCACGCTCGGATTTTCATTTGAAAGTTCTAAAGAGCGTTCATATTCTCAGTTACGAAACATCTCTGTAAACAGAGGGACTGTTTACGGGTTTTTAATTTGATAACTATCTGAATTTACCCTCCTATTTTTATATTTCACTGATGAAAAATCCACCAAACCTTTAATCTCAGTTGTTTATCTATGATAAAACTTATGATTAGCAAGGATCGAAACCGGTCGACCTCCGTATTCTAATATTTTAACATGAATAAAAGAGATATATTTTGGGCTGTTATGAGATTTTTTACCCACCCCGACGTAATCTTTAAATATATATATATATATATATATATATATATATATATATATATATATATATGTGTGTGTGTGTTTGTGTGTGTGTGTGTTCGTGTGTATAAATATATATATCTTCATCATCATCATGTCGTGCCGCCAGCACGAATATCCCTGACCCTCTCCCGACACTTCTCCCTATCATTCATCGCCTCTGTCAGGTCTTCAGGGCTACATTCCGTATCCTCACAGAACTGCTGTATGTATGTTCGAGCTGACCGTCCTGCTTTTGCTCGGCCATATGTGGGGTTCCATAGGAGTACATCACTTATGAGCTCGACCCTGCTTCTCTAGCAGTGTCTGGCTCGTCTAACTTGGATAGTTTTCGTGATGGGAGGTAGGTGGCCGTTTAATTGGTGTTTTGTGGGGTGTTGCTTCCAGGACTTGTTCAATATTGCTTGCAGCATTCTTCTGTCTAGCTTTTACTCCAGCCGTTTTGTAGCGTCCAATTAGTGCATCCATATAGCAGTATCGATACGACCGCTGCTTGGAAGAATCTTCAATTCATGTGTGTGTGTGTGTGTGTGTGTGGGTGTGTGTGTGTGTGTGTGTGTGTGTGCATATATATTATTGTTCTCTTACTTACGTTAGTCATATTCTGTGTTCTTGCCTCCTCTGTTTCTCTGACCTTCTTTTCACTGTTGTTGTATCTCTTGCTTTCCAAATAACCGTATCATATTTCTTAACTCATCTCTTTTTCCTTTGTTTCTTTCTTTATCTCTTGCTCTCTTTTCGTTTTACCCACTATATTCTAAACCTTACTCTTCATTTTCTTTATTTCTCCCTTCATCTTTCTCATTCCTTATTTCTTTAAGACTCACTTCTTTTCGATTAATATTTTTTGTACGAAGAATCGTTTCATTTTTATTAATGTTGACGTCAAATTTCTTCTTATTTTCAGCCTTCAACCGTTTCATTACTTATCATTTCACTGTAATCATGAAATACCCCAATAAACAGTGACAATCCTCAATGCATAAAAAATATGAAGAAAAGATTAATCTCCATCCCAACTTTATTATACAACATATCCGCCATTTTGTCCCAGTATTTTCCATCATATTTCAGCCAACATCATAATACCTTCATCGAAGAAATTTTCTAACTTGTCTTGCTTTTCACAGTCTTCTGGTGAAAACGTCCTTTTTCAAATAATAAAATTCTTTAAAAAAATCTAAATAAATAAGAATACGAATATCGATATCTGATAAATACGTTGACAAATACGGAACAAAGTTTTTTGACCAACCCAGTATATTTTACGAATCTAATATTTCGTAAAGTTTGATTCTAAAGGGAAAATTAAATCGAGGTGCTTTCTCTTCTCCTTTTTAAACTTCGTTTTAAAATGTTGCTATTTAGGACTGTTATTGAAAGAAATCTTTGCCTCTCATCTTACAGAGAAGCCAAAGTTTTCAGTTTTCTTGGGTTTCAAAGTTAAAATTAAATTTGAAATCTATTGAGTCTTCTACTCTGACATGCCTGCTAGCGAATCTTAAATTTAGCGATATTTAATACGTAAACATACACATCTATATATGCATACCACACTCCTGACATATGTGTGTATATAAATATATATATATATATATATATATATATATATATACATATATATATATATATATATATATATATATATATACATGTGTGCATATATATATATATATTTATTTATTTATGAGTTTGTGTGTTAGAATAGATGTATACACACACACACACACACACACACACACACACACACATATATATATATATATATGTGTGTGTGTGTGTGTGTGTGTGTGTGTGTGTGTGTGTGTGTGTGTGTGTGCACGGGTATGCACTTACTGGTAGAGATATATGTGTACAAGCAGCAATAGATATTTGTAAATGAACTGGGAAATACATTGGCAAGTATATGAACTCTGAATACACAATATATATCATTTTATATACAAAGATGTAATGCTCTCACACGTCCACACGAATATATTAACACACACACCAAGACTATCTACTGCTACATAAATATACACAATAATGTGTACTCGTAGATTTTGGCATTCTCATGTCAATAGATTCTTTTCATTGGACATACGAAGTTTAGTTTAATCTGACACAAAGACGTATATAGAGTGCACCGGTTGAATGTAATGTTCTGATTGGTTAGCATTTTAACATTACATCAAGTTAAACTAGCAACTGCTGTGTTTTATTAAATACTTTAAAATAACATTTCCAACAACATTTTTAAATATAAGCAATATCATATTATTATTGATTCAAGATTACAAATAGCTATTTAATCTTAGCTTACTTGTTACACACAACAAAAGCTATATAATAATTTGAGTCTCTTAAAATAATTTTATAAACCTTATCTTAGGCTTATAGCTTAGAATGATGTCTAGCAAGCTTATTTTGCAGACTTTAACGTATTATATTGTTTTCCATCTTCATGGGACCTCAATATTTTGGCCCTCTGCCAGACTAACCAAACTTTAGAGCGTCTCGCAATGGAATCATTATAAGTCGGCTTTTCTGACTCATAATCTATTATAGCATCAAGGTGTCATACTGAGTAATTCCTATTTGTGACATCTGACGTGGTAATAGTTGTTATTCTTCCATGTTCAAGTGTGACACGACGTGCGGTTGAATACTTAATTAATATGTAAAAATTAAAATTTATGAAATATATGAAAATATATATATATATAAAACAAAAAGATCCATAAAATAAGTATCTTTTGTTCAAAGCTTAAAATTAACCTAAAAAACTGGTTGATTATTCCTAAAGGCCAGTTAAGTGCGAGAGAATTGTTTTGGATTTTAAAGGTCAGCAAATTTATTTAATTTTTTGGTTGTCAAATAACTTCATCGATCATAATGATGAAACTGGTCATTTCGTAAAACATATGTTCTTGTTTTTATGATACAGGTCAATGTCAAAAGGGAGATTTAATTTCACTCCACCCTAAATAAATGTGAGCTGGGCATGCCTCATCTAGTCAGGTGATGCTGAGAATTTTTGTTCAACCCCATTGCTCTAAACCTGTTCCCATTGGTCAAATCATCTCAAAAGTGTTTTCCCTATACCTGTAAGATATAATCCTGAACTAGGATTGACTGACTAATGGAAATATGACTCCTAATTGTCTCTTATTGGACAACCAATCAGAAACCTTTTTTAGTCCAGATATTGATCTACAAAAATGGGATGAAAAAACGAATCTTTTGAGAGGATGAGAGAAAGGGACAAAGAAGAAACTCAAGACTGCCAAAGAAGCATCCCTTCCATTCTAGACACGAGGCACTCCGAACAACCTTCTGACATTACAAAAATTCAAAGTCCCAGACTTTAGAGACATTAGCGTCATTCTAACCGAACCTCATTGTCACTCTTCTCTCGTATTTCTTTCTTCTTCATTAAGCAAATATCTTCATTGAGCAAATATCGTTTGTTTGTTATCTATTGTCTCACAAACGTGTTTCATAAAAACGATTTTTTTGTTGTTTGTTAAACAACGGGTTTTCTCAATTCTTTGATTTGCTAGAAAATCTAGCCGCTCATATTAACTGACAGTCAGTAGAAGATCCGACTGAATTGTGTCAACCCTGCCTTCGTGGATCTTTCAAACATAGCGTGGACACGGAAGGATTTGACAAAGCAAACAGTCGGAAGCTAATGTGGTAGTCACGGACACAATTGCCACACCAATAATGTGACTAGTAGTCACACCACATTGGGCTCCATGACAAGTATAGGACTAAACAAGCAATATACGACGGGTTACATCCGGTTATATTCAACCATTTGTAAAGAACTACCACTGAGTAGTTCATTTATCAAATGCCCCAAAGGAGTTACTTTACAGAGTTTACGATCTCCAATTACTCGGCTATTTATCCCTGACTGGATTTAGGGGTTCCCTCATGTGCCAAAGGCATTATCACGAAGAGAATACTAACCGTTTAAACCTTATTTCTAACTTGAATCGCTAATTCGCTTCTCTGGGCCGTCAAGATTTAGATCAACCCCACCTCCAGCTACCTTGGTTAGTTCTCACCATGTGGTGAGTTCGAGTTTGGTTTTGTTCGATACATTCAAGTTGGTGTAATCCAGCGTACAAGAATCAGAACACAAAGAAGCAAAAACCCTAACTGAACCTGAGAATGTAGAATGTACTGATGTTATATAGTCACATATGCAGATTCACATCTACATACGTGCACATATATATGTAGAATAATTCACAACGACACAACGACAAAGACAGATGCATGAAGGATAACGCAGGAAGGAAGACGCTGGAAGAGTTCTTTACAAATATATTTTACCTCTCACTTTATTGCAAGGGTTCGAAAGGGTTGTTCAAGGGTTGCATGTCAGAGGGAGCTGGAGACCAAACATAAACTGCAATATTTGGACCCCACTGTTATGACCGTCACGTTGTCTCTTACTTGTTCTCTAAGGCTGCCCAACCGGGGGCCTTGGGGGTCACTTTTCCGGATGCTGGCTTCTTCATTGCATCTGTGGACCCTAAACTCCATAGGGGTTTCCGAGGCCCCCCTCGGTCGGGTGTGGCTTTCCCTACCACATCTGGTCTCTAGCTGTCTGGAATTCTACTGGCAACTGCTTCTTGGACTCGAACTCAACTGAGTTAAATAATATTTCAACGCCCACACGATCGCCCACTGGATCTTTGAAATCGAATGTTTAATCGTCATCAAGCGGAAATAACTGTCATGCAGTTCACAGGTCACTCTCTTCCGGTGCATCACTGTAGTGGCACCGTGGGACCTTCATCTTGTCCTATATTATAAGCCTTAATCCGCCCACGTGATCTCTTTCGATTACTGGCCATTGGAATGTGTCACTTCCTTCCGTTGCATCACCTTGGAATAGCATTTTTGGCCGGGTCGAAGGTCAAAACATAACAATCATCCGTTAATTATTTTTCAAAATTCCACATGTGGAGTTTTCTTCACGTTCGTCTCCATCACCCTCACACCTATTTTACAGAATAATTTACAAAGGACAATAATGCCTGAAAACACAAAAAGAATCACTTGAACAACAGCAAACAAAATCTTACTTAGAAGGCAACCTTCTCCCTATGTAACACTTGCCCGGCTAATTATTATCTAAATTTTGTTTTACTATATTTGCGTGGTTGGCCATCTTGACATATGTGCATCAAGGTACAATACGGATGCATCTTTTATTCTCTCAACACAACGGGCCCTCTATACTTCCTTGAAGAAATTTCAAAACCCTAAAAGGACCATACTCTGGTCCAATATCCTGGTCACAAACTTAGTGACCCTGGTCATTCCAGCAATACATTTCGTCTGGATTCCTCATGACCACACTCCAATTCTTTACTCAACAGGTTCCTACCTGGAGTAACCGGAGAATTCCATAAACTAAAACACAATATCTTCAAGGCCCAAAGCATTCCCCATAAACTACAAAAATCATGGCTCAAAACAAAGTATCACAATACATCCGAATGTATCACAATCTGACATGCATGCAGTAAACCACCTAAACTAGTCCACGCAAAATACTAATTAGCAATGTGTTACCTTTTTTTTCAATTAAGTTTCTGTTTCCATTCCCATTGGTTTCCAAGCCCTTGAGGAACATGCCTTACCTGATCAAACCCGTGCCGGGTTTCTTTTCAATTTAATCAGGAACCCTCGTGGCTACCAATATATAGGCACCTCGCCTTTCCCAGATTCGTTTCACTTTGCCAAATCACGCACGAATCCAAAACATCATCATGACTGAAAGACTCAGACATCATCCACAAAATATTGGAGTTGGCCACGCCATTTTTCTTTTATTCCATCCTTGGAACTCCAATCTAAAAATGGAACAGCTTCATGGGCCGGCGAATTCTTCGATAGAATTGCTTTCTTTGCCGTCTACCCAACAACAATCTGAAACCAATTGGATGAATGTCTGTCCTATTCTCGCGTCAGCCACCGATTTTCTCAAAAACAGAAACCCCGAAAAAAAATATTTCTTATTCCACGAAAACCTAAATTCTAAAAAAAAAATTTGAATCAATATAATTACAATTATTAGTAAACCTAATATAAACTCCTCTGTTAATGGTTTTCGTCAAATTTCATAATATGAACAGGAAAAAAAATTTCTAATGTCGCCTTTAAACTCAAACAGCCTCAAAATTTTTCACTTTACAACAAATCAAAACAATATTACAATCACAGTTCAAAAATGTTCAGTTTTCTGTTCTTTTTTTTTTCAATCTATGTACTGTCAATTTTTAAAAAATGTTCGTTCT
>OY757906.1:84128233-84243233 GCA_963585895.1 Sepioteuthis lessoniana | reverse complement strand
TTAATGCCAAATCCATTCTCTTAGAAGAACAGTAGTGATACTATTTAACCCATAGCTGGGAGGATAAGGGTGTTCATACCTTTCCCAAGGGTATTTGCCCGAAAGTGAACGTAACAGCGTGACTGGAGTACGAACTCGCGTACTACGACTCCACAGTCCATCGCTTTAACCATTACACCACGAGGACACCCCCTTAGAAATTGAGTGAGTATCAATTACTTATTTAGTAATTTCCTTCTTCAAAAATATTGAATATAAATATGATTAAGTTATGATTAATAAACCTTAATATTGTACCTATTTAGAACTAATTCATGTAAAGAAGGAAATGAATTATAATAACTAAGTCTTTATCTAATAGAAGTTTAATTTAAAATAATACAAGTTGCAACCAAGATGCTGATGATTACATATAAAATAACTAATATTTCTGAATCTTTAAAACTGAAATTATGTTTGGTTTCTAGAAAATTCCTGATAAAAGCATTACGAAACTCAATTGAATTAAAATAGCCGATGTGTTCAAAAAGACGTTTTGTAAATGACCTACTTTATTCATACTGGCCCATTGGCTCAGGAGACCGGGGTTCAACCCCAGATCGTGTTATATCAAAGACTCAAAAAACAGTACTTAATACTTAATTGCTTAACACTGTGCATTATATGGTACGTATCAAGGTTAAAGTGGAGCAATCCAAGGAAAATAGTTGCCCCCTCCCCTACACCTCGGTGTAGTAGCTATTGAAAAGGGAGCCTTTGACTACGGTCACCAAATTTACTTTCATCATTGTAAATCTTGTAACACTCATTATAAAGAATTGAGTATACGCAAGCTTCTGGTGCATTTATCATATTACACCTTGTGATTTTTTTCACATCAGCATTAACTGTTGGTTAATTAGTGTGAGTGACAGGAAGTCTCCTTCAGTCTCCCGGACTCTTTTCACGATTCTGACCAATCACAGCAATGCTGTATTTGGGGGAATTTTGAGTCGTCCTCCGATTTCTAACTCTTCCTGCTCTCTTTCCAATCCTTTAGGGAGCGTTCCAATCGTGCCATTTACAAATAATATTATTGTCACCCTCAGAATACATGGATTTCTTTGTTCTCTGGCAAGTTCCAAGTACTTGTCTATGTGTTCACTTTCTTTCATTTTAACACTGTAATTCGCTAGGAGTGCAAATTTCTCTCTTTTTTTTCTTTTTTTTTTTAAACTATTCTGACGCCTGGTTTTATATCGAGATTTGGTGATCTGTTTGCATCTTAAAATCCCAGTTTTGTGTATCTCGTTCTCGATAACGGATCCTGGGTTGTGCGTCTACTATTTGGTTGTATGGTCAAACTTCAATATTTTGCACAATTCCTACAGGGTAACCTTCTTTACCCAGTCGTGTCTAGTCTTATAGTCGTTTTGTATTTGTATGCTACATTCGTTTATAATTGGATTAATCGTTTCGTCTCTATCACCATATAAACTAGACATTCTCTTTGATTGTGTTTTATCAATTTCCGCTAAAGGTTTTTTTTTTTTTTGATATTAGAAGAAATTCAGTTTCTCTCATAAGGTTTACCCTCCGAAGCAATGCCCAGGTCTTCTCGTGAGATATTTCGCCATTTTGTTACTTGAAGTATACATACAGTTGATTTTTTATCCCCAAAATACTGTAGACTGGATGGTCTCGATTCTTCCTCTGATTTCCAACTCTTTTGGTCTATTTTCCAAACATTTATAGACGATTCCAAGCATGCCAACTGCAAGTGTTATTACCGTTTATTTCCTGTTTCTCATTTTTTTTAATTCTTTGGCAAGGTCCAAATACTCGTCTCCTCTTTTGCTTTCTTTGATTTTCATTCTACGGTCCGCTAGAACGCCAAAATACACTTCCGACAATTTTTATTTTCTTTTTTTCTTTCCTTTTTCTTTTATTTATTTATTATCAATTGGTCTAGTCTTCTGGCCGTAATATGGTGACCCTTTTTAGTCAAAATCCCAGTAAACCTTATGCTTTTCATTCTCTTCGATGGATTCTGGTTTGAGCATATACCATTTGGTTATATGGTCAAATTTGAATTACTTGCACGATTCTCTGTGGATCAATCTCCCCACCTAGTCCTACCTACACTTATATTCGTTTTGCGCAACTTTGGTATATTTGTTTATTAAGCAGTGAATCGTTTTGTCTTTTTATCCAAATAAACTCTACTTCCTATTCTGTTATCAATTTTGGCTTTAACATAATTTGTTCTTATGGCGTTATTTCGGGACGATGTTGAAAAAGATTCAGTTTCTCTCTTAAGGTTTCCTTTGCGTAGCCATGTCCAGGCTTTCTTGTTTAAAATTTCACCAGTTAGTTGTTTGGAGTATCCATACTTTTGGTTTTCTGCCCGTTTCTAAATCCTAGTTTTGTTGTTGCTTATTTGAACTTATGTTTTCAGTACTTTTGCTGGTCACTGATTAATATTTCTTAGCTATTTTTAATTTAGCCAATCTTCAATAATGGCAGGTCTTTTCCTCCTTATTTTCCTATAGTCTTCTTTTCTAATGTAGACCGTCAATGTCACCTCTCAGACGTAAGTCCTTGTGCATCGTCATCAGCTTTCTTATCATCTGGTCCATTTGTCTAAATTCTTCCCTAGTCCATTTTAAAAATGGTCGAGAGTATCTTACAAAGGAAACTACCCAGGTGTTTATTCTTTTGATAAGTTTTCTGTTGCAGAGTTTGGTTTCGAGAAGCTTTCTCGTTCGTTAGAGTTACACATTTCTTTTTTTTCTTTCATCTCCACTTGTTTGATGGTGTTTGCTTCTAATATTCACAAGTACAGGCAATTTTCATTTCCTCCAACAGTTCTGATTCTTTCATGATATGACAGTTCTGTGCCCCCCGTTATTTCTCTTTTTACAAATTTCATTATCAGCAGGGTAGATTTTTCTAGGCCAAATTTCATTCTTGATATTATTATTATTATTATTATTATTATTATTATTATTATTATTATTGTTGTTGTTGTTATTGTTGTTGTTGTTGTTTAAGAAGAGTTTGTAACAGTTTGGATACCGAGGTTAAATTTTTTTCGATATTGTGTGCGTTTGAATTAGGTGGTATCTGTATTATAATTTTTAGCTAAATCTTTCGTTTTCATAATAATAGTTCTGTTACATTTCCGTTTGTGAATTTTTGAACGTTTTTATAACCTTGTACAAAATACCTGGGGAAATGTTGATGAGCAAAGGAATTTTCAATGTAATCGAGTTCATCATTTAAATATTTGGGGATATGAATTCTGAGGGCTTTAAGATAAAACCTTTGATTAATCCATTTTTTATTTAAGTATTAGGATCTGAGTAAAAATAGATATCGTCATTTTAATTCGTAGATTTATGATAAACTTTAAATTCTAGTTTGTTATAATTTTTTATCAGTATATTGCATAAAAAAGTTATACTGTTGTTATTTTCAAGTATGTATGTAATTCTGTGGTAGGCTCTTTTTTTTATTTCATTTTCCTCGAGGAATAATATATCAGCTGTAAAACGAAAATGCCCAGAATGTCTTGGCATTATGAATTTAAAAGATCCAGATTTGATAAATTAAAAAAAAACAACGAAGAATTTTTATCATTAAGGGTTTTCGGACTATTGTCTTCATCCTTATCATTATTTCCACAACGTTTCGGCCAATATGTCCTCTGGCCTTCTTCAGGTGTTTGTTGAACTCGCGAACCTATACGGAACTTCGAATTCATGGGGGTCACCTGTTCTGATTCCGTTAGCCATAACCGGGTACAAGTGTTCAGAATTATTGAATTGATACTCGTCATAATTGGAAAAAAAAATCCGAATATGAGCACAGGTAAAAAATTATTCATAATAGTTGAAATCCTAGTCAAGTAAGACGATTTTCTGAATGTTTGAGTAATATACTTGCAGGAATATTATCTTATAATGACTGGATATCTAAATTGACAAATGATTCTTTCATGTTTATATTTTTTTTGTTTTGTTGAGATCCCCAGACTTTTTTGTAAATTGCTAATTGAATAGAAAAGTGTTATTGATATTTTGGCTAAAGCCTCTGAGATTGTTTGAGGGGAACTGCCTTGCCCAGAAATTTATGGTCTAAAAGAAATATCAGCTTTTTAAAGCTTTAAGTTGTCCATATATTTTTGAAATTAGAATCAATTGAAGAGCAGAATGCGTCCTCTTATGATTAGATTTTTATAAGACCTATCACAATTATCTAATTTTTTTTTTTTTTGCACAACGTGTTCGTATATATATATATATATATATATATATATATATATATATATATATATATTTAAAAACACATTACTTTAATCTAAAATGACTTTAGAAATACTTACTTAGATATACTCGTTTGTCTGTATATACGTTTTCCAAGAAATACCAACTCAAAGAGTTTTTCTTTTAACTACAATGTACATTTTAATACATATACGTATAAATGCATGTCTTCTACTCCAATACAAAAGTATATATGAGTCTGAAAACATACTAACATGTATGTGAACCCTGTTTGTTAGCTTTTTCTTTGCCCACAATACATGTTGTAAGCGTTATAAGATCACACCGACACACTTTTAAACCTAAATATATATGCGCAGTGCCACAATAAATGTATACATACACTTTAAAGTGTATTTATGTGTGCGTATGAGCATGTCAAGATATAATAAGGACTGTCTCTCAGATATAACACACAAGCAGGAAATACATTTTCTTGTACATGCCAAAAAGTCACAAAGTTAAAAAAAAAAGAAATGAAGACAAACATACAATCCTAGCAATTGATATTTGTCGTTCCTTTCTTTATTTTCTTCCTGTTTCGATTTCCTAGTTTCAAGAGTTGCAAATAAAATAAGTAAACAGCCAAGACGGAATCAAATAAAAATAAAAATAAAATATATAAAAAGAATTTAAGAAAAAAAACGAGGGAGAAAGCCAGAAAGAGAGTGGGGGAATAAAATATATACAAACAATGTAAAGAGGGTAGGAAGCATCTAAAGAAAGAGAAAGGCATGATCTTTAGCAACCTGCTTGACATTTCACCTAAAGATATGAGAATTTTAAAAAAAATACTTGTTTTACTTGATGTACGGAAAATCTAATTCACTCTGGCCTAGAAGGCAAGCATTTTGTACGTAAGATTGGAAAGGAGCGAGAAAATAGCAAAACGAAGAAAAAAGAGAACGAAGGAGAATGAGAGAGAGAGAGAGAGAAAGAGAGAGAGAGAGAGAGAGAGAGAGAAATAAAAACTGTGATAGGAAATACAGAAAAGCAAACAAAAACAATAGAAATAGAAACGTTAAAGAGGATTTTTTAAAAAAGAAAGAATAATAAGAAAATCTACTTATATATAAAACACAATCAAACTATATATATATATATATATATATATATATATATATATATATATATATAGTTTATATATATATATATATTGAGAGTGAATGTGTGAGGGAATAGTGTGATGTTTTAGAGTAGAAGTCTAAAAGAAAGAAAGTTATGAAGAAATATATACAAGTTATATTCACAGGCATGCATCAGATTTATGAAACAGATTGAAGGATTCTGATATGAATTGATATAGATAGACAAGTGATAATGCGCGATTATATGAAGAGAAGGGGTAAGATACATACCTATTACTGAAAAGCTTAGATAGATAGATAGATAGATAGATAGATAGATAGATAGAAGTACAGATGGGACTAAAAGATTTCCATATGATAGATAGAAATAGGATAGAATAGACACCTAGGAGTTAAAACCAAATAAGATATGAGAAAAAAAAAAAGAAAGAAAGAAAGAAACTCTATGATATTCATTAAGCTGTAAATGGCAGATAGAATATTAAAAAGCACGGATCTGTTTCAGGCATATAGAAAAGGAGTATAGCGATTGAGAAATGTTAAGATAAATCATCATCATCATCATCATGTCGCGCTGGTAGCACGGATATCCCTGACCCTCTCTCGCCACTCCTCCCTATCGTTCATCGCCCTAGTTAGGTCTTCGGGACAACATCCTGTATCCTCACATAGCTGCTGAATGTACGTTCGTGCTGGTCGCCCTGCTTTTGCGCGGCCATGTGTGGGGATCCATAAGAGTACATCTCTTATGAGTTCATCTCTGCTTCTCCAGCAGTGTCCTGCATGTCTGGTTCGTCTAACTTGAATAGTTTTCGTGATAGGGGGCAGGTGGCCGTACAGTTGGTGTCTTGTGGGGTGTTGCTGCCAGGACTTGTTCAGGATTGCACGCAGATGGAGAAATTTAAATAATTCTTATCTCACAGAAATGGTGAAAAGATACTCTCGAATTCTCTTGTGAACCTTATCATAATGTAATGATTTAACAAGCTGCTCTCACAGCACAAGTGCGATCCTCACAAATGCTCAATACTGGTGTCCTTGTGTCAAGCCTTACGCTTACTTTTTAAGCTGAAGTCGTCGAGTGAATCATTGCTGGTAATTCTTAATTGATTCACTCTACTGCTGGCAATATACCAAAGTAAGTTGGCGACCGTAGTCGAAGGCGACCAGAAGGGTCCCTTTTCAATAGATGCTACACCGTGGTTTTGAGGAGGGCGCTACTCCTTTCTCTGGATTGCTCCACTTTACCCTTGATACCTACCTTATATTGCTGAGTGTTAAGCAAGGAGGTATCAAGTACCATTTTTAATGTCTTTGGTATGACGCGACCTGGGATGGAACCCCGGTCTCCTGGACCATAGGCAAACACTCAACCCACTAGGCCAATAAGCCGGTATATACCAAAGTAAGCAAAGCTTATTAGATTAATCTTCACGTAGCACATTTATACCGTACTAAGGTCGATCCTTGGTCAGTCTCCTACATCTTCTGTTGTGCTAAGCTAAACTTAGAAATGTCCAAATGTGATGTGAAAGGAATATAAGTCAAGGCAATGGAAAAAAAAAATGGATGTTTTTTGTTTTTTAATGGCATATCAAGCTTCACGGGTTATTTAATACCAAAGACGTCTTTGTAGAACAGAGGAGGTAATATTTAGCCCATACATGGGAGGATTAGAGGATCCCCACCCTTCCCAGGAATTGGTCTGAAAGTGAACGTAATTGCGTGATTCGGGTTTGAACTCGCTTACTACAGTGTCATAGTCCAGCACATTAACCACTACGCCACGGGTGCTCGTCAAAGAAAAGGAGAGAAAAATATTAAAGTAATTCAAAGAAGAAAAGATTATTTATAAAGAAAGAAAATAACATATGGTAATAAAAAACACAAGACAGGGAATCTATGAATATCCCATTAAGAGAATAGGTTGATCGAAATATGGTGGATAGTGAGGTATATGGAAAGTTTGATAATAAATTATCGGATCAGCCAAATTGAAACGGAAACGATCAAAATCTCATTTAATAAACAAGGTGAATTTTGCCAAAATATTTATAAATAGGAAGCATTGTTTAAAGTTGCATTTTTTTCAAGAAAATCAATAGTCAGGGTTCCCTTCATGCCTCAGAATACTGTAAACATATCCTTCTATACTGACCGCTGCGCACAGAACCTTCTTTTTACAGGAGAGACTGTATTTCCACTGCATGGACTATCTATTATATTCTGGCTCGTAATGGTAAAGACATGCTTCACCTATTTATAAATATTCTTTTGATTATAACATGCTTCTCTCAAAATATCAGACATTTTTTTCTGTAAATTTCACATGGTCTGCACATTTCAGCTACCAACAATTTGATGAGAAATCTTTGTTCAAGTTTGAAGCTTTCTGTTTGAAATACTGTCATTTTGGAAAGCCTCAAAACAAATATTTTTTCGAGTATACATTTTCGGAAAAAAAATTCTATAAAAAAATCCTTTTGCTTTTTTTAAAAAAAATCTCCTTATTCATTCAATGACCTTCGTATATAAGTCCTTCAACTGTAAAATAAATAAAAAATCTTCTAATTCATTGAATGATCCTTGAACAAAAGCACGAATCAATTTTACGCACACAAGAAGAAAATAGAAAGTTTATAGATAGATAGATAGATAGATAGATAGAAAAACGTTTTGGTTTATTCACAGGGAATATTGTTTCTTATCTTTCGCCTTTTGTTTGTCTTGCAAATGCTCTACCTGATATTAACTTGAAAAAAAGAAAGAGAACAAACGAATAAGGTCAAATTCGATTGAATAAAATGTACAGAGCGCTTGATATTTAAAAGGTATACTAAAAGATAATTTAAATAATAGTGGATATAAGATAAGAAGAAAGAAAGACAGAAACAACATTGGCTAAAGTGAAAGAAGTATCAAGGCGAATTTCACACTAAAATTATTTTCTTTTTTCTTTTTCGTATTTTTGTATGAATATGTAAAATCCAACAATATTTTTGTCATAAATGTCAGTATTATCTTAGAAAGAAAGAAAGAAAGAAAGAAAGAAAGAAAGAAAAAGAATAAAAATGTGAATATTATAACAAGAGAAAAAGGAAGGAAATTGAAATGAAAGAGGAAGAAATGGATTGTTTTATTTAGAGAGAAGAAAACGGTCTCAGTAAGAGAGGAGTAAAGCTGGTAATAAAGGGAGACGTTTGAGGTTTGGTTGGGGTACTCTTATGGATCCCCACACATGGCCGCGCAAAAGCAGGACGACCAGCACGAACGTACATTCATCAGCTATGTGAGGATGCAGGTTGTTGTCCTGAAGACCTGCCTAGGGCGATGAACGATAGGGAGGAGTGGCGATAGAGGGTCAGGGATATCCGTGCTGCCAGCACGATATGATGATGATGATGATATGGCATATATGTAGTGCTGATTATTTAATGACGAATCCTATCTTTACATATTAAATGATTTGTAAATAAATTGTGTTGATACATTTTTAAACGACTCTGAGCTCATTCTTTTGTACACATTAAAGGGGTTCAAGTATTTCTATCTTATACAAAGGTTTCTATTAACAATTAATCATTTGTTTGCACACAGCTAAATAGTTCAAAGTATTGATATATATCACAAACAGTTCAAATTAAACTGTCATTTGTTTACACACAGTTAAATGATCAGTTTCATTTCTAAAAATTCCATTTCGCATAAATCATTTGTTTACACTCAGTTTAAATGAACAAACAGTTCTATTTAACTCACAGGTATAACCATATCAGGTGCGGTGTTTGTCGACCAACCGGACGAGAGTGGCACAAAGCCTTTTTTGGTTGGTCCGGGCATGAGACCAAAAATAAGTGTCTCATGTATTATATTCATTTTTCTTTTGTCTTTTAAAAATATTGATAATTATCTTGTTTTCTGCTCATTTGTATTGTAATGCTCTACCTTTTAACTCTCTCTCTCTCTCTGTCTCTCTCTCTCTCTTTGTCTCTCTCTCTCTCCCTCTCCCTCTCTCTCTCTATATATATATATTGTGAAAGTGAACTATATCACATTTTTATTCTTTCATTTTTTTCCTGTTGATCTCTTTTCTTATCAATATATCGTATCTATTTCTTCATGCCTATACACAAGACGAACGAATAGTTATATATTCTACCTTTTAATTTTTAACTTCGTTGATATTCTCTCCCTCTCCCTCTCTCTCTCTCTCTCTTTCTCTCTCTCTCTCGTTTATCTTTCCCCACCCCTTGGAATATGTAAAATGCCTTATTTTAGCATAGTAACGTAAATTCTGATGACTTCCTATGAAGCCTCAAAGTTGAGTTACCGATATTATATATATATATATATATATATATATATATATATATATATATATATATATATATATATATATATATATATATATATATATATATATGTGTGTGTGTGTGTGTGTGTGTTTGTGTGTTTGAGTGTGTGTGTGTATGTTTCATCATTAAAATGCATATATATATATGTATATATATATATATATATATATATATATGTACTTAGGTATGTTTTTACCAACCCAAATCCACCCATCCGTCTGCTCATAGGTGGAGGGAGGATATTTGTATTCATACCTTTCCCAAAATTATTAGTACTCTATGAAATGCAAAGAACTTCGACCAGTATTTGAACTATGGTACCCGTGTCCATTTGCTACTTACTACCATGCTATCCATTACACCTTGGTTCCTCCTGCACGCACACGCACACACACACACATACTTACAATATTCGTACTATTAACCTCATCTTTATTATTATACAGTCAATGTATATCTGGAGGTTGCAGGTTCAATCCCAACAACAGGTAAAAATAACAAGGAATACTTACAATAACTTAACATGGTTAAGAAAATTGGAAGTGTCAACTCCCGTGTATTAAATGAACACTTCACTTTGAGCTTCTGTGCGCTCCCAAATTCGTTATGAAATATTTGAAGAAGGCTGAGGGACATATTGGCCGAAAAGATATGAGAATAACAGTAAAGTTGAGGTAAGTAGTTTAAATATTCTAAGTGATAGCAATTTCTGAGATGAAGAATGATACCTTAAACTCAGAAATTTAGACAAATATATATATATATATATGTGTGTGTGTGTGTGTGTGTGTGTTCGCGCGTGTGTGTGTGGCTATTTGAAAGCAATATTCTTATGATTTCTTTCTTAGTATTTCTTTTAAAGAAATTAATATTGGCTATTTCATTTTTTGTTAGTTTTTTTACTTTCTATTAAGGTATTTCTCTTTCTCCATTTTTCCTTTTCTGTACTATTTCCACCGATCTTCTTTCCCACGCCAAATATTTTCTTGAACATTTAATTGATTTATTTCTTTGTTGTATTTTTCACAGCTTCATTATTTGCATTTTTATTTGTACTTTTTCAAGTGTTTTTCAGAATATTTTCACCACAATGTTTCATACATTTTTTTTCCAAAATAATTCTGGTCGTCTGAACAGTTTTTGAAGCGAAAAAGCTTTCCATTGCTTTCTTTCTTTTTCGCAAAAATATTGTGATATATTTGGGGTGTAGAGCCTAACATCTAGTCACATGTTTTCTAGTCTGTCAATTTGGTGAACTGCATTCCTGTTTTGACCCCCCCCCCACAAATGGGTGTGTCCGTCTCTTTTATCAAGTTTCTCCTATTTGAAAAAAAATCTATACATTATGCCATGCCAATTAAAATCTTCGATAAACAATTTTAAAAAATACTACAGATTAATTGTTAAAGGTAATGCAAAATTTTTATTTTATTTTATTTTTTTTAATATGATATGTGATTATATAGAGAGTACCGGTGGAATGACGGTTATCATAACTTGAAGCGCACCCGACTAGCTGTGTTCAAACCCTGTACAACGCTGTTTGCTTAATATATACCGCTAATATATTTGGGAAAGGTATGGAACCAGTTATTCTTCATGCAGTTGTGGATAAATAATAGGGAAAGCTAAGCTCTTGAAAATTGATATGGCAACCGATATGGGAGAAGGAAAAGGTAATGTTCACAGCAGTTGTAGACCTGGAGAAGGAAGAGCTTGGCTAGGCTATTCCTGCCCTAGACACACTACATGGTCTGGTTTGGTTTGGTTGTGTTGGGTTGGGTTTTATCGTATATCAACCATTGTAGGTTATTAAATGCCAAATCCGATGTATTCATCTTCATTAGATGTATTTAATTTGTAAACATAAATCAATAAAGTTAAATGATTTCAAGAATTGCAATCTATCACTGACAATTAAATCAACTGAAATAAAGTTATTTTTTATACACTGTTTAATGATCAAACAGTTTTATTTCTAGTAATTCAATTCAATATGAATAAATAGTTTAAATGTCAAACAGTTCTATTTGACCCATAGATAGGATCCTATCAGGATCTATCTCTCCGGGCCAAAGTGGACCTGAGAGGAATGGCAATAAATGGCTACTCTACATTCCCAGTATCTCAGCCATTACAAGACCTTCGCCATCAGATTGTTTAATGTCATATATCCAGGACACACGTTGGGGCTGGGTTTTACCCCTCTGCAGAGAGGCAGTTGGTGTATTCTACAATCCCAGCCGACTGGGCTGCACATACATAAGTAACGCCTCTACTGGCAAACTAGGTTAGAAGACTTTTAAGAGATGAGTGAGTGTGTATTGTGAGTAAAAATTAAAACTGCCAAGTTTTAAAAAATTGGACGAGCAGAAATAGAAAAGCAGAAAAGAGAAATAATGAGGAAAAGGAATAAGATTTTTTGACAATAGAAGAAAACTTTTCAACAAATAATGTTTAAATCATTTTAACTACTTTGTTTTGTTAAAAACATAATTGTTGACAGATAATTCTAACTCTCCTAACATGTCATAGGCAAGGCTCTAGTCATGAACTAACTGTAGAAACAGATAAAAACAGATTATATATATATATATATATATATATATATATATATGTGTGTGTGTGTGTGTGTGTGTGTGTGTGTGTGTGTGTGTAGCTTTTATCTACGTCTCCAATTTTCCCTTCTCATACTCACTTTTAAATAGTACTCATATCCCAAAATACTTATACCACCTAAATCAATGTTTGTCAAATGTATTATCTTGATTTTTTATTTTTATTTCTTTCAGAAACATTTACTTGATTCCCTGTGGTGTAGTGGCTAACGTCTTGCAAAATTGACATCGTAGTAATGGGTTCGATCTCCAGTCACGCTGTTTCGTTCTCTTTTGGAATAATACCCTAAGGAAAGATATAAACTCCGTAAGCTATTACTTAAATAGTACCACGACTTCTACAAGGATGGTATTAAATATCTCTGTAAGGTTTGTTGGTTGGTTGGTTGGGTTTTATGGCATATCAACCTTTGTAGGTTATTTAATGCCAAATTCATTTTATACAAATACTCTGTTCTCTTTCAAACAGTTCAGTTTAGCATGAGAATACAGCTTAATTGTCAAAAACATTTCTGTTTCAAGCTATTCAATTTAGTCAAGCAGTTCTAATTTAACCAATTCATTTGAATATAAGTATAGATTTTCTTTACACATGGTTAAATTCCAAAACAGTTCTATATTAATCAATTCAGTTTAGTGTAAGTACAGTTTCAATGTCAAAAACATGGCTTCGAGCTGACAAAGAAAAGAAGGAGAAGGTACCCTGCAAAAACAATTACTGATGCCGACTACGCCGATGACATAGCGATACTGGCAAATACACCCAACAAAGCCGAGACACTACTGCATAGTTTGGAACGAGCCGCTGCATGCATTGGCCTCCCTGTCAATGCACACAAAACGGAATATATGTGCTATAATCAACCACACATCACCACACTAGATGGAACCCCTCTTAAACTAGAAGACAAATTCATCTACCTAGGAAGCAGCGTATCATCAACAGAAAAGGACATCGACACGCGGCTAACGAAGGCATGGACAGCTATCGATAGACAATCGATCATATGAAAATCAGACCTGACCGATAAAATGAAACGCAGTTTCTTCCAGGCAGCGGTCATATCGATACTGCTGTATGGATGCACTACTTGGACGCTAACTAAACGGCTGGAGAAGAAGCTAGAGGGCAATTAAACAAGAATGTTGCGAGCAATATTGAACAAGTCCTGGTGGCAACACCTCACAAGACACCAACTGTACGGCCACCTGCCTCCCATCACAAAAATTATCCAAGTTAGACGAACCAGACATGCAGGTCATTGCTGGAGAAGCGGGGACGAGCTCATAAGTGATGTACTCCTATGGACCCCCACATATGGCCGGGCAAAAGCAGGACGACCAGCACGAACATACATCCAGCAGCTATGTGAGGATACAGGATGTGGCCCTGAAGACCTGCCGGAGGCGATGAACGATAGAAAGAAGTGGCGAGAAAAGGGTCAGGGAAATCCATGCGTACGGCACGACATGATGATGATGATGATTCCAGGCCAGAGTGAACCGGGAAGTAATGTCAATGAAGGGTTGCTCCGCATTCCCCAAAGCCCCAGCATCTCTGGAAACTCACCATCAGATTGTTTAGTGTCATATCAGGACACACAATTTGGGGTTCTTACCCTTTTGCAGAGGTGCAATTGGTGTAATCTATAGCCCCAGCCGACTGGGCAACCGGTAAGTTTAATGTGTCATTAAACAAAGAACCAAAACCATCTAATCAGAGGATTTTATAAGTGATATCTTTAGCGAATAAGCGAATCTCACACGCACATCATGAAGATTAACTGCAACACTACATGCTCCCGCTGAACAAATTCATCAAAGAAACACTGCGCTCAGTCAGCTGGGACAATAAAATACACCAATCTGCAAAGGGGTACGACCTCCCAACGAAAACAATCTGATGGTGAGGCTCAGATGGTGAGGCTCAGATAAGGATTGAACTTTGGGAAATGCGGAGTACCCCTTCATTGCGATCGGTCCCAGGTCGACTTTCACCAGGATTAGGGTCCTATCTATGCGTCAAATAAAACTGTTTGTACTTAAACTGGGTTTTAATAAATGACATGCTAAATTGAATTGTTTGAAATAGAACTATTTATCATTTAATTATGTGTAAACAAATGACTGAGGCTAAATTGTATTGTTTGTGATACATAGCAATACTTGGAACCATTTAACTGCGCGCGAACGAATGAGTATTGTTGAATAGAATAGTTGATGTTATATAGCAATAATAAACTAGTTAACTAGGTAGAAACAATCGTTATACTAGTGTGCAAATAAATTAGTTCTAACTTATTCAAAAATGATATTCCTGACTAACTAATTCCACAATATCCTGGCTATGTGCATATCATTAAATTGTTACTATTATGTAGTAATGCTCGCAAACTCTTTAATTTGTGCAAAAAATTAGCTCGGGATCGTTTAAAAACGTTATCAACAAAATGTGTTTACAATTCATATATTTAATATATATGTATGAACAGAATTTGGCATTAAATAACCTACAAGGTTGATATGACATAAAACCAAACCAAACCAAAGAAATGCTGTATTTTCGAGCTTTTGAGTAGTCTAACCTAAAGAAATTTATGAGTATAATATCTCTTCAGATAAGTTTATACGCAATATTTTTAAACAGTATAGCTGACACGTCTCATTTGAATGAAAACTGGGATTACAATAGTGGAGGATTTAATCGTTTCAACTACTTAATATTATTCGTTTTTAGAATATGTACTGCTGAATTTTTGGTACGATGTAATATTTTTAGGAAGTGCCCATATGTAAGTGTGTGTGTGTGTGTGTGTGCGATTTTTTAAAATATTAAAATAACTAAAAATCTATAATAAAAAAAAATCAATGTACAAACACAAATAACAGAATTTGTCAGTTACTACAAAAAACGCGGCAAATGTTATTTCTGATGGTGATCATCATCATCAAGATGTCTTAATACCACGGATTCCCTTGAAACACACCCACACACACACACACACACACACACACACACACACACTCTCTCTCTCTCTCTCTCTCTCTCTCTCTCTCTCTCTCTCTCTCTCTCAGAATCCGTCTCTGTCGGTTATCGTCCTTGGCAAGTCCTCTAAACGTTTTCCAGTGTCCGCACAGGACTGATGAATATAAGTTTTTGCTGGTCGGCCAACACCAGTGCGTCCATGTGAGGGAGTTCATCGGCGGACATCACTAATTTTTTCGTCTCTGTTTCCCCAGCATTTCACATTATGTCTCATTTCGTTTTACGTAGGAGGTTTATGAGATGAGAGATAAGTAGCCGTACAGCAGCTGATTTATCGGTTACTGTTTTCAGGATTTGTTCAAAGCAGCTTGTCTAGTTCCTATCTTGTTTCTTTTTCTCGTTAAAGTCCAAGTTGTTTAACCATACAAAAATACTGACACAGCAAGAGCTTGGAAGTATTCCTGTTTCATTTTCTCAGGGTGGAAAGATTCATGTATGGTCGTTAACTAGTAAATACCACTCCATTCTTAACCTATGCGTGTGTTGATATCACTTTCAATAGATAAGATACTGTTTGTTCTATATAGTTAGCGACCATAGTCGAGGGTGACCCGAAGGCTCCCTTTTCGATAGCTACTACACCAAGGTGTAGGGGAGGGAGGGCGCTACTCCATTCCCTGGATTGCTCCACTTTACCCTTGAACCGTACCTTATAATGCTGAGTGTTAAGCAAGGTGGTATCAAGTTCCATTTTTAAAGTCTTTGGTATGACTCGACCTGGGATTGAACCCAGGTCTCCCGGGCCATTGGCGAACACTCTAACCGCTGGGCCATACTAGCCAACTAAATTCAGAGCCTTGCTATTTAATGAGATGGCACTATCATGATTAAAGTGCTTAACTCTCTTTTATCTAAGTTCAAGTAGAGACCAATGCCTCTTGCAGTCGGTTCAAAGTAGGGTTTCTGCTTAGGAAGGTGTATGTGACAGAAGTGCTAGATCACCTACATTGTCTGCACTAGTAACAGTTTCTGCTAGAACACATCTGCTTCTTACCTTTTTAGTGTGAAACCATTTTTCTTTCATTGAATTTATTGATATTTGTAGTACATAATCTTGGTAGATTATGAGTAGATATGGTGCCAATCTGTCTCCTTTTAAGATTTTCGAGTGTCATTAGTTGAATATTGTCTTTTGATAAATTAGTTTGAATAATGTATTATTCAAACAGTTCATTTGAAATGACCCAAGCAGTAAGATTCTTAAAATTCATATAACTGAAATTAAATATATTCACGATTACAGTATTTCGCCCCAATATTACAGTGTAATGTCACTGTACTTGTTGGAAGTCGTCTTTAAAGATTTAAGAGTTCATCAGTTGTGAATATTACTACGTGAAAAACTTGCTTGAGATGATTCAGCCAATAACCCGCATTACATGTTCGTTAAGGGATGATCAAAACTGCTTCTGTCTCTTCAAATTCAGTTTGAATAAATTGTCATTCAAATTATAGTAACGCTATACATTTTTCAGTCCCTGAATGCACATATTTAGGTGCAGTATTGAATATGTATGTAGGTGTGAGCATGTCTATGCGAGTATGCATCGAGTTAAGCGTATATTTATGTGATGGTAAGCTTAACTGTATGATAGTGTGTGAGCATTGGTAGCGTATACTTATGTATGTAAATGGATGTGTGTGTGTGTGTGTGTGTGTGTGTGTGTGTGTGTGTGTGTGTGTGTGTGTGTGTGTGTGTGTGTGTGTGTGTGCAAGTATCAAAAGTATTGCTACACAAGTTATGGAGGTCGGAAGATTGTAATGAATGATAAAATAGAAAGAAAATGAATTCTTGGTGGCGATGAAATAATTAGAATTTCATGTTCGCAGTGAACAGAAGTCATCGGCGACATTACGGTCAGATGTCAGTTGCCAAACATATAATTTTCTAACGTACTTTGTTCTAAGAGGTCTACTCGAGAAGTGGAAGATTTTATTTTACGGAAGCCCAGAATCCCATATATTCTAAGAAGCAATCAAGATTTTGAGAGATGAGTTGCAACCCAGGGCACTGATGGCTAGTTTGATGGGTCACTCCAAATGCTCTCCCCTGCTCACCTTAGTTGACCAAAAGACCATAGACAGCAGAGTTAGGAGTCGGCTTTTGACATAAAATGAGACAGATAACCGATCACGTCTTCGTTTACTGACCTTACCGCAAATAGTACTCAAGCTTATATTGCAAAGTGTCACATCCACCCGTCGACCAGGGTAAACAGATAAGTTCTTTTCAAAAAATACGACTTGACATTTGCATTCGAAAATTGCTTATTGCGTTATATTTTTTTTCTTTTTGGAACTGACAGTACAGTTACAACCAAACCCAGTGGAAGAAAGAACATCTTTTAGAAATAAACAGAACGTGGAGGAAGAGAAGTTGGCGAGCCGGCGATAATGAGTAAGTCACGACGATAACTGCCACATAACTATGAAGTGACAGTTTTAAATTTAACTAAAAAAAAAAATTTAACTAAAAAAAAAAACATTTGCAGCAATTGCTGCGATAAATTTTAAGATTTGATCATTCATATTCATATATTTTCTAATCGTGGATTTTCTTAATTTCTCATATCTAAAATTTATTTTCTGTGTTTTTAAATTTTTGTCATATTTTTAAAACCCCATGGCGTATTATTTTAACTGTTCTGTCATTTCCTTCATTAAATTCTGCTTTCATTTTTTTTTCACTGTTGCCTGAATAACAGCAAGTTTCCTAAGGTCTCCAGGACTCTTCTAAGTATTCTGACTGATTTTAGCAGTGCCGTGGTCTGGATGGTCTTGATTCTTCCTCTAATCTCCAGTTCCTAAGTATGTTCTCCAGACCTTTGGAGACCGTTCAAAGGTTTTACAATACAATTAACATTACTGTTAACTTCGTATTTTATAGCTTTTCTGCCCTCAAGCAAGGAACAGGTATTTGCTGAGGTTTTCACTTTTTTCATTTTCGATCTGTGGTCAGCTAGAACGGAAAAATCCACGAGATAACAAACTGTTTTCTTCCTGTCAATTAATATTTGATCTGTTTTTTGTTTTGTTTTTTTTTTATCTGGGATCAGGGATCAGTTTTTATTTCAAAGTTTCAGGGAATTTTATGAACTTTATTTTCAAGGAAAACTGCTTCAAGTCACCTTAAATGTTCGATAGGGAATCCCATCTCACTCATAAAACGAATATAAAAATTAATTACTTATAGATCAATAAATAAGAGCCAACAAGTTATAATTATTATCTAATTGTAATTTTCCTTGAAAACTTATAAGTGAATCTTGCGACTATCAGCGTTTTCCCCTGTTTTACTGTAACTAAGAGAAACCGAATGATTACATTACAGATTACCAACAGTAGCATTAGTAGAAGTAGTACGAGAGGATGAAAGAGTAATAGTAGCTTTAATATTATTATTATTATTATTATTATTATTATTTGTAGTAGTAGTAGTAGTAGTAGTAGTAGTAGTAGTAGTAGTAGTAGTAGTAGTAGTTTTGTACTTTTGAAGTGTATTTCATTTTGCAATATTACATTACATAAAATGCGACATGATATCCCTTCATCAAAGAAAATCATTACAGGAAATATAGATAAGAAACAAAGACTTTGATTGTGACTCTCTTACGTTATATATATATATATATATATATATATATATATATATATAATTAGAGTCAAAATCAAAACCTTTGATTTTATCTATATTTTCTGTGATATATATATATATATATATATATATATATATATATATATATATATATATATATATATATATATATGCGCACGCGTTCTTGTCTGGGTGACTGTGTGGAGAGAAATGTATTCTAGCAGTGTTAACCAGTGTTGCCCGTGTGGAGTGATAACATAACCTATATGTCCATAACACTGTTTGTAACCAACGTGCCAAAAATAAACAATAAATTCAATATCTTTTTTTACCCACTGTTGCATCCAATTGATGCCTGTAGCTGTTCATTCATCAATAAAATATAATTGATGTGACTGATTAGTCCTCCCCTTCGACGAGATAACAAAGAAATCACTCTGTCACAAACATGTCCACAAACCTTAAACCTAGTCATATAGCTTACCACGTGTATTTCCTCAGCCTAAAAGACGACCATTATAAAACACTAATTATAAATTCTAAAGTATCTCAAAAATGCCTCTAATAAGAGGAAGTGTCATCAAGAAAAGAGTTTGATTAGTCAGGGCGGGTTAGCAAATCTTGGATAATTTTTCCTTGAGAACAGCACATGCTATCTAAGTTTATAATACATTTTCGCGCTTTGTATTTTGTATTCTTTCAACCATCACACATCTTACCAATTTGAAACTCTCTACGAAGATGATAATCGAGTTATATTTGCGTCCTTCATTCAACCAAATTGTTGGTAGAGGGACATCTATTTAAAATGCCTAGACCCATATTTCTTCCTAACAAGCATTCTTATTTTACTCTACAGAATTTAATCTTCGACTGACATACCTGTCCCCATGGGACATCGATTGATCTAACATTTTCCTTGTCACTTCGCTTACGTGCCCTGATACGAGCCACCACTAGCCGTTATAGCGACTCTCCATCCATCGGAGTTTTTGTGCCACTGCCTTCTAAGTAGTCTGCACTTGGAGATGATATTTCGAGAGGCATGGTGGGATCGGTTGACAAATAAAAATCCTGAGTAAATCGTAAATTTGGGATAAAAACGGATTTAAAAACAAAAGAGGAAAAGGCTGTAACGGGAATTAACCGAAGGAAGTTTAAAAAATCTTGACTCATGGCTGTCTCAGATAAAAGGGTATTAAAATGGTGAGGTGATAAAATCATATAATTTTAGGGGAGGTATTTGTTTCAGTTACTTAACTTCAATCTCACAAACCATTGAAGACGAATAGAACACCCAGAGCTCTGCTGGAGATGCTAGGATGAACTCATTCGAGACGATCTCCTATGGACCCATCACATGGTCGTGCCAGTGTGGGCTGACAAGCCAGAAATTACCTACAACGGTTCTGTGGACGCAAGACGTAGTTTGCAAGACCTGTCCGGGGTGATGGATAATAAGGAGTGATGAAATGTGAGAGTCAGGGAAATTCGGGATAGAAGCGCTACATGATGATTTGATTCAAAATAATTTATGCAAAATATAGATAAATTGAATGGAGTATTTTCTAACTGAAATTCTTTGTTATTTATCGTAAAATTTTTTGGTAAAGAAAAAGAATTAAATTGGGATTTGAAGTAAAAAAATGAATTAGTAACCTAATTTTTTGCAAAAGATTTTTTCTTTTTAATTTTAAAAACTGAAAGTTTTGTTTGATTATCGTAAAATTATATGGAAAATCAGTACAATTAAATGAATTTTTCTAAAACTGAATTGAAGTGGAAGTAACAATTTTACAGGAAATAATGTAACGTAGAAAGTGGTGGGATTGGTTAACTTTTCGAGGGAAAATTTACCTTCGATTAGATTAGAAGGGAAAATGCAACTTACCATTTTTTGCAGAACTCAATTGTGAAAAAGATTTGTTGGAAGTGAAAATATTCTTGTGGTCGGTAGGAAAAGCTGAAGTAACTATCTGTCACAGTAAAAATAGTCACTTAAAACAATTTGTCTTGTGGTCTATTTTATTTGGTGAACGATGGCTTTGCATAAATGACTTTGAATAAATACGATAAGTATAATTTAGATTGAAAAGTGGTTTCCGTAAAAAAATTGCAGCTTTCTCTGTCCTATAGTTTGGGTGACCATGATCTTCAGACACACAAACATAATCAACTTTCTTAAGTAGATGATATCTAAGTTTTCCCGTATAAAATTTGATTAACACTTACAACTGGATTCGCGGAAATGCAAGTATACCACTAAATGTTTATCAGTTGCTACACATTTCACTGAATCTTTTATTTCAGCAGATTCAGTTTTCTTTTCTACTCTCTGAAGATATATTGTACTCTCTTTTCTGCACTTTCTTATACGATAGTATATAGCAAGAAAACGATAGGTAAGAAAAACAAAACAGAAAGACCAACTGTCTCGTCAATGGTTTTCAATTCGAAGTTTAATTTTATTTTTTTATTTTATTTCTGAAAACCAACGAGGAAAAAAATTTCACAAAGATAGTTCGATCACCGAATGATATTAAATTCTCTAACGTGTAGTAATTGACTCGGCTTGTTACTGAGAAAAACCGGCTCATTGGCCAAGTGGGTAGAGTGTTCGCCAATGGTTCGGGAAACCTGGTTTCCATCCCAGGTTGCGTCATACCAAAGACTTTAAAAATGGCACTTGATACCTTCTTGCTTAATACTCAACAATATAAGGCACGTATCAAGGATAAAGTAGAGCAACCCTGGGAAAGGAGTAGCGCCCTCCACTATACCTCGGTGTCGTAGCTATTGAAAAGGGAACATTCTGGTCGCCAACTTTACTTTACTTTTTTGTTGCTGAGATATTGCACGAGGTCATATGAATGGGGCACGAAATGAGATTCGAACTCACCCTTAAAGGTTTGCAACCATTACACCACACGAGAACCCAAATAATCAGGGTGACTTGATAATGATGAAAATTTACTCTTCAATAAAAAATGTCTTAATGTCTACTTATTTAGGGCTAGAATATATATATATATATATATATATATATATATATATATATATATATATATATATATATAATGATATCTAACAATGTGGCTGTGAAATATAACTAGAGGAAAAGGAAAACGAATTTGTTGAAAATTATTTATCTTTATGATACGCCATAATAAGCATTAGATCATAAGTCATTAGATTATGAGCAATTTTCCTTTCTTTTTGTTTATGACAATGGAGTTTTTAGCCTGATTATAATAGAAGCAAACATTTTATATTAGGCGGTGTTTTGAAATTATTGATTTGAAATGTATCGGAAAATTAAATGTTTCTTAGTTTATTACTATGAAGTATTGCTACATATTATTAATGAGGAATAATTTTCAACGTATTTTCCGGAAAAGTATGTGAATAATTTGTTACTTTCTTCAAGTTGGTTTTCATTTTACTAATCATATATATTAACACCCTCTCGCTCTCTTTCTCTCTCTCTGTCTCTCTGTCTCTCTGTCTCTCTCTCGCTCTCTCTCTCTCTCTATCTCTGTCTCTGTCTCTGTCTCTCTCTCTCTCTGTCTCTCTCTCACAGACACACACACACGCGCGCATATATATATATATATATATATATATATATATATATATATATATATATATATATATATATATATACGCAGGCATAAACATAAACGTTTGGATAATTCAAAGAAAGAAAGAAAGAAAGAAAGCCAGGTATTCGTGTAAATCACTGAATAATACAGGTTCGTATACACCGATGTACGTTTTTATTTTAAATAAAAAAAGACTAGAAATAATCTAAGAATGCAGTCATACATAAAAGAAAGAAGGAATGAAGGAGTTGCACATAAAACATACAGAGAAGAAGGTGCCATGTACCCACCTCCAGATTGATACAAACCACAGTTGTTAATTAATCATAAGCATGATTATCTCAATCAATGCAATTAAAAAATCTTGGATTTGTGTTTGGTTTCGGTACACAGCAAGACTGATTAAGTTGATTAAAGAAAGGGACAAATTAGCAAATTAAAACCTAAGTAAATAGTGGAAAACAATCAAACAGGCTTCTTTATTCCAACAGAAAGAAATTTGCAAAAGAGAAATAAATAAATGAATGAATAAATGAATAAATAAATAAAAAAGGTAACGAAGGGAGAGGAATAGACCAAAAGAGTGAAAAAGATGATGGAAATTTTTGTTTGTTTGTTTGTTTGTTTTTTCTCTTTAATTCTAAGGTCCGAAAGAAAGAAACCTAAATAAATATATAAATAAGTAAATAAAGCATTGTTGAAAGAAGAAGAGAAGAGAGTTTGGAGAAATTAAAGATAAAGTTTAAAAAAAAGATAAAGAATAAGATATGCTAAAAGAGAGTGACTAAATGCAAGTAACATGAAGATAATAGATGTTAACAATAAAATCGGCAAGCGGAGTTCAATTTCTGATTGAGGATATTTCTGTTAGCTTCAAATTAATGGCTATGAGAAAGGTATTAATCTGCTTCAACTTGGGACAAAATAATAGCGCAGAGGGGATCAACGAATATAAGAGAAGAAATACACTGTATTTCAAGTATGACATTAAACTACATTTGATTATGTGGCTCCAGTTCAGAGAAGTTTGTTGTAACCCTTCATTACTCTTAGTTCCTCTATGGCTTGGTGTGGTATTTTTTGATAGGATTTCATCAATGAGTCGAATAGATCTGTTTAAAAAGTATTTGTATTGTATAGACGGTTTGCAAAAACTCTCAAGAAACAACAACATAAAAAATATTAATATGAACATATAATGAACCCAGTTCCTTAACCTCCAGGCATAACATTACTGTAGACGGAGTGACATGCAATTAAAATCACTCAATCAATCTGTATTGTAAACAGTGGGAAAAGCAAGAGATTTCCACCCTGTAGTACCAATTCACAGTTTACTAATAAAGATTACAGCGGAAAACCATTATCATCCAAATTCTAGAAGGACATGAGGCTTTTTTTAGTTTATTCCCTTATGAGAATAAGAGAAAATAATTAAGAAAAATTCTTATTGGCCGAAAGTATCTGGCCTGATTTGCGGGATAGAGATAAGGTTAGATTGTTTAATCTAAAGCAATGGTTTCACACAGGCAGATCGCAGACTACTTTTCTATGGCACGCGGTCGATCAGTCTTCGTAACAAATATTTTCCTACAACTTGATAATTTGTCCCTTTAAGCTTGACTTGCGAACCTAATATAGACAGATAATCAACTATTAGATAAGCAAGAATCTGACCATTTTTTAGTCTGGAGACGGGTAGAGTGTACATTCACTTCAGGGTGAAAAGCTGAAAGGAATAAATATGTATTGAATTTTATATACATTAAAAAAAACAGTCTCAATAAAAACGTAAGTGAAATATATACATCGGCTTGTTTCAAAGAACTATTTTGGTAGATGGGTGACTGATATTATAGAAAACAGACACAACATAAGATGAGGAAATTTATTTTGCTTCACATCATCTGAGGAAATATATTTGTCTCGTCAAATTGAAACAGACGTGTACCTCAGATGACGAACAACCGTAGTCGAGAGGACCCGAAGTGTCCCTTTTCAATAGCTACCACACGGAAAGGTAAAGGGAGGAAGCTACTCTTTTCCCTTGATTGCTCCACTTTAACCTTGATACATACCTTATAATGCTGAGTGTTAAGCAAGTAGGCATTAAGTACCATTTTAAAAGTCTTTGGTATGACCCGACCTGGGATTGATCCCCGGGTCTCCCAGACGATTGGCGAACACTCTACCCTCAAGACCAATGATACAAAAATCATTGAAAATATTTGAGAACGAATTATTATATAAACAGAAAATCATATGTGCTCTTTATCTAAATGTGATAAAAATTCTAATTTTTTTTCTTAGTCTTTTTTAATAATAACTGTACTATATAATGCAGCTTGCCTATCAAATGGACAAAATGAAATTTATGAAAAGGGAAAACGGAAAAAAAGAAGAATGATATCTATGCGACTTCCCACAAAGTCAGATTTGACCTGAAGTCATTTTATAAACGGTAGGGAGGGGGCTCTACAGAAGAATCGAAACTCATGCGCAGTCGTCACAAAAAATGCTGGATCCCTTCGGCATTCTACACTTTTGGGTCACCTCTGGCGCAAAGCAACAAAGTTAGCCCTGCCAACCAAGTATTCCCTGAGGAATGAAGAAAAAAGGGGGATTTAGCAAAAATGAAAATAGAATTAAGGAAAATGTCTTCTGCTACATACTTTACTAATTCGCATATCCCACTTCGATAATATACGTATTTATTTGGATGAAAAAATAGCAGTCAATCAGCCGTAATGTAGATTAGCATAATAACTATTTAAAATTACGCCTTGTTTCATGTGACTTTTGGTCCACTGTGCCTCTTCCCTAAGACGTAATGACTCTTTAGAGCCTGTGAATTTAATACCACTGGTCTACGGAGAGACTTTAGGCGTATAGTAGTTTTTATTTCATCTTAAAAAGGTGTCCCCGTGGAGTAATGATTAAATAGATGAACTGCGGAATCGTAGTAAGCGAGTTCGAGCTCCAGTCGTGCTATTATGTTCACTTTTAGACAAATACCTTTGGAAAAGGTATAAACCCCCTTATCCTCCCAGTTACAGGCCAAATAGTACCACTAGAAGGATGGTTTTGGCATTTAATAACCTACAAGAGGGTTGTAGTCATTAAGCAAGGAAACCAAACCAAACCAAACCAAACCTTTCATCTTAAAGAGAGAGGAGCAGGTCAGACACGGGAAATATACTGGAAAGACAAGAGGAAATTAAACGTACAGGAAAAATACAGAAGTACTGTGGGTTCGTATGCTCGTGGTGTAATGGTTATAGCGATGCACTATGGAATCGTAGAAAACGAGTTCGAACTCTAGTGACGCTATAGTGACGCTTTCAGACAAATAGCATGGGAAAGGTATGAATCCCATTATCCTCTCAGCTACGGGTCAAGGAGTACCACAACCTTTCTTCCAGAAGCATGGCTTTGGCATTAAATAACCTACAAAGGTTAATATGCCATTAAACAAAGAAACGAAACCGAACAATATAGTGATTACTAAAAAGGCTGTGATAAAAGGAGCTAACTATAGAGTAAGTAAACTTCGGAAGAAGAAACAGATCCAAATTGTTTCAAGAAAGAAAAGATAACACATGTATAAAAGGATAGAAAAGAAGTAATCTGATTAAAATGACGAATTAAAATTAGACTGTATTTGCACACGGATAAGCATGAGGCCATAAGATGCAAACGTTCAAATAGGATATAGTTTTAACAGACGAGACTGGAAGAGAAAACAAAAATGAGGAACAGAAAATAGAAATGAACTGATTAAAAAAACTCGAAAAACATTAAAAGAAGGGAAAGAGTCTACCTAATAGCTGAGATAGGTGAATATTTTTTCAGTCTTGCTAGCGTTTGGTGTTCAAGGGCAGGTTGAATTCTAGGGTTTTGACAACTGTTTTTACTATTTAGCGACAAACTTCTACCATCAGTGAACATGATCTGCAGCGGGGTGACCGACAGCAAAAGATCAGTCACGTGTTAGAAGCCAGAACGGTTACACATAAGAATTAGGGATTTTTTTTTAAAGATCCGTATGTTAGCTAATGGCTGAGCCATATGTAACGAACTAAATTTCAGGCTAAACAAAAACGACACAACCCCTACGATTTGTTACTTGATTTTCTCTCATTGAAACGAGAATAGAACTTCACGTCCTAATTTTCGAGACAGGTCCAGAAGGAGTTTGCAATACTGATAATAAAATGGGTTATTTTTCTATGACTATGTGTCTGACTTTCTTTTCCTTGATATAACATCTCCGTCATATATCCATCTTATCCCTGTATCCACCAAATTTCTCCGAGACCTCAAAACGAAACATTTTTAACCACACGCTTTTTGTATATTTTGTGGAGACGTCATTTTGACGAAACACTATGCCAACAGAAGAAAAAAAATCCTTGTTTTTACTGCATTGATCACTCTCTACAAATTGTTTTGAATCAATATACAATTCACCGCGATAGAAATTTATAAAAATCCACGCGAAAAATCTTGTCAGATGCTGCAGACAATTCAGTGCTTTCACAGCCTTCATCACAACTTACAAATGTACAGAAGTAGAACAAAGAAAAGTCTCTTAAGATATGTCGTCTGATTCTCGGGTAAAATCCTGCCCTGTAGGCCGGGCTTAGAATAAACTGTCTGTATCCTCTGAAAAGAAGTAAGATCCTTATATTGAATCTGTTCTCGTGATATGGAGAGTTTGACATTACTCTCAAGCCCACTCTGATCCGGAAAAGTAATACCTGTTATGGTCCTATATGAGAATGAAATCGATTTGTATGAAAAGTATTAGAATTCGATAGGATTTTTTTATATCATATAACAGAAATGTTTTTACATTAAAAATTGTTTGCTTAGTGGAAATATTGTTTTTAAGTATTATCATTGATTACTTTAAACCATACAGCTCAGTAAAAACAAATGACTGTTATTAGATAGATATAGAAACTAGAAAGCATATAATTATTAGAATTAGGAAGGACTATATGAACACATATAAAGCTTAAGGCACTTCTAGTGGTATAATGGTTAGCAAGTTAGACTAGCAAACCAACACGAGAGAGTTCAAGTCTCATTGGTTACCCCATTCATTCGGCCTTGTAACCACATCAAAGCAAAGAGCTTCATAAATTACAACACATTCAATGCTGAGTAGTTGATTTGTTTTAGATAGGAATACATATATCATATTAACGCAAAAGCCCTTAAAAATAGCTACACAGAAAATGTATATATCAACGTACAATGAATGCAATTCTGTAAAATCTTGAAATAAAATAACCTTAGACGATTTGAGATATTTTTAAAAGCAATTAATCAATATCAATCATTGCTTGTATTGTTTCTTTTGGATGGTTAGTTTGAGAAAGAATATTTTATAGAGTCCTCAATCAAAGTTCAAATATTTGAATTACTGTATAAAATAAAATGCTAACAATGAATGATCGCAAGGAAAACAAGACAAGTTCATTTACACAGAAAGAAACATTTCATATATACGTAATATACATATAAGTATATATTGTCTCCTTACTTATTGTCTCCATAAATCTCGATGAATTGATCATTATCCAATTTATAATTGTCCAGTCAGCTGGGGGTGTAGAATACACTGACTGCACCTCTGCAGAGGGGGTAAGACCCCCCCAACGAGTGTCCTGTTTATGACACTAAACAATCTGATGTGGAGGTTCCAGCAGTGCTGGAACTTTGGAGAATGCGGAATACCCCTTCATTGCCATAACTCCCTGGTCCACTCTGGCCAGGAGTGGTAGCACCTGATAGGGTCCTATCTATGGGTTAAATAGAACTAACAGCATACTTATGCTAAAATGAATTGTTTGAGTAAACTGAATAGCTTGAATTAGTAATGTTTTTGACAATTAAACCGTACTTACATTTAAACTGCGTGCTTATGCTTAACTGAATTATTTGAAATAGAACTGCTTTCCGATATTAAAACTCTATTTTCACTTAATTGAATTGTTACATATAACTGCTTAAATATTTTGAAATGGAAAAATTTTTGAAAATTAAACCGTGTACTTATGCTAAACTGAATTGTTTTAAAAAGAACAGATTATTTACATAAAAATGGATTTGGTGTTAAATAACCCATAAAGGTTGATATGCCATAAAACCCAACAAACCAAACCAAACCAAACCAATTTATAATCAGAGTAAGAAGACTCAGAACGAAGACATTTCTTGTGGGCTGGGTTGTCAACAACTGCAAGGTATCCATTGCTCTCAGAGTCTTCATCGGCATTTAAGAATTGTCTTAATCAATATCAGTATAAGACGACCCAATATTTTTTTAAAATTCCGAGCTACCTTCTCAGTCAATCCCTAATGACTTAAAAACTAAGGTTCTACATCACTTAAAAGACTTCAGAAAGACTTTTTTTTATAAACAGTTCTCCCTATTTCGTTATTTTTTCAAACTTTGTTCGGGACATACTGTATGATTTTAGTATAAACCATTTTAATTGTTTTCTAAAATATCATTTTAATCGTAGTTGCACAAAGAATTTACATTCTTAATGATTAAAGTGTCCCTTTTGTTTATTTTCTATTTCGTTTTTCGGAATTTGATTTTGAATGTTAAATGCCGCGGATCAGGAACATGATCCTTTTACTTTTGAGGCTTCATCATAATTTTGTTTCAAGACAATGCTTGGTCACATGTTACCAGGATGACAATGCTTGGCCACATGTTACCAGGATGAAAATGCTTGGCCCCACGTTACCAGAATGGCAATGCTTGGCCACATGTTACCTGGATGATAATGTAGAAGCACACTGACTTGAGATATGAGACGTTTTTATATCAATGATATTCTCTTGATCCCTTATCTATCTACTGCAATTTTTTCAAACATCTGGGCACTTTTTTACACCAAAAATGATTCCATCCCAAAGAAGAAATAGAAACTCCATTTAAAGATGCTTTGGTATCAAAACCCTACTTTTATCGTACGGGTTAGGTATCTTTTTTTAATGGCATATCAACCTTTGTAGGTTATTTAATGCCAAAGCTATTCTCCTAGAAGAACAGTAGTGGTACTATTTAACCCATAGCTGGGAAGATAAGGGGGTTCATACCTTTCCCAAGGGTATTTGCCCGAAAGTGAACGTAATAGCGCGACTGGAGTACGAACTCGCGTACTACGTTTCCCCAGTCCATCGCTTTAACCATTACACCACGAGGACACCCCCATTAAATGAGATGACACCATTTTGATTAAAACAAATTAACTCCGTTTTGAAAATAGATAATAACTATTAATATCCGTTTTCATTGAGTAATATACAACAAGGAATAATAAAATCCAGATATCTATTGTTTAAAAGAAAATAAATTTTATTATAAAATTTGTTAATGGTGTATTTATTTATGAAAGCTACTCAGTTGTCAAAATGTTCGTCTAAATAGTGGATAATTCGAAAGAAAATAGTTACGTTTTATTTTTCCACTAATTTGCTGTCCGTTCTTCTTATCAGATCGGCTGAAAAGCAACATTTTAATTTGATTATAAATTTCAAACTGAAATTAAATTAAACGCGCTCAACTTTTCACTGCTTTCGGCAGACGAACTGCTGCAAGTCATTATCAAAGTTAAAATAAATAACAATCAACACTGAAACAAATATATTTTTACATTTACGTTATATAGAACCAATAAGAAGCTGACAGGAATTCACATAAAGAATTTGAAGTGTACAAATATCGAACATCATTGAAGTTTGATTTTTTTGTATGGGGAGCTTTGAAAGAGTGTCTATATTTAGTCTTTCACCCAATTTTGTTTTACACGAGCACGTTTTTTCTCTTCTGCAAACAAATTAATCTAGAATCCTTTCCGTAACGTTTTTCTTACTTTATCTAGATTTAATAACTAAAACCGTCCAATAGGTAATACGCCCTGAAGATGATTTCCTTATTATCGGACTGGATAGCATTGAGAAATTGAATACCTACGTTTATCTTTCACTTACCCTGTGTCCACACAGAGCTGATGTAAATAAGTTCTATTCAGGATGTAGTCTGGAAGATCTGCCGGGAGAGATCGATGATAGGGATGGAGAGAGAGAGAGAGAGAGAGAGAGAGAGAGAGAGAGAGAGAGAGAGAGAGAGAGAGCCGTTGAAATCCGTGCTATCTGCGTGACCTGATGTTGGTGATGCTAATGATGATGATCTTTCACTTGTCCAGATTCTTCTGGCGCAAGGGCATTCTAATGATTCTCTCTTCGTCTAAAAAGTTAAGAATATTCGGATATTTCAAAAGCTTTTGCAAAACATTAACTAGCCATGTTACACTTCTATACCCACTGAGAATCAAACTTACAAAAATAATCTGCTGACTAATATTGCACCACATGAAGTACTCAAACCAAGCATATGAGCAGCTGAGTATAAGTGAAATTACAGGCGAAAATAGTTTAATGTTAAATGACATTAGTTAACTTCTCTGGCGTAGAAGTTAACATGCTAATTTGTGATATCTTAGTAAACGGATTTAGACTCCAGCTGCACGCTATAACGTTCAGCTTTTGACTAATAATCTTACGAAAGGTATCAACTATCTTACCTCCTCAGCTACTTATTAAATAGTATACCACTGTCCGTCAACATGGATGGCTTAGGCATTGAATAACCAACGAAGGTTAATATGCTCTTAAACATCATTTTCAGTCAAATTTGATTCTGTTATCACACTAGAAATAAGTTTTATAGAGACTTTAACGTAAGGAGATTTTTCGATTCAGTTATTGATTGCTTTTAACGGCATCCCAACTCTTCTAGGGTAACTAGAGATTAAAGAATCGACTATTTTGCACACATTTATAGTAAAGTAAGTAAAGTTGGCGACTATTGTCGAGGGTGACCCGATGGCTCCCTTTTCGATAGTTACTACAGGTGTAGGGAAGGGCGCTACTCCTTTCCTTGGTTTGCTCCACTTTACCCTTAATTCGTACCTTATAATGCTGAGTGAGACATCAAGTACCATTTTTTGAGTCTTTGGTATGACTCGACCTGGGATTGAACCCAGGTCTCCCGGGACATTGGCGAACACTCTAACCGCTAGGCCAATTGTATCCAATATTAATAATTTGCAAACAATTCTATTTAACGTATATATTGCATCTAAACAGGTACTGTCATTCCTGTCTGGGTAGACATGGGAGTCAAGGCAATGAAGTGGTACTCCACACTTAACAAAACTCCAGAGTTTGAACCTCACATCAGATATAGTTTCGTTTCATACTCAGGACAACGTTCTTAAAGTGAGTAGACTTAACCCTGTCCAGGAAATATAATTAACATATTCTTAGCCCCATTGACCGCCCAGAAAAATTTTCCACCATAACCTTGTCTATTTGTTTGCGATTTTTTCTAAATTAAAAAAAGATGTCTCGTACAGTAATTATCATTCACGGTTACTGATATGATTTTCCACACACACATTACCTCACACGCAGGAAAAGAGAAAGTTGATGCCCTTGGTCATGACTAAGTCTCATTAATCTCTTCAAAGAGATGCTCGTAATATATAACTGCTATAAATTTAAGTTGCTGAATATAATGTAGTACAGTGTTTTTTAGGAGGGGGGTTGATGCTTTAGATATTCGAGGGGCATACGATTTTTCCTATGGGCACTTTTATTGAAAGTACACACATAAAACTATAGTCCCTTTCGAAGTTATCTCCTCCGGCTGCAATGCACTTGTTCTACCGTTTCTATAACATCTGGAAGGCCCCATGGAAGTCCTCTTGTGTGAGCGTGTTAGGGAAATTCGTCACAGCCTCTTTTATCTCTTCAATTGTCACATAACGACAGCCTCTTTTTAAGGAATAACCAAAAGTCACAGTGAGCTAGGTTTAGACTATAGGAAGGCTGAGAAACTGTCTTGATGCCCAACTTGGTCAAATAGTCTGTGACAAGGATGGAGTTGTGGACTGGTGTATTGTCCTGGTGGAAATGCCACTAACCCGATTTGAAGAATGCTAGCCTCTTTCGACGGAATCTCTTGCTGAACTCCCTTAAAACCTCAACATAGTAACCCTAAGCCTAACACTAACCCTTTGAACAATCAACTCTGGTGTATTGACTTCCTTACTCCTCTTACACCTCACACCATCTCTCACAGACTTCCTGACTTCCTTGAATCTTTTGTACCACTCAAAAACTGATGCTCGATTCATGAATGATGGTCGAAAAGCAGGCTGAAGCATTCCATGCGTTTCTGTGGCATTTTTTCTAAGTTTAAAACACAATTTTATTATCTATCGTTCTTCTGAAGTGTCTGATTGCATTTTTGAAATTCACTAGTTGTGACAATCAGGCTTTGTCGGGTGTATTCCAGTTGCTGCTGTAGCTGTTGATTTGGACCTGAAATCATAAAAATTGGTCACATAAGATGGATAGCAATAAGATACTAAATTTTCAAAAGTCTACGACAATTTTAAATGCCTTTACAAAAAAAGTCTGGAAACTTATCGTATGCACCTCGTATATATTTTTCTTGCAATTCTTTGAGCTTTATGATTTACCTGGTGTTCAAATGTGCTGTCGTTCCTACTAAGTTCTGTGCTGATTGTAATCTTTAATTTTTTGAATAGAGTGGAACAAGGAAATATAATCACCAACTGAGGTTCTATGTACGTAAGCAGACAGACTAATCTCATATTCTCGAGTGCTTATGACTGACACGTCTCTTGAGTCTCTTGGAGATATTATCCGCATAACGAAAGAGAAATATGACTGCTCATTAACTCAAGATACCCTTTTGAAGTTGAAATTGAAGATATCTTTCCGCCGTAATATATATATATATATATATACACACACACACACACACACACACACACATATATATATATATCTATATATATATATATATATATTGAGAGAGAGAGATGGAGAGATAGAGATATGGTTTATAGGTTTTCCTTTAAACAAAATTGACCCTGCTGAGGCTGCTTGGGAGTAGGAGCGTGGTGAACTGGTTTATACTATATTGATGTTAAAGTTGTTCCGCTTATAGTTAGGCGGGTTTCGATCCCAGCTTAAAACGTCCAGCATGTCTCGCCACACTCAAGAGTTGTGACACAACGAAACAGTCTGTTTGTGGATGACAATATGCACGCTCCTCTCCCAGAATTGAGCACTCTAGCAAAGGCATTTACAGCTGCACTCCGCAACCCGATAGCGCAAAATTTAAACAGACGAAGGTTAATACAAAATGCGTAAAATTCCCGTGCTGACGTTTGGTTACCGAAATGGCTGGGTGGTATGTTATCTGTCTAACGTAAAGTTTGGCAGGTTTCGATCCCAGTGTGAAGCGTCCAGTGTGTCTAATCACACTAAAGAGTTATGATACAAGAAAACAATCTGTCGGTGGATGACAACAAATATATATATATATATCATCATCATCATATCGTGCCAGCAGCACGGATATCCTTGACCCTCTCTCGCCACTCCTCCCTATCGTTCATTGCTTTTGGCAACTCCTCAGGGCTATATCCTGTATCCTCACAGAGCTGCCGTGCGTAGGTTCGATCTGTTCGCCCTGCCTTAGCTCGACCATGTGCAGGGGTCCAAAGGAGAAAATAACTTATGAGCTCCTCCCTGTATCTCCAGCAGTGTCCTACATGTCTGGTTCGTCTAATTTTGATAGTTTTCGTGATGGGAGGTAGGTGGCCGTACAGCTGCTGCTTTGTGGGGCGTTGCCTCCAGGACTTGTTCAAAATTGCTCGCATCATTCTTGTGTAGTTGCTGTCAAGCTTTTTCTCCATCCGATTAGTTAGCGTCCATGTAGTGCATCCATATAGCAGTATCGACACGACCGCTGCTTGGAAGAAACTGCGTTTCATTTTATCAGTCAGGTGTGATTTCAATATGACCAATAGTCTATCGCTAGCTGTCCATGCCTTTGTTAGTCGCATGTCGATGTCTTTCTCAGTTGATGAGAATCTGCTTCCTAGGTAGGTGAAATTGTCAACTAGTTTCAGAGGGCTACTGCCTAGTGTGGAAATGCCGCCTGTTTGATTGAAGCACATATATCCCGTTTTGTGTGTATTGACATGGAGGCCAATGCCTGCAGCGGCTCGTTCCAGACTATGCAACAGGGTTTCGGCATGGGCGGGTGCATTTGCCAGAATCGCTATGTCATCGGCGTAGTCGGCGTCATTAATTGTTTTTGCGGGGTACCTTCTGCTCTTTTCTCTGTCAGCTCGGAACCCTTTTCTTTGATTTTGTCAATCGATGTTCTAAGCACGTAGTCTGGACAGATGATAAAGAGGTATGGGGTTAATGTGTCTTCTTCTAGTACTCCTGCAACAATGTTGAATTAGTCTGTGTCTCCATCTTTCACTTTGGTGTTTTTAAAGAGAATCATTATGGCTGCCTCTATTGGTATGCCGTATGCTAGTAGAATTCGCTCCATATTCCTTCTGTGAATGGACCTGGGTAAAGTCGACAGATAGTATTGTTGCCTGTAGGTTTTTTGCCCGTACGCTTTCAAATATTCTACGGATTGTCAGTATTTATGAGGTCATGGATCTGTTTCTTCGGAAGCCATTTTGGTTCTTCCTAAGAATGTTTTTAATTGCTATATTCAGAAATAAAGAGTGCCTGTTATTGGTAATAGAGCATATGTACATTTAAGATAGACGAACCAGATATGCGCGGCACTGCTGGAGAAGTAAGGACGAGATCATAAGCAAAATAATCCTGTGGACCCCATCACATGGACGAGCAAAGGAAGAACGACCAGCTAGAACCTTTATAAAACTGCTCTGTGCAAATATAGGATATAGCCTGGAAGACCTCCCGGGAGTGATGGACGATAGGGACGAATGGCGAAAGAGGGTCAGGAAGATCCGTGCAAGCAGTGCAAAATGGTTATGACAATGATATTTAAGTTAGAATAACGTAGATAATGGTGGAAGTCCACATGGAGTTGAAGCTAACGTTCGAGGTTACCACATCTAAGTAGGGGAGTCAAACTCTAGTCACTCTATGACGGAGACTTTTTGACTAAGACTCCCGTATCACCCGCCAGCGATGGTTTAAATAATATCACTGGTATTCTTTTACAGGTTTAGCTTTTCCATGAAATAAACCACCAAGTGGGATATGCTATTAAACAAAGAAAGTAAACTAAACAAGAATCAAAGGCACTTAGAGACTATTAGTTTCTCGCTCGTCAGATTAGCAAACAAAAATATCTCCATATCAGTTAAAATCTCATTCTGTTTATATATAAACATATATGCAGTGAGAAACGCGAGAAACGTTACATCATAGAAAAATGGTTTGATAGATCATTAAAATGTTAACGCTTTAAAACAGAGAATCTCGCAATTTCCATTATAATGACAATCGTGATCCTTGATGTTATGGAGATAATTATAAAATGCTGATATGAATGTTTTACTTATTCTGAAACAGACGAATCAGTATCAAAATGGAGCGGTGTTACAGCAGGAACCCAATGAGCTGACTGGTCATCTTGTGTATATATATATATATATATATATATATACATGCTAGCGCTTGTGTGCGTGTGGGTTATTAAGTGAATTAAAAATGAAAAATGCCCAATATTTTTTGAGTAGGTATGACATTAAACTGTCCCTGATAGTGAAGGTCGATTCAAGGACTTTGAGAAATGCATAGTGCCATTTCATTGCCCTTACTCTCAAGTCCTCCCTGACCAAGATCTGTGGTACCTGTTAAGATCTAGTGAATTGGTCAAATAAAATGGTTCAGTATTATCAATGTTAAATTACAATACTTGAAACCATTGAACTTTGTGCAAATAGATAAGCTCTATTTGAAAATAATGTTACCACCAACTATTTGCGTAAAATATACCTATATATATATATATGTGTGTGTGTGTGTGTGTGTGTGTGTGTGTGTGTGTGTGTGTGAACAAGATTTGGCATTAGATATTCCATTAAAACAAATAAGGTAGATTAACATCAGTATTTTTTTTCCATTTATGTAAATTCTTCATTGTTGGGAATTGGACGTTAAAAGATTATTTTAATCTCGCAAAAATATTTGTTTTGCGGCAATTCCAATAAGCGATAAACCAGAGTGCTTCAAGCTTGAACAGAGATCTCTCATTAAATTCTTTGTATCTGAAAAGTGAATACCATATAAAATTTAGAGAAGAAGCAAGTTTTAGTAGAAAAATATTAACAAATGTGCTTCCTTTTACGACCCTGAGTCGAAAATAGACCCCATGTAGTGAATACACTGAATCTCCGGTAAAAGAAATTACAAGCGCAGCTATTTGTAAAGAAAGGCATACTGACAGTCTTCTGGAAAATGGAAAGACTCATCACTATTGATTTCCTTGAAAAAATGCAACTGTAACCAAAGCTTCATATTACCAACTCCTTAGGCAAAATTTACCTTATTTATTGAATGACTCTTATAATATATATATATATATATATATATATATATATATATGATGTAACTGGAAGGAAAAAAGGCAACCATAGTTAAATTATCATTGTATTTTTATTATGGCGTAGAATAAAATCTTCGTCTCTTTAGATGACATACACACTTAATTTGAGGGTGAAAATAGCAAATATGGATTACAGTACACATATATATATATTTATAAAAAGTGTAAAAATAAATAAAGAATAAAAGATTAAATAGAAATAGAATAGGCTTAAAAGGTTTAAAAATTGACACACACACACACACACACGCACACACACACACACACACACACACATATATATATATATATATATATATATATATATATGTATATATATATATATATAATGGAAAGCAGGATTTTAATATTCTGCATTGAAAATCAACTAAAATAAACATAAAACTTAGCCACCTATCGACCGACACAATTTCAAATAATCAATCGTGGATAATTATTAATGAAGAGAATGAAGTTTACATAAAGAAAAGGATCTTAAAATTGTGAGGACACAAGTGGGGAAATTTTCATTATCCTCCCGATTAAGTCATTGACTCACCAAATAACTGTAATTTGTATTTGAGTTATCTCTGCAACGAGTCAGATGTGTATAAATCATTACGGTTTCTAACATGTTATGATCGTCCTTCAACTGATCCCGGTGCAGAACACAGAAGAACTCTTCTGAATAATTGATTCAGCATGTATTTCTATTTAACAAGTGTTCTCCACTGGTTGATTCATGCATTTGTGAATACCTGGATGATATTATCGGTGCATTCCTACGCATAGAATCCAGGACATGTTAATTATATATATATATATATATATATATATATATATATATATATATATATCCCCTACCCCCGTAGGGTCGAGTTCTCAGGCGAAGAAGTAATCGTGTTGCCATTAGCGCCTTTGCAAGTCTCTTCGTATTTGAATTGAGATCTCGGCGGCCGTTGATCGGATATATGTAAACAATAGTAATTGTGATTCATAACCGTTTAAAATGTACTTCGTAGCTAATATCTCCTCGTGGCTAAATGGTTAGAAGCTTTTGGCTTGGCGTTTGAGTCAACCGGGTTTCGATCCCAGCTACGGGAAGATACTGTCTAGCCACACTGATGAGTTCTGATAGAACGAAACAGATCTGTCTGTGGATGACTATATATATATATGTATATATAAGGAACCGCCAATAGTAAGCACGGCTTTCAGTTGGACTTTTTCAAGAAAATCAATTGTGATAGGTTTTTTCATGTCCCAGTAGACTGTCAGCATTAACTTCTTTAATGAGAACTATTATGAGAATCATTGACTCGATCTGGAGTACAGTGAATACTTTATGCTTTTTCTCCTCTTAATTTTAAATGATTTTCAGCAGTGGATGAATGTATCTTTGATGGTCAGAGTCTGACCACCATGTTGTGGAAGGTTTTTCGTTCCTCGTTTCTCTGAAAAGAAAGCAGACTTAACTATTCCTTTGTGTGTGAAATGTATTTTGCACACATTATACCGACATAAAAGCAAAGGATTTTAGTTTACAGCTATATTTATTGTTCATTCGTTGATAGTCAATCACAAATGCCAATTGCATAGAAAGGAAAGACAGAACAAATAGCAGTTAAGTGTGCCTCAGAGTTGTTATCCTGTATGAAAACAAAAATATAATCAATAAGTTATTAATCATCCACATTTTTGATTGCTTTTTACATATCCCATTTCTAACTATCCTATTCCACTGTGTCCTTTTTCTTCAGATCCTAAACATTATCCTCAACCTCAATTCAGTGCATCACCCAGCTCTTAAAGATTATTTCGGCTTAACTGAGACTAACAGTCGGCAACACATCAAAGGGCCCGCCTTGATACAGGGACACCATGCTGTTTTGGTATTTGTCATTTATTTCATCTGTGTTTGGGCTGATCAGTTCTTATTTATTTATTTATTTATTTATTTATTTGCTGCCCTGCACTTAATATTCCTTTTTGAGTTTCAGTTGGCCTAGGGATATATTCATTCATTTATTTATTTAACTCTTTTTTCTCACGTAGACTAGTTTTTAACACTATTTGCTCAAGGTTGAATTTTTCCTTCAACTCACTTCTAACCAAAATAATCGATACCTTTAAACAGAGAGCTTCAGAGAAAAGTGATTTTAAAGAATTTTAAACCACGTAATACACCATCACTCCATGACATAATGTGACACTAATGACTGCTCAATCACGTTGCTATAGTGACATACCCCAGTACATAAGAAAAGGGCAAGAAAATCTTATCTTCTTTACCCACAGAATGACTTGAAGACACGACGTGTTGTTTCTCACTAAGGAACATTTTCGTCTATATATATATATATATATATATGTGTGTGTGTGTGTGTGTGTGTGTATGTGTGTGTATGTATGTGTGTGTGTATGTGTGTGTGTGTGGACAGACAGACAGACAGATAGAGACAAACTGAGGGTAAGATAAATATTCGCCATCGATCGATTAGAGAGGAGATTTCATCCGTACACGTATGTACACATTGAATTGGTTGTAGAAATGTTTCGTTTTGTTTTTTTATACAAGTAATGCTAACGGTCATTGTAAAATATTTATTTTCCAGTTGTACTCAGGGGTTGTCATAGTGATATAAACGTGATATTTCTGCCAGAGTGTTTACTAATTTCTTTGTATAAGGAGAAACATTTTTAGCCTGAGATTCTTCTACAGAACGATATTAAAGTTTGATGTTTTTTCTCCCTATTCTTCCTTTACAAAAAAAACATTATTTTGCTGTCGTTTTGGTCAGCCAAACATTTGTTTAATGCTCAATAACTAATATTTGTATTTAAGAAAGAAATATTTAGAAATTAAAAAGCAGAGTGCATGATAAGCAAAAAATAAATTACCAAACAAAAGACAATAAAATGGTTAACAAAAGAAGAAAAATAAAAGGACAAATACAAAAGAAAGAATAATAACATGAAAGACATAACTAAAGAATGAGTAAAGTATAAAAAAAGAATAAAATTTGACATAAAGTGGTCGAAACCAAAGAAAGAGCAAAAGAACATAGGAGAAACGTTTAGGTCTCTCGTTAAAATTGTATGTTTCGTTGAAATGTAACGAGGATTGTTTATAGAATGAAGTTATCTACTCCCGGTTCTAACGACGAAGATACCATTCTGTGGAGAAGTCCAGGTTGAAAAAACGTTGCTTCTTCCCAAGAATAAATATAAGAGCAATTACGTACAATTAACAGCGTAATTTATCACCGAAGAAAACTACATAGAAAGAAGAAAGCATTATGAAACGAGATAAAAAGTAGTTAATGAAGATTTACATGTAGAAATGCCTTTATCTTACAAACGTTTGTATAAAGTTTATTATAGATATGAAAGTCTATGAGAGATTTATATATTTGAAAATATTATGTTCGAAGTATTTGGCTGTAAGGAACTAAATATCCCTGTGCGAGAGTATGAGAGCAAGAATACTTAGGTAATTATCTGGTACATGTTAATTGGTGATGCTGCGTTCAATGTAACATTGAGTTCACAAAAGGGGCGTAAATTTCCCTCGGTTAGGAAGAAGAAACGTCTTGTCTCTAAGGTATTCTGTTGTTAAAGGGAATTAGATATTCATGCAGTTTTCTTATATATTAGTGTATGTTACAATGGTGCTTATCAACAAGCGGTCTTCAGCATAGATACTTTGACAAGACAAGGGAGGTAACATTATAGAATATCGAAAGAAAGCCAGAAGAATAAAACGAAAGAATTGACGAAACAAAAAATGGAAAAATAATGGTTGAAGTTTTGAGCGAATAATAAAAAAAACTATGACAAGAATAAAATGGAAGAACATGCAAAATCAAGATTGAATGAAAAAAAAAGGACCGAAAAAGAGTTGAAAATAACTCTGAGAAAAAAGAAAGAGCGAATAATAGAGAAAAAGGAAACACTGGTAAGATAAACCGGGTGACAGAACTAAGATAAACAGAAATATTTCAAATGAGCCAACCGAATTAAAGAGTCATAAAAAGACAGAGAAAACTGAAATAGAACAATTGAATAATGGGACACAAGAAAATATAAGATGGAACAATTATGGGACACAAGAAAGTACAAAATGGAAGAATGAAAGAAATAAAGAGCAGATGTCAAAAGGCTTAAAGCAGATGCGAAGAGAAATATGAATAGAATGAAAGAAAAGACCGAACGAAGAATTAAAGAACTGAAAAAGAACTTAGCATTAAATCAAGAAAGACGAAAGAAAAGAAAAAATAAATAGAAAGAAAGAAAGAAAGAACGAAAGAAAAAAAGAAAGAAAGAAAGAAAAATTATATACAATCTACACAAAAAAATGAATGATTTATATTAAAATTCAATTATATCGAAGAAAAATCACAATTGCTAAAGGGATAATGCATGAAATATGAGAGATTGAATTAAAAGAATATCATAAAATTTTAGAAAGCATCAAGAAGCAATGTTAGAAGTCAAAAGAAGATATAGATAGAAAGAAACAAAACTGAAAACAAGACATTTCAGAGAGATTACTTCCGAGAATACAAAAAATTAGCATAAAAGCAAATGATAGAATTAGCCAAAAACTATTGCTTGCAGCAATAAAGACGTGACCATAATGGGCAAATAAAAAGAGAAAAAAAACAAGAGAAATTTGCAATAAAAGTAAAGAAACAAACATCCCTCTACACCTCCCAAAAGTTTTCTCTTCAGAGAAGACAATTGTTTTTTTTTTTTATAAATAGTCTGCGGAGAACCTGTAGACAAATGGAAAAAATTTAGATGTGTCAGAATTTTAGATTGTTGACACCAAAGCCCCAGTTTTGAAGGATTTAACATAACTGATGACTGTATAGGTATGTTTTGCTGATACCTCTCTGCTTTGAATTTAGATACATTCGATATTGTTGATACATATTAATAATTTTTGCTGAGGTTTTACCTTTTGTGATGAGCTGTTTTGAGGTTATTGTGGTAAAAATGAGCTGGCAAAATTATTTGCAGGTAAAATGGTTTGACTGGCAAGTTCTGTCCGGATTCAGAAAACGACGTTCAAATCGAAATAAAAACAGACTTTTTTCTTGAAAAACTGGAAACTGGCACTACAAAATCCAATAATTGCATGCATATTGTGATAGCAGTAAAATGGTGTTGAAAATATCTGACAATACACACACACACACATATATATATATATATATATATGTGTGTGTATATATATATATATATATATATCACCTGAAGAACTGTTACACGAAATTTAGAATGGTAAGTTGATTTTCTATCTCAAGCATTTTATTGTTGTAAAATTATGATACTTACTCTCCATTTTTGTGGATTGAGAACACTAATACTTTTGCTAGTTTCAGTCGATTTAGATCTCATCTAATAATTTCGATTTTATCTTGTAAAGATTTTATAAATATAAAGAGATATATAATTTTATTAGATGATTTATGATCAAATATCATGAACAAGCTTAAGCAACCCCAGGATAAAAAAATCTTACAAACTCTTCAAAAGCTCTTAAGAATATAATCAATTAGAAAACAAATACCCGGATCAAATCTGATGCTGACGTTTACACAATCCAATGTCTGGATTGAAATAAAAACTACGTGTGTAAAAAAATCCGTAATATTAGAAAATGAATATACGAACAGAAAAGGAACTTGAAAAAAAGGAAGCATAAATAATGCTATGGTCCAAGAAACTAATCGCAATTTTAATTTCAAATATTCCAAATTTGTTAGTTTATATACATAACAATAAAACGCAAGATTGTTTATTCAGGATCATTTCTAACTTATCATATTCATCATCATCAAGTTGTGCTGACAGCACAGAGTTCACTGACTCTGTTTCACCAGATGTCTCTATCATACATTACTCCTGACAGCTCCACCAAACTACACAAAGAGTCCAACAAAGAGCTGAAGAAGTTAGTCTTTGCTCGTCAGCCAACACTCTATATGTAGGAGTTCATAAGAGAACGTCACGAATGAGTTCGTCCGTGTTTCTTCAGCTGTGGTCCAGATAACCTATCCTTTTTATAAGGAAGGTTTGTAAGATGGGAAGTATGTGCCCGTACATTATTAATAAAATACCAAGCTTTTTACACTTATCTCCTTATTTGTCAAATTAGTGCCAAAAATGTACAAAATCTCTTATTTCAAATAGTTTGGTTTCATCGATTATATATATACACACACACACACACACACACACACATATATATATAAATATATATATATATATATTTAAAAACGTAACCTATTTTCTTATACATATATATATATATATATATATATATATATATATATATATATATAAGAAAATAGGTTAAGTTTTTAAAATAAGTTTCAATAAATAATTGCTGGTCACGCAAGACTGAAACATCCATGTGTAAGAATTCTTAAAAGATCGTTGCTTATGAATAGTTCAATCAGGAAAATACTGTTACTTATCTATAAGGATGGTATCTTATGATGACAAAAAGAACCAAAGAAAGATTACCACACACACATACACACACACACACACACATATATATATATATATATATATATATATATATATATATATATATAAGAAAAAATACGTCATACTATGGTAGGAATGATGAAAGAATGAAGGACCGGAACGCTTAGTTATAAAAATATAATTCTATTATCTTTATTCCTCTTAAGGAGCGAAATTGGCTGTATTTGAGCGAGAGAGAGAGAGGGGGAGACGGAGGAATCGAATTCCTATATAGTCCCATTATCTTCTTAACCACGTTGAATCTATATTTTGAGCCCCACTTACCTCTTCTCTTTTTCTCTGCCGCGGGCCCATTGCCCTTTTTCATGGTTAGAGCCCAACTCAGCTTCTGTCCTGATTTGGTTTTGACTCTAACCTGCAGACCGTGACTGACTGTGACTCTCTCTTACATGGGTACCCGTGTATATATAATTTCATTATGCCTACGCCTTCATCCAGTTCGTGATCTCCTTCCGCTTGTCAACCCTACAGAGCAGTCATCCCGTGTAGAAATCTCTAACTGACGGCTCTGTCAAAGGTCAATATGCAACATGAACTTATTGATCCACCATCTTAATTTGTTGTATTGTCATCTGCTGATTCATGCAGAAATATATATATATATATACTGGATACATACCGACGCAATGATAGAAACGAAGGAAAACTTCTTAAACAAATATGTACCTCTCCCTTTATTTGTAACGTTTGAAAGGGTTATTCAAGGTTTGCGTGTGAGAGGGAGCTGGAGATCGAACATAACTGCAATATTTTGACCCCCACTCTTATGGCCGTCAACGTTGTGTCTTTCTCGCCTCCAGGGCTACTCAACCGGAGGCCCAGAGGCCCACTCCGCTGGGTGATCTGCTACAACTTATCAACAACTTCTCTGGACCCCACCTCAATCGGGGGCCCCGAGCCCCTTCTGCCTGGTGTGGCTTTCCTTACCACATCTCGTCTATAACTCCGTCCGATCTCTAACTGTAACTGTCTTGACTTCTCTCTTGACTGAGTTATATAATAGTTCAACGTCCACTCATCCGCCTACTCGATCTTTGAAATCATATGTTTGATCGTCATCAAGCGGAAATAACTGTCATGCAGTTAACAGGTCACTCTCTTCCGGTGCATCAGTCTATGAGTGTACCATGGGAATTTTTTTTTACCACGTCCCATTTCGTCAGCCAATTTCCGCCCACGCGATTTTCTCTCATAACTGCCATTAGAATGTGTCACATCCTTCCGGTACATCACCTTGGAATGGCATTTTGGCCGGGTCGAAGGCCAAAATACAACAAATTGAGGGCATATATTTTCGTGAAGTACTGATTGGTTAGTTAGAACGTTATAAAATTGCTCTTAAAGTCTCCTATTATTACCATTTAACCTTTGATGGTTAACCGCTTTGTTCTCATATACCCTGTACCTGCACTACCGAAATTGTGAAAATCGTTCTCCAGTAAGTAGCCATCTTTATTAAAACCCATAATATCATTCAGTTGAAAAAGACTATGAATAGTCACTACATAAAGCTCTTTATTAATAAATTTTCGTCATCCTCTGGGGCGGATAAAATAGCTTTATTTTTTGTACTAAAACTTTGATCACCCTGAAATATCAGATTCATGGTGACTGGTAAAATTGCGTTAATTCTGAAATAGATTCATAATTTAATAGGGTTTAACAGTATTTTTAACAAACCTATTTATTGCTATATTAGCATATATTGAAAGTTACTTTTCTTTTAGGTTTTATAAAAAGACACCACTGAAGCACTTGAAATAGAATAATAGACCTTTCAGCTTTTTATCCACTACACCAAAACCAGCCATCATATTTTGCATCTCAAACAATAGCTGACTAGAGAAAAGTCAGAAAGATAACAGTGTGTTTCTCGTTCATCCACTGAATAAAATATATGTTAATGCATAAAGACAGTGACAAGCCGACAAAGAACTTTGATTTTATCTACACTTATAAATAGTTTTTCAGTAACCGACTAATGACGTCAGTGCATAAACGCTAAAGAAAAAATTGAAAGAAATATCCGCATGTATAACAGTTTTCAACACAGATTTAAAGCAGCTATGATTTTATCAAATAATATATACATATATATATATATATATATATGTGTGTGTGTGTGTGTGTGTGTGTGTGAGTGTGTGTGTGTACGTGTGTGTGTGTGTGTGTGTGTGTGTGTGTGTGTGTGTGTGTGTGTGTACGTGTGTGTGTGAGTATGTGCACACATATATTCGGATCATATTACGATATGTTACGAATGCTCATATGATCTACAGAAGAAAACTTACAGTTTCTCATTTATTTTCAGTGTTGTTTTTACTCTCCTTTCCTTTAAATTTACTGTTTTCTCATCAGATGATCTTCTTGTGATCGCAAGTAATTATTCTCATCCTCCTATCCATATCCTCTTCTTCAAAGTCCCCTAATATATATATATATATATATATAAACCCATTTGGTTGTATACCACGGATTGTTTTTTTTTTTAATTTTCGAGTGAAGACGTTCACGTCTTCTCACTAGTCTTCTTATGTCTGGTTCAAGTTGGTGAAGAAAGTACCCCAAGTAGGCCAAGCATTTTCGACCATTTCGGAGGTCGTCTTCGGGGGTTGTGTTAGATTGTTTCTTGTTGTGAGATTTATTTATACTAATTTGGAGTGGCTTATATTTATTTGGAGTGCTTTTTTTTTGTTTTTTATGAATAGTATATGGGGGTGGGTTCATTCTATAATTTTTGTGGAAACCTTACCCATCCAACTATAATGGACTCTTCTCACCGTCATTAATACAGAGATTTCGCTGCCAGAAGGGCAGATCACTATCGGTGTTATACGAACAGTACGAGACTTCTTATCTTTTCTATGTAACTCTATCTTTCTTATGTAATATAATCTGTTATCTAATATCCGTGTCTGTGTTTTCATTAGAGACCCTTTCCGAGGCCACAACATACTGGCGACGAGGAACTCGAACGAAAAAAAGGACTCTCCAACAAGCGGAAGGAGTTAATCGTACAACATACTTGCGAAGATACATCGCAACAACAAAGAGATACCCAGCTAGAAGTTGTTAAAGAATCAACAACAAAGTTCCAGCATACAACGAAGATTTTTGTTAAAACAACTACAAGGTATCAAATTGTACAAACGACGGAATGTGTCGGAGAGCGGATATTTAAAAAAAAAAATCTGTAAGTAAGATTGTCACGTAATCAAAAAGTGATTTTCATATTTTTCTTTCTTCCGACTTCAGAGAGAAAAATCTAATTGGGCGCTTACAGTTGTGTTGTACAAAACACACACACACACACACACACACACACACACACACACACACACACACACACACACACAGAGTAATTATTCTTGATTTCTGGGATATTTACTGTATTAAAAAAAACTTCCCCCTCCAAAAAAAAATGGAAAACCTTAAAGAAATTTTTGCGCAAATGATGAAGTTCCACATGGAGTCTCAACAAAAAAAACGAAGAATGAATCTTAAAAAGCAAGGAAAAACTCCTTTAACTTCAGAAATTAAACAAAGAAAGAATCTTAAAAAACGAGGAAAAACAACAACAACTTCAGAAAGAAAACGAAGAAAGAATCTTAAAAAACGAGGAAAAACAACAACAGTTCATCCTTGAATTACAAAAACGACAAGAAGCACTTTTTAAAAGTCTAAGTAATAACCAGCCTACAGATAGTACTACTTTTTTTCACTCAAAATGCAGTTTGGAACGCACACGAAACATTTTCCTATGCACCAGATGAGGATAAGACCTTTGAATCATACTACAGAAGATATGAATATATCTATATTACCGACTGTGCCGATTGGACTGATGCAAAAAAAAAGTCCGGCTACTTCTACGAAAGCTAGGAACCGTGGAACACAAGTTCGTAGATTATATCTTACCAAAAAAAAACTTGCGAACTTGGCTTTTTTGAAACAGTTAAATTACTGTCAGAATTATTCAGCTCCAAAATGTTTCTATTCCACAAAAGATGGAAATGCCTCAACTCAATAAAAAGGGACAGTGATGATTATTTAGGGTTTGCCTCGGTCGTCAATAAAAACTGCGACGATTTTAATGTAGGTGAATAGTCAGCTGATAACTTCAAATGTCTGATATTCGCACAAGGCCTATTGTCGGCAGAAGACGTGGAAATCAGACGCAGAGTTTTGCCGTAATCAGTGACCGAACCCGATTTCACACTTCAAAAACTTGCTGAAGACTGTCAGAGGATAGTGAGTGTCAGGAAAGACTCAAAAAATATCGAGGAGTCTGGTGTTGCTTACGTAGATCCCAATCATACTCTGAGGTAAAAGAGAGAAAAAAATATGATTACCCAAAATTTCAATACATGCAGTCTAGTGTCAACCAAAAAAAAAACACCCAGCGTTTGCTACCTGTGGAAAATTATATTGGGCCAAGGATTGTCCCTATCGTACAAAAAAAATGTCAAAACTGCGATAAATTCGGACATAAGGACTCACAGCGTAGAAACAGAAAAATAATTAAAAAACAGAGTCAAACATACAAAAAGTCAGACAAAGTCGTTTGTAAATACATAATAGTCAAAGTACTAAATAAGTCAGTAAGATTTCAGTTAGAATCTGGCTTTGATTATCATTAATAAACTTACAAACTTGGAGAAAATTAGATAGGCCAATCATAAAGATGACAAGCAAGACGACGCGAACGGTAACAGGACACAAAATAAAATTTGAAGGCGAAATGATTATCCCTGTATCAATAAATGGTATAACTAAAAAATTAAAAGCCTTCGTACTGAAGAACACAGAAAATGTGTTTGGGTCGGACTGGTTTCAGAAATTTAATCCCTGGGATCAACCAATTAATACGTTTTGCCAAAAAGTAGAAGCTGAAAAAATTAAGATGGAACTAAAAGGTAGTTTCCCCGAAGTATTTTCAGCTGGTCTTGGCAAATGTACTAAAATTAAAGCAAAATTTGAACTGAAGGAAAATATATGCCCCAATTTTAGAAAGAAGCGAGACGTACCGTTCGCTGCGACCGAAGAAATAAATAAAGAGCTAGACCGTTTAGTGAATATGGGCATATTATAGACAGGGGAATTCAGTGAATGGGCAGCTCCAACGGTATATATAAGAAAAAAATCTAAGGGAATCCGGGTATGCGCAGAGTTTTCTACAGGATTGAACGCTGCACTCAAGGATTACCACTATCCACTCCCCATTCTAGAAGAGGTTTTTTAACAAATTAAATGGAGGAAAAGTCTTTTCAAAAATTCACTTAAACGAGGCCTACCTCCAGTAGAAGAAAATAGCTCTAAACTACTCCGTATTAACATACACAGAGAGCTGCACAAATTTGACAGACTAGTTTTTGGAATAAAAGTCGCACCGGCTATTTTCCAACAGGTGATGGACACCATGCTGGGCGGCTTTGACTTCTCTTTCTCTTATCTTGATGATATTGTAATTAGTAGTAAAACGAAGGAGCTATACAGAGAACATCTAAACAAGGTTTTCGCACAAATACAGGAATTTGGGTTCAAGGTGAGGGAAGCAAAATGCGATTTCTGTATGAACAAAATCAAATATCTGTGACATATCATTGACAAAGACGGGAGACGTCCCGACCCCGAAAGGGCTACAACTATCAAGGATATGCCCGCCCCTAATAATGTTACGACGTTACAGAGATTCCTTGGACTTGCAAACCACTACCAAAGTTTCATAAAAAAATTTGCACAATCTCCGTGCCCCGCTAAACAAACTACTAAAAAAAGATAAAAAGTGGAGATGGACGTCCGAATGTCAAATAGCATTTGACCAAATTAAATGGCATTAACATCTAATCTTTTTCTCACGCACTATGACCCAAAACTGGTGATTATTGTCACAAGCGATGGCAGCTCATATGGGGTTGGTGCGTGTATCCTACATAAAATGCCCGATGAGACAAAAAATCCAATAGCCCACGCATCTAGAACCCTTCTTCCGGCTAAAAAGCATTATTCTCAGATTGGAAAGGAGGCCTTGAGAATAATATTTGCAGTGACAAACTTTCACCGATACTTGCATGGCAGATTTTTTACTCTACAAACAAACCACAATCCCATTTAATAACCATTTTCGGATTAAAAAAGGGTCTACCAATTTATACTGCCAATAGGCTACAAAGATGGGGAATGATTTTACTGAACTACAATTCTAAAATCGAATACCTCCCGTCAAAACAGATTAGCCACGCAGATGGACTATCAATGTTGGTACCGAAGTATAGTGAACCCTTCGAGGACACAACAATAGCAGCATTACGAACAGACTGTGAAATTAAAAACATGATAGCCAACACCATCAAAGAGCTGCCAGTGACGCTACTCGAGATAAAAAGCGAAGCAATAAACAACGGCTTTATTACCAATATTAAACAGGAAATCGCAGCAAAAAACGGAAAAGTACCAGAAGTATTTTCATTATGTGACAACGTCCTCCTATATGGTGAAAGGGTAGTAATACCAAAGAATTGAAAAACAGAATTTTAAGAGATTTCCATACGGGACACCCGGGAATAAATAGAATGAAGAGTCTCATGAGAAGCTATGTTTATTGGCTGAAGATGGATAATGACATTAGGGATATGATCGAAAAATATAAAGCCTGTGCCTTAGCGGCAAAATCTCCCCCACTACTTTCAAACCTTGGCTAAAAACAGAACAACCTTGGTCGAGGATACATGTTGATTTTGCGGGTCCGCTGGAAGATTTCTACTACCTGATTGTTATGGATTGTTACTCTAAATGGCCTGAGGTTTTCAAATGCAGAAGTCCTACTAAGGGGACAACTATTGGGTTCCTACATGAACTGTTTGCGCGGTTCGGTGTAGCAGATTGTGTGGTCAGTGACAACGGAAGCCAATTCTCATCAGTCGAATTCAAGGAGATCTGCGAAATCTTCCAAATAAAGCACATAACCACACCGCAATATCACCCAAGATCAAACAGCCAGGCTGAACGTTTTGTAGACACGTTAAAGCGAGCACTCAAAAAAGCCTCAGGTACCCCGGCGGACAAGGCACTACAGCAATTTCTGCAGGTATACAGAATCACAACCAATCCCAATAGACCACTGGCAGTCTCACCAGCCGGGACGATGTTTGCCAGAAAGATAAGATCCGTCTTCGGTAAGCTACTCCCGGAACAAAATAAGCAACGAAAGACCACATTAGCGCCTAAAAAAAAATTCAACCCGGGAGAAAAAATTTATTAAAAAAATATCAAAATAACACGTTCTGTTGGGAACGTGGAATAATTTTTAAAAAGTATTGGTGATATGGTGTACATTGTAGAAGGACCGAAATACACACATAAGAGACAACAGAACCAGTTACAAAAACGCCGTTTGAACGACTCCAACGACGTACAAACAGAAGAGCCAATAGACACCATTTTCGACATGTTCGATTTAGATCCTCCCCAACCAACACGTGAAATACGTAGGTCAGGGAGGAAAAGGAAATTCACCGACCCGTTGATGATCGACTAAAAAAGAAAAAAATATTACCAACACTTTTACGAAGTAAAAGGCTTGCGGGATGGGTGTTGTGGGAACCTTACACATCTTACTATAATGGACTCTTCTGACCGTTATTAATACAGAAATTTCGTTGCCAGAAAGGCAGGTCACTATCGGTGTTATACGAACAGTACGAGACTTCTTACCTTTTCTATGTAACTCTAACTTTCTTGAGTAATATAATCTGTTATCGAACATCCGTGTTTGTGTTTTCATTAGCGACTCTTTCCGGGGCCACAACAATAATTTATAAAGAAAACACTTTAAATAAATATAAACTATTCTAAATGAATATAAATAAAACTCACGAAACGATCTCACACAACCCCCGAAGATGCGCACCGAAATGGTCAAAATTGCTTTCTTTACCAACTTGATCAAGACATAAAAAGACTTGTGAGAAGACTTAAACGTCTTCACATGAAGATTTAAAAAAAAGAAACAATTTCCAGTTTTCAACCAAACCCTTTTAGATAATGATTTGCTGACTAAGTATAATATATATATATATATATATATATGCATCAAAGAAAGAATAAAAGAAAGAAAGAAACGAAGCGAAAAAGAAAATAATTCCATCTCTTTACGTTCCACCTTTTCTTTACTTATTATATGTATACATATTTATGCTACACACACATATACTTGGATATATACATACATATGTACATAGGTACTGTGATACGTTCACACATGCATACGTACATAAGTATATGCATAGATACATAAATACGTACAAACCTGAGTCACTAGTGGCCTAACGGTCCTTGTCAGGAAAATTGTATCTGGTTTTACTTCGATCTGATGCCCTTAAAAATGACATCCACGCTACCCCAGTAATCAAAAAAAGATGTATAAAAGAAAAACTGGTTTCTTTATCCTTGATATATTACTTTATCCTTGATATTTTATTTCTAGAAAAAGAAAAAAAACTCAGAATACTAACTTGCTCTATTCTGCTTAAGATTAGAATTTGTGGTGGAGAAGTTGGATAAATACAGACTAAAATATTAAGAAATAAAAGAATTCAATTCTCCAGATTCGGTCATTTTCAAATTTGCCGTAATCTTCCTGAAAAAACAAAGAATAAAGAATCTTATACCAAAAACTTGCTTATTCCAGTGTTCAACATCTATAATCAGAGAACAAAATTGTAATTGAACATGCAAATTAGATTAATTACCCTATTGATTTAATATCGATTCAATATATTAATAAAAACGTGTACAGGTCTTGGTTTTAATTACTTTTGCACGTCTACGACTATACGATTTTACTAATTTGTCACATTGTTCAGGTGTGATTTTGTCCTATTCCTTCACCAGGTTCTACCACAGATGAATGACGACTTTCTTGCCCTAACACTGTCGCTAATAATCTTTCAGAGATTTCCAAGTAAAAATCGTCAAGTGCGCCCGTTCAAGTTTACCAATAAAAAGTTCTAGCACATTGATTTATTTACTTATTGTAATTTGAACTAATTAGATCTTGAAACACACCACAATTTCTATTTTAAAAAAAAAACATTATTTTGTCCTTCCGCAATACTAATATGAATTTGTAATTATATTTCACCCCTTGCATAGTCAGATAATTGTGGCTTTCTTATGTAATGTATTCACCGACGACGAAGAGTTCGTGATAGCTATTAATCGGACGGGGATGGAAAAATAAAAAAAATACTCGCCATAAGCCTCAAGACATCATTGGTTATTCTCCCCTTCAGTCTGTGGCAGTGGAACCAGAAATAAATGGATGAAAGACAGCACCGAACGGTCAATCTTTTTTGTCCTCAATGGAACCAACACTCTTCTCGTATCTTTGATTCATTCCTTGTTCATTCTCCATTTACGCGAACGTTTGTCTGCTCGTAACTCTGCTACCAAAGATGGAAAATCAAGAGATCCCCACTTTATATCAAGCTTCATAGAACATCCTAACCCCATTTCCGCATCATCGTTCGGCCTGCCCTCGTCAGCACTCAGACAGGCAGTTGAGTTTGGTGACCATGGAAAGACTTGGTCTAGAGTGCAAGGTCGAGCATATCTTTTTACACCAAGCTCACTGGAAGAGATGTTGAACTCTGTCAACTTGTCTTTCTTCCGGTGGTTGCTTTTTTTGATAAATTATCTATTCATAATTACCATTTGTCAAAATCGTTGTTAAAGATTACGTAAAGTAATTTGGGGCCCCATTTCATTGTGAGTTATTTGCTCGCGAGATTTACAGGTAGAAAAGAGAGGAACATATATGACAAGGGAGACACTAATGGAAAAGTGTAGACTGGAAAAGCAGTGGACGCCGGAGTTAAAAATAGAAATGTATCGGCAGCAAATCGACAACGAATTCTGATTGGCTGTAAGGAACTCAAACGAAAACACTCTTAGGGCAGAGGGCGCAGGACAGTAAACAGAAAAAGAATTAGTTGGCTACGATATGTGACGATATAAAGACTACTATATAAGACCAGCCACGATGATGTGATAACAGCCTAAAGTTGCAACCCTCATTTTGGGGTGAATTCCGGGAAGAAGTCTCTCACCCAGAGACGAAACCAGAGAACAAGCACATGTTAGAACTACTACAGAAAACAAGACTGATAATTCAAGGTCTGTGACTGATCTCTCTCTCTCTCTCTCTCTCTCTCTCTCTCTCTCTCTCTCTCTCTCTCTTCTCACGATGTTTTATTTTTCTTTGTCTTGTTAAAACGGTCCACTCATTTTTCATACGCTGTTCCTCTTCTCTTGACGACTACTAAAAAGTGTTGAAGCGAATAAACGTCTGCATTAATGAATCAAGACGGTGTTTTTGTGCGTTTATCTTTTCATCACGATGGAGGTTATCACGAAATACGACTGATATATAGGACGTAGCGCTATTGGGTCTGTTGAGAATCGTTGTTGTACAAGCGTTTATGTGTAGTAACAGTAGTTGTACCAAATTCTATTGAGACTCTACATTTTAATACCGTAGCGTTACAAACTTCTATTTGTGTCGTGTAATGTAATAACCGTATATTTGGTGTCGTACCTGTACAAATACATAAGGGGGTATCCTCGTGGTGTAATGGTTAAAGCGATGGGCTGCGGAATCGTAGTACACGAGTTCGTACTCCAGTCGCGGTATTACATTCAATTTCAGGCAAATACTCTTGGGAAAGGTATGAACCCCCATATCCTCCCAGCTATGGGTTAAATAGTACCACTTCTGTTCTTCTAGGAGAATAGCCTTGGCATTAAATAACCTACAAAGGTTGGTATGCTATAAAACAAAGAAACCAAAGCAAAGCAAACCAAACCAAACCAAACAATTACATAAAATGTGTTTAAGCTAACTTTCAATGTATCCACATTGCAAGGAAGATTGACGCAACGTAATCTTCCGCAAGCTATCACAGCTTATTTCAAAACTGACTCTGTATCAGAATAGATAAAAGTGTTTTAAATATTTAGATACTATTCTTTCCGATTATACCTTTGACATTGTAACGAACGTGCATTTCATTTTAACATAATTTCTTCAACTTTATTGTGACAATGAAGATCACAATGTTACTTGATATAATTGGTAACGTGGACAGTTTCTTTTCTTATATGACAGAAATTTACATATTTGTTATGATGACATAGAGGAGAATCCCGAGAAAATATATTTTTGCCTTGTCAGGAAATGCACACCTGTGTTTCTTACATACTGCTTCAACAGAAGAGAACGTGACTTGACATATTTCGATAACAGTGAAGGGAATCATGACTTAAGACTGTGCTAAGATGTATAAAGAAGAAAATTAAGCAGTATAGTCACCCTCGAAGAGTTGCTGAAAGGTTATCGACTCAAACAAGAAGAGAGTAATTTTCTTTTTAATTTTACTAATCCATTTATTTATTGTTTGGTTGGAGAACTTGAGAACCGATATGCCAAGGGTTTTGAACGGCATGATGACTGCATGGAATTGCCTTTTCGTTTTTCTTTGTTTGTTTATTTGTTCCTTTTTTCTTTTTTTCTTTTTTTCTTTTTTTGCCAGGCAGAAAATATTTCATCATGACTTATCTATCTATATTTTTCTAGCTATTCATAGATGGGTAAAATCTGAACTTGACTGTTGATTAATATTCACACTGAATTGTGAGAATTAATGGAGGTGATTATTTTGTAAAGTAAATACAGATCGTGAAAAATAACTTACTTTTCAAAACTAGTTTATTAGTGATAGAATCGATATCAGTGTTCCGGTTACATAGTCATTGAATTCTGTCGACTCGGTTTAGAATATATGGACTGCATCTCTCACAGACGGATAAGACCACCTACAATAAAGATGTGTCCTCTGTCTCACACTAAACTTTATCCGGTATTCACATTCCAGTTCCGCAGATCTTGGGGAGTATATTTAAAACTCCATTGTTATTTCTCCGATGTTCTCTCTGCTCCGAAGAGGAATCATTTTTAGGGACCCTCAGATACCTAAAGTAATTTATCTTCTTAGTTGGGCTGGGAACTTATCGGCACGTTTTCGTTTTACTGATGAATGAAGTAGACTTATTGTTATTTGTGGTGGACAGAAATGAACAAAAAGTAAAGGATTGATTTAGTCATTTTGATGTTATGTCCACCTTTCAATGTTAATCTTATGCCTAGATGTTAGGGAATTGCATTTATCATGCATTTACGTTTTTATGTACTATTATCTTAAGAGTTTTTTTTTTCGCACTGTTATATGATATCAAGAAGGAGGTACCCGTGGTGTAATGGTTATTGTCGCAGGAAATGGACACGGCGACACGAGTTCTAATCTTGGACGAGACTGATTGCATTTCACATATCACTAGTACCCTTGCAAAAGGTATGAATCCAATTATTCTCCCTCCAGCTATGGGTTAATAGTAGGACAGACTAGGTTCTTCAGCCTTGGTGAGGCAACTAGTCTAAGAAAAGGAACACTCTGAATTCAAACCTGTTAAACTCCGCTTAAAAAGATTGACCTTGTGTCATATCCTGCCCGAGCGCAGAGGTTGGGTAAATATGATATCAAGAATCCCTTTCTAACACAAATATGTCCTCGTTATGACATTAAAATGCATCTGATGGCAATGTTCATGTCCTGGAGCTCTGAGGAATGTGGAATACCCTTTCATTGCCATTATTCCGATGTCCACTCTGACCCAGAGTTATAGTACTTGTTAGGGTCCCATTTATGGGTCAAAGAGAACCGTTTAATCTTTTACAAGGGTTTTTTATCATTAGTAATTTGAAAGGATACAGCTTTGTGCAAGTTGTTCTTCTTAGAAATAATTGATAAATAGAATTATTAATGTTATATAGTTAAAACAGTTAACTGAGAATAAGAAAGTGCTCGATATTAAAGGGAATAATTGGTATTAAAAACCAATAATAGAAAACCATTTAACTGTGTGCAAGCAAATGAGTGATAACTCGTTTAAAAAGTTACCTACGAACTGTTCGATTACAAATCATATAGATAGAGAGATAGATAAACAGGATTTATCATTAAATAACAATCGTGGGTTGACATGCCCTTAAACACATTAGCTTACATTAATCTAACCTTGCCTAATACAAATAATTTGCACACATTGTATGATTTCAAGTATTCTTATCAAATAGTAATAATTATTTTGTTTCAAGTAATGTTTCTATTTAATAATAGTCCTTTGTTTGAACACTGTTATAGAGTTTTAAGTCACTAATAATATCATTAGTAAGCAATTTAAACTTCATCAAAACAAGTAATTTGCTGTTAAATGGTGTCAAGTATTTCTATCAAAGATGAGTATCTTTAAAGGGAGCTATTTGACAACCGAGATATTGGCCTAATGAGTAGCGCGTTCGCAAATTGTCCGGCAGACCAAGGTTCAATCCCAGAGAGTGTCTTATTTTAAAAATGGTACTTGATGCCTCCTTGCTTAACATTCAGCATTATAAGGTAAGGATCAAAGGTAAAGTGAAGCAATCCAGGGAAGGGAGTAGTGCCCTCCCTTACACCTCGGTGTTGTAGCTATAGAAAAGAGTGCCTTCGACTAAGGTCGCTAAATTTACTTGACTTTATTTGACACATACATGGGACCATAACTCATTCTATAACTCTGGGTCAGAGTGGAACTTGAAGTAATGGAAATGAAGTGGTAATTCACACTCCAGAGATATTCAGAACGAGAGCCTCATCACAATATACAATTTAATGTCATTCTCAGGATACTCTTGGTCTTTGGGGGTGTCTTAAAAATTATTTTTTATTGGTAGAAATAACTACAGACATGTAGGTGAGGACAAAAAGAATTTCAAGAATGTGTTGACAGAAATAGTAAACAGATGGTGACTGTTTGGAGATATAATATTGATCCTGTTTGTTCTTCCATAGAAGTGTTAAGAAATTTAAGCACTCTTAATAATGTGTGTAATTAAATATAAAGTTAGGTACCTCAGAGTATATATTGATTGTTTTGTTTTGATTTGGTTCCTTTGTTAAATGGCATATAAAACTGACCAGTTGACAATTTACGAAGGACTGGTCTAGGAGAAGGAAAACTCTGAATTCAAACATGTTAAACTCCGCTTAAAAATTGACCTTGTGTCATATCCTGCCCGAGTGGAGGGGTTGGTATTTTATGATAATCTATTTTAATCAAACATTTCCATTGTCAATCCAGGAGAAGAGCCTCATCCAAGAAACGTTCGGAAAGCTTTTGAATTCACAATTTTCTACCTAGATTAATCACTCTACCATAACTCGAGAGCCAAATTTGCCATTTCCTTCATGGATTCATGCCTTTTCGAAGAGTTTTACGTGAAAGTGAACATAAACATCCTACAATCAAATTTTAATCTCGATAACCGTCTTCACTAACAGATTACGGCACGAGGTCATTTTTAAATGGAGTTTAAAGAGTTTAAATTCAGAATATTCCTTCTCCCAGATCTGTTGCCATACGAAGATTAAAGAGCTCAGGCGGCACTACAACTTATCCTTGGTTGGAATAAGAATAATTAGTTAATATCTTTCCCAAAATTATGCTGAAAGGCAAGCAGGATTTGGACTCAGGTTGCTACGTTCCCTACGACGATAACCATTACACCACAATCGCCTCCATATTTTCTGAAACACACACACACGCACTCACACACACGCGCACAGACACACAGACACACAAACACACGCACACAGTATATATATATATATATATATATACCCTTGATACGTACCTTATATTGCTGAGTGTTAAGCAAGGAGGTATCAAGTACCATTTTTAAAATCTTTGGTATAACGTGACCTGGACTGAACCCACGTCTCCATTGGCAAACACTCTACCCACTAAACCAATGAGCCGGTATATATATATATATATATATATATATATGTGTGTGTGTGTGTGTGTGTGTGTGTGTGTGTGTGTGTGTGTGTGTGTGTGTGTGTGTGTGTGTGTTTATTTTCAGAAAAATCGATACAATTTCGAAATCTCATGACTTGAAGAATTTTAGTTCAGATAATTTCAATTTTTTAGAGAATGTATAGAAGCATCTCTAAATACTATGTTTATTTTTTCATTTCACCTATAGAAATGTCTTTCACCGGAAATTAAAAGGAATTTAAACTGTTAACATTGAATTTTGAGTTGTTTCTCTGCATACGGTTAAAAATAGTGATCACTTTAATGAGAATTGGAAAGTTATTAGATAATTAATTGCATTCAATTTTTCTGGAACTTTCTTTATATCTAAAATGATACACAAAATTTTAAAACCCCTTATATATATAATTGTAATGGTTTTCATAATATCTCATCCATTCAAAGAATGCGGAAAGACTGCTACCCTAAAACATATTATCATTCGTAGTGAGTATACGCTCATAAGCTACAGATTGAAATAAAAGTAGGTGTTTCAAATCATTTCCAGGGTTACAGGGAGGTGTTGTGAACTAACATTAACCTATCTGTGTCCAGATCCGTTTTGTTATTTGAAAACCTGTTAATATAATTGAGTCAACTGTTCTTTTTGAGGAAAATGTTTATCGGAGCATATCAATGCAAGCTGGAAAAGTACAAAGACCTCCCAAAGCAAGAGAAGAAAAATGACTGGACAACCGATGTATTTCCCTTCGAAATCCGATGACGAGGTTTTATTGCTAATTGAACCTCTGCATATCTGACTAACCTCAGTTTGTGTACAACAAAATACCTAAATATATCAAGAGCTTCCGATGTCAGACAAAAACTACGTATATGTGGATCTCGTATTCCTGCAAAGTGACGTAAAAGAAAAAAATACCGCTGTTAACGTTAGGATGTTTTAGGGTAGTGTTTATGATCCTTCATCCCTGAAAGAATGCCTGCTCAAAAGCATTCCTGTTCATCACCTGATATAAGCTTTGTTTATAGCACAGTTGCTGTTTTCTTTTAAGTAAAGTTGGTTTATTTTAAATCTATACATCTGTCCATTCATCCAAATATATATATATATATATATATATATATATATATATATATATATATATATATATATTGGTGTGTGTGTGTTTAGGCATGTTTGGTGAAACACTAAAAACTTTTCATTATCGATATGAGTTTTTTCTTTTTTCTTGAACTTTCTTGATAGTTTCGTTTGGTCAATGTCCTGATGATAGGCGGGGTACCCGAACCCTAGGTTTTAATCCCGAATGCGTTCGACCGCAGCGGGATTAGTTTTTCTATGAGCTTTGTTTGCTTTGTTTCATTACTGTGCAAATGCACACACACACACACACACACACACACACGTAAACACATAAACACACACATACACACACATATAAACACATAAACACACACACATACACACATACATACTGTTGCGTAAAAATGACCAAAAATTGTCAAGGTACTTAATTCAATGGTGTATTGAAATCATGCAGATTAAATAGTAGCTGGGCTCTTTTTGTGAGCTTAGTCTTCATTTAATTTAAGTGCCCCACCATATATATATATATATATATATATATATATATATATATATATATATATATATATATATATATACATGTATCTGTAGCATAATAAAAGCATAATCATCCTCATTGTCAAGGCTCTTAATTTTGCACTCAACTTCATCATGCAGATTAAATAGCAGTTGCACTCTTTTTCTGTGAGCTTTGTCTTTGTTTAATTTGAGTCTTTACACACTCACACACACACGCAATCACACGCACACACATACACACGTGCGCACGCGCACACACACACACACATATATAGGTAGCATAATAATGAGCATAACAATTTTCATTGTCAAGGCACTTAATTCAATGGTCAATTTTAATCATGCAATGTTAGAGACTCACCCTAGAGCAACGAATGCTACATTAAAGCATAACATTTCAGTTAATGATGTGAATTGCATGATTTTTTATAATAATATCGACATGTTTAGGACCAGTAAAATTCTTTTGATGTGCTAGTAACAGAAAACTCGTGTCAAATGTTCTTTTGTACAGCACTTGTGATGTTTTTGAATTTAGGGTGTTTCTTTCTCCATGACTGGTTGCCTTGTCAACTCTTAAGAGCCCACTTTGTCTTACACATAGCTGGGGGTACAAGTAAATTTCCAATGCTTTTCCCAATCCTTTTCCCAGGCGTCCAACACTTGAACTCAGCTCATCGAGTCTATTTGCTCACGACCATGACCACTAAACCCACTTCCTATATGAATTCAATGTAATTGAGTGGAAATTTGAGTGGAAGTTTATTCATTCAGCGCTACTTTTAAATTGATTGGCTGCATTTTAACGTCATGTCAACCCGTCTAATATTGGTTATGCCTTGATGTTTGGGAATCGCATTAATTTTATGTACATATCTATATATGTGTTGTTTTTTTGTGTTGTTTCTTTTTTTGCACACAATCCAATCGAATCCAAATATCTTTAACAGATGTGTTTGACCCATACATGAGACTACTCAGGGACACACTTTAATGGTAAAAAAGGAGTACTAGACATGCCTCAAATCCTCAGAACTTGCACCACAGTATCCGATACTGTTTAGTTTTATACCCTGGATATCTCTTTTCCTGCTTGGGGTCATACCTTTCAGCAAGAGATACAGATAGTATATTTTAAGACCCACTGACCAGGTGACAATTTACGAAGGACTCTCCAAATATAACGAGGAATAAATGACCCGGAATACCGGGGTTCAATCCCAGGTCGAGTTATACCAAAGACTAAAAAAATCGTACTCGATTCCTCCTAGCTTTACACTCATCATTATAAGGTAAGGATCAAGGGTAAAGTGGAACAATCCAGGGAAAGGAGTAGCGCCACCCCCTATACTTTGGTGTAGTATCTATCAAAAAGTGAGCCTGCGGGTCACCCTCGACGGTCATCAGCTTTACTTTTTTAGATATAAAAATTTAGTAAGTGAAAATTTGCTCGATTCAACGTTTTATTTTCCAAATGAATAGAAGACATTATTTTCGGAACAGTTATTACAAATGTGTGCGTATATGTGTTGGGGGTTGTGTTAGATATATTTATTATTCATATGAGTAACTGTGTGTGCTCATTGGTCAAGTTCGTTTTTCTAATTTCTTATCAAGTGCAGACATCAGATCACATTATTCTAACATACTCGACTTCATTAATGATGTTTTAAATCTTTCTCGTGGCAATTATTTTTGTTGCTGACTTATAGAATGTAAGTAAGCTTCAATAGTACGGCCCTGGACCAGTAAAACACAGCATGATCTTAACAGGATTGGATTGGTTATGCTTTATGGTATATCAACACTTGAAGGTTATTTAATGCCGAATCATGTTTACACATATATTAAACATATACTCTTTTAAATGAATTCTTTGTACGCAATATTCTAAACAAGCCGGAGGTCATTTTTTTGCATACAGCTTAATGGTTTCAAGACTTTATTGTTCCGAATAAGTATCAAACTGGTTGAGGATGTTCGCCAATGGTCCAGGAAACCGGGGTTCAATCCCAGGTCAAATCATACCAAAGACTCAAAAATGGCACTTGATGTTTCCTTGCTTAAAACTTGGCATAATAAATTAAGGATCAAGTGTAAGTGGAGCAATCTATGGAAAACAGTACCTTCCCCTGTACCTTTGTATAGTAGCTATTGAAAAGGAGCCTTTGTGTCGCCCTCGACTAAATTCGGTGAACTTACTTCTATAATATTCAAAGATCAGTCATTTACTTGGAAACAGTTAAATGGTTATTCATATGATTTGTAAATGAATGTTTTTTAAGTAATTTTATTTTAAAACGAGTTAGACCTAATTTGTTTGCGCACTGTTAAATGGTAATAATTATTGCTATCAAGCACTAATAATTCTATTTAATATCAATAATTTCTTTGCATACAGTGAAATGGTTTCAAGTATTGGTGACACTGTAGGCTTTATTTGCCCACAGTTAAATCGTTCAAATATTTTCCATGTAATGCTAATTATTCAAATTTTTTTTATAATTAAATGGCGTGAAGTATAGTTATTCAATATCAAAAATCCTATTCAACATTACTTATTCATTTTCGCAAGTAAATGATTTGCTACATAACACAAACAATTCAACATTAGTCATTTGTTTGCCCACTGTTAAATGTTTAAACAGTTCTATTCAACAGATGAATGGCATTCTAATAGGTACTACAATCCCGGATCTGAGTAGACCTGGGTATAAAGGCAATGAAGGTGTCCTACATATTCCCCAAAACTCCAGAACTGGAGCCTCACCAATAGATGCAGTTTAGTTATCATATTCATGACACTTGTTGTTCGTGGGAGGTTTCATTTCTTCGCAAAGATACAGTCGATGTATTCAACCGCCACTGCTGACTGTGATCTCCTTTTACAAAAGAGTTGTCCTGTCGACTTGGGTTGTAGAATAAGCCGACTGCACTTCTCGAGAGGGATAAGACCCCCAAACGAGTGTCCTGTTATGACACTAAACAATCTGATGGTGAGGTTCCAGTGATGCTGGGGCTTTATGGAATGCGAAGCGCCTATTCAATAGCATCGATCCCCGGTCAACTCTGGCCCGGAGTGGTAGCACCTGATAGGTCAAATAGAACTAAAATGAGTACTTATGTTAAACGGAATTACTTGAAATAGAACTGTTTTGATATTTAAACTGCGAATTTATGTTAAACTGAACAGCTCGAAAAAGCAATGTTTTGACATTTAACTGAGTGTGGACAAAAAACTATACTTATACTAAACTGAATTGTTTGAATTAGAATTGTTTGACTTATCTGAAATGCTTGAAATAGGATTTTTTAAAACAATGTAACTGTACTTATGCTAAACTGAATTGCTTGAAATAGAACAGATTATTTGTATAGAAATGGATTTGGCAAAGGTTGATTTGAGAGAGACACAAATCTTAAAAGCCTATACTAACCATACTATACTGACCCCACCCACGGAAGGCACATCTTATGATATCTAAGATTTCAACTCATCTCTGCCCCTTGAGACCAAAATGATCTGTTTTCATCAGATCCGAAAAAACCAACCGCGTGGTTCAACGGTCAAGACTTTTGGGTACGATGTCAGCAACCTACTCAATTCACTCCCACGGCTGTCCAGCCCCGTTTTCTGTCTTGGGGTTTATTATGACATATGATGATTGTCATATCCTTTCCGTGCGGGCGTAACAGTGCCCATCTGACAATGGTATCTGAGCTAATAGACACCGAGTAGTTCAAAGCCTTAATAAACTAAATAAGATATAATTAACGAAAAATGATCAATATAAAGAAATCATTCCTTAATTATATAACACAATCATGCCTTCTTCTTCTTCTTCTTCTCATTATTATTATTATTACTTCTACTACTACAACTACTAATACTATTACTGTTGTTGTGGCTCTTTTCGAGTTTTCACACAGCTACAAGCTGATCGTCTTCACTGAGTGACATTCATTTAAATATTTTAGCTCATCTCAGGAAAGCTGTGGTCTATACAATTACAATTCTTCCTTTGATTTCCAGTGCTTGAAGTGTTTTTTATTTTGTTTATTTTCTCCAGGTTTTGTGTGATTCTTCTAAAGGCTATAAAACAGTTAATATCACTGACACTTTCATGTTGCACAATTTTTTAAAGGCCTTTTTAAAGATCTAGGTATTTTTGCGGGTTCATTTACATAAACCCTGTGATCTGGAACGGCAAAATCTACCGACTGGAAAAAGATGTACCATAAAAAATTTGGGGGTGTCCTCGTGGTGGGGGGTGTCCTCGTGGTGTAATGGTTAAAGCGATGAACTGCGGAATCGTAGTACGCGAGTTCGTACTCCAGTCGCGCTATTACGTTCACTTTCGGGCAAATACCCTTGGGAAAGGTATGAACCCCCTTATTCTCCCTCCAGCTATGGATAAATAGTAGGACGGACTAGGTTCTTCAGCCTTGGTGAGGCAACTAGTCTAGGAGAAGGAAAACTCTGAATTCAAACCTGTTAAACTCCGCTTAAAAATTGACCTTGTGCCATATCCTGCCCGAGCGGAGGGGTTGGTAAATAGTACCATAAAAAATTTACGAATTTTCACACTATTCCAAATAGTGCGCTAGGAATGGGCGTTCGCTTAAATTCTACACTCTCCTCTGATTTGAATCCTAGGTTTAATCTAGTTTCTTTCGTTAATGGAATATAAGCTTCTGCGAGTTACTTAATGCGAAAGCTATTCTTATAGAAAACTAGCACTGGTACTATTTAAGCCACGGCAAAGAGTATAGAAGGATTCATTCTCTTCCGAAATATATTAGACCGAAAGTGAACGGATTAGCACGTGATGAGCGCGAACTCATTTACTCCGATTGCGGAGGACATCCTGTTACCATTAAACCACGTGGACACCTCCCTACATTTGTTCTTGAAACAGTGTTAAATATATTCTGTGAAAATGACATTTCTGGATGAAATAATTTGAAAATCATTAGAAATTCAAAAATATGTAAAAAATAAATGAATAAATAAATAAATAAAAAAAACAGTAATCACAAGTCTTTGCTTCATTGTTGAATGATAGCTATGGCAACGTGCTTGTGAACAAATTGACACCCATTGACAAAAACTAATGAATTCGTAATGAACTCTTTGTTCAGTGTTCAAAACATTTATTTCATTTAAATGAGGAACAACAGGAGAAAAATACACAAAAGTTTGATCGAATTTTAATTAAGAGTTGATTTTTAGCAGATTTTGAAATTGCGACTATATTTAGCTCCGAAAAGAAGTTTCAATTGATTTTATTATAATTAAAAACGAATCCTTGTAATCTATGAATTCGTTTTTCTATAAGTAATATATCAAACTTATTTACAATTCTTCTTTGATTTGATTAAATGAATCCATATATATATATATATATAATTATTGTTGTTATTACTCATTAGTTTTTCACATCAGCGTAAGCTGATGGTCTTTCACAGGAGAATAAGTGACAGCAAGTCTCCTCGAGTTTCCAGGACTCTTCTCAGTATTCTGGCCGTTTTCAATTATGCTGTTGTTTAGATGGTCTCCACTCGGCCGCCAAATTCCAAATCTTCCAGGTCCTTTAATAATCCTTTAGTTATCGTGCAAAAAGCACCAATCACAATTGGTATAATTGTCACTTTCATACTCCATAGTTTTTTCAATTCAAGTTACTTTATTATTTCAATTCGAGTTACTTTAGTATTTATAAGGTCGAGTTACTTTATTATTTATAAGGTTGAGTTACTTTATTATCATTTCAATTATTATTTACTTCTTAAGAGTTTTTAACATGAGTTTTAGCTGATGGTCTTTCACTGGAGTTTGAGTGACAGAAAGTCTCCTCAAGTCTCCAGGACTTTTCTCAGTATTTCTCAGTATTCTAGCCGTTCTCAATAATGTTGCAATTTGGATGGTCTCCACTCGTCCTCCAACGTCCAAGTCCGCCAACATCCAAATCCTCCAACGTCCAAGTCCTCCAGTCCCTTTGGTGACTATACCATAAGCGCCAATCACGATTGGTTTAACTGTCACCTTCATGTGTCATAATTTTTTTCAGTTCCTTACCAAGGTCGAAGTACTTATCTTTCTTTTCACTTTCCTTCAGTTTTATTCTATGGTCAGCCTGGATAGCAAATTCCACAATTTTGCATGTCCTCTTTTTTTTTTATATTATTATAAGATCTAAGCTTCTGGCCGAGATTAGGTGATCTGTCTGTATGTGAAAATCCCATAGGAGTTTACGTGTGGCATTCTCCAGGACAGATGTTGGGTTGTGCATATACCATTTGTTCTTATGGTCAAACTTAAATTTCTTGTACATCTCCCAGCGGATCACCTTGCCCACTCAGTCGTGTATAGTCTAAAACTCCTTCTGTGCTAATTTGCTGCATTCGCTTATTATGTGATTGATGGTTTCGTCTCTATCACCACATAACCTACATTTGCTATTTTGTTGCGTCTTATTTATTCCCGCTTTGATATGATTGGTTCTGATGGTGTTGTTTTGTGCTGCTTTTCGGAGAGATTCTGTTTCACTCTTAAGGTTTCTTTTCTTAGCCACGTCTAGGTTTTTTCGTGTGAGATGCTATTTATTAGTTGTTTAAAACACCCCTATAGTTGTTTTTCTTCCCATTTTTGTTTCCAAGTTATTGTCATTCTGTTGACCATCGTGTTGTCAGTATCGTTTCTGGTGACTGTAATCAGTCTTTCTTCGTGTTTTTCTATGTAGTCCTCGAGACGTTGTATCGATGTGTCAATGCTGTCTTCAATGCTGGCACGTCCTCCTCCGCCTTCCTTTCTTGATACATGTAGTCCGTCAACGTCATCACTGGGATTTAATGCCTCATTGTGACAAAATGCGTGCTGGCCGACCTCCACTATATCACTGTCTTAAACCAGCTCATGGCCATCTGATCGTCCAGTGGCTTCTCTCATCTCCGGCCGGGGACATTTCAGATGCTTTATAAAAACACAACATACACAACCGAGAGTGGAAGAAAGAAGAACAAACAGGAACAGACTTAGGTTAGCCCTCAGCGTAAGAAGGGAAAAGTTTTGGCACCATTTTGTGGTTTTCTGCATCTGTGGCTATTACCAGTGTGTATCCACCAGGAACGCTGACTCATCCTCTCGCGTTAGCTGACCTGGCTTCTGAGTCCACAGGTCCCAACTCCTTGCTCGGCAGCCACCTTCCTCTGACCGTCACTTTTCCTCGACTGTCGCTAACTCCTTTCTTCAGCTGACTGCTCTAGAACCTTACCTTTCCTCATCTTTTTCTGTCTTGTAGGATTTCTCGTGCGCAAGCCTTTTGTGTGGGTTTCGCGTCAAAAAAGACAAAGGGATCCTGTGACTGGCGCTCACCCACACCTACAGAAACGAATGCACCCCCATCGTTCCACATCATGCATGGTCATTAGTTTTTTTTGTTCTTTGCTCCATTTATTCTCTGGTCCACTTCAAAAAGGGTCCCGAATATCTGAGTGGTACAGCCCTGATATTTAATCCATTGATAAGGTTTATGTTACATAGTTTTGTCTCGATTACCTTTCTAGTTCTCATTCAGATATTCTTTCTTAATTTTTTCTTTCGTCTCCACTTGTGTGATGGTGTCAGCCACCAAGATGCCCAAGTATATGTAGGTTTCCTTTTCTCCGAGCGTTCTAATCTTGCTTTGATTTGTTAGTTCCATTCCGTCCGTCAGGCGTCGTTTGTTGCTTTTCATTTTTCTATGCCAAATTCCATTTCTATATCCTGACTGCATATTCTCACTGCTTGTATTAGAGTTTCCAGTTCTTTTTCTTTTTTCTTTTTTTTTTGCAAATAGTTTGATGTCGTCCATGGATATTAGGCGATTGATCTTTTCTTGCAATTTACAAAGTTTGTATCCGGCAGTGCATTTTCTGAGTGTGTCATTAAATGGTATCATGGTAATTATGAATAGCAACGGTGATAGTGCATCTCCTTAAAAAAATATCTTTTTTGACCTTTGCTTTAGCTAAGCTTCTCCCTCCTGGTGTCAATTCCACTCTACTGGTTTTCATGGTTTTCTCGATAAAATTTATGACTTCATCTGATATTTTGTACATTTTGAGACAGTTTATTTTCCAGCTTTGCGGGACATATCATATGCCTTTTGTAGTCAATCCAGGCCATAGCTAGAGATTACTGTCTGGTCTTGCTCTCGTTTAGGATGTGCTGATCTAAGTAAAGTAACTCTGCTATGCCTCTGGATCCTTTATGGCTTCTTTTCTATCCTTCAGGAAACAATCCGTGGATTTTAAACGATTCGTTAATCTCTTCACTTATTTTTGCTGTTAATATTTTCCTCTGGATCTGTAGTTGTTTGGCGCGGTTTCTTTGATTAGGTCCTTCTAGATCAATGTGGTCTTTCCTTTGGTCATCCTTTCAGGTTAGCGTGCTCCTTGTAGGCATCTGTTCATTTCTAGTGCTAGTCTGTCGTGAATGGATGTGAATTTATTGAACCAGAAACCATGTATTCTATCATGGCCTGGAGTTTTACAGTTTGACATTATTATTATTATTATTGATCAGTATATATATACTGATTAATAATGCTAACAATTATACTCAGTATATATATATATATATATATATATATATATATATATATATATGTATGTGTGTGTGTGTGTGTGTGTGTGTGTGTGTGTGTGTGTGTGCAGAAATAATAAGAAGTCAATAATGTACAGTCTGACATGTCGGTTTTGTTTTTGTTAATAATAAATGCTTACCCTTTGTTAATCCACCTGAAACACTCAAACATTAGCGAATAAGGCAATTTACCGTTGAATCTGCAACTCAATGGTAATTCTAAGGAGGCGCCGTTCACCATAAATAGATCAGTTTAATTATTCCAATACTCGATTTCATGGTGACGTTTATGAAATTCTCGATAGCATACTTCACTCCTTTTTAAATAGAGATATTAATATCCTCATCAAACGACAGGAATTCGATGGGTTTAATTGTCGTCAAGTATGTGTTTCATGATGTAAATTTTCAGTTATACGAACAACCCATCTGTGTCTTCTCTTACAATGTCAATCCGTGCTGGAACTCTATTATTAGTGTTCTGCAGTCGTAGGTATAAAAAATATTTTTCTTAACAATCTGACTATAAAATCATCAGGAAAGTATTTTTTCTTCCGTTCTTTTACCATTGAAAACAGTTATGGCACATAAAATAGCTTGTTTGATATTTTCAATTTTTGCCTATTCATATAATGAATGGAACAGACTCTATTAAATGTCGACGATCAAAAGGAAATTGTTTGTTTTTTTTTTCTCGACAGTCGCAACTTCTGTTACTAATAGCATCTGTATTAGTTCTTTGACTTCTAATTCTGTTAGCACTCATCCAGTTACTTATAAATTCCATTGATTCCCTTAAGCAGTAATAAGTTAAAGTTCAACATATACTATTCCTCATAGATCTCCAGTTACTATTCTTTTCTTTTTTTAGAGTGAGAAGGCATTTATTTAATTAATTTTTATATCTATGTTTGGTTCATTTGTTAGTTTTTCAAACTATTTGTTAGAGAGCAAGAACTCTTCTCACGGTGTAATGTTTAGCACAGTAGTATAAGTGATCATTTTCTGGAAATCCGATTAACATTTTTGCCTAGTTACATTTAACTTGGTAAACAGCTTCAGCGACCCGAGTTCAAATTCTATTCACGACTGTCTTTCATTCCGCGCTAATGGCCTTAAAAATGGCATGAATTCGACTGTTCCCTCCTCAGCTATGGGTAACTTGTGGGGCAGACTAATTTCTTTAGCAATAAAACTAGGAGAAGGAAAACTCTGAATTCCTGCCAACGTACACTAATTAAAAATTGACTTTGTGCTTCATTCTGATAGTGAAGGAGTAGATCACTAAATCCATACCTGTTTGGTGTAAAAACAAACAAGCGAGGCTAGAAAATCATTGTCAGTTTGCTTTGTGGTACTTAAAATACACAACTGCTTCCTTTGCAGATGGGCAAGGCTCCTCGAAAAAGGGGTGTTCTGTTGCAAGAATTTAACTACATTGCGTTATGAGAATCAGTCCTGAGGCTCTGGGGATTGCGGATTTACCGCTCTGTAACCAATACTAACTAGGAGTCTTACATATGTGTTCAAATCATATGTATTAAATAGAAATACTTTGATTCTTATGACGAAAAGAAAAATATTTATTTTAGATCGGAATATTTGAAAATATAAACCTATGTACAAATTATTTGTCTCAGATATGAATACTTGAAACAATACAATACTGTACAAATTATTTGTATAAGGAATACTTGAAATTGAAACTGCATAAATACTTTATATCAGATTTGAATACTTGAAACCATATAATTGCATGCAAAAAAATAAGTACATTTAAAAAGATAAAGACACTTGCAAACCTATTACTCAGTGCAAATCATTTGTATTTCAAAAAGTTATGGGTAGGTATAATCATTTATACTTGATTATCTATAGTTACCTGTTGATTGCTTGCAAAAATGTTTCGGTATTAAATAACCTTACAAGTACTGACATGTTATAAACCAATAAATCAAACCAAACTAAAATCTCTTGGTGGTCCATAGTTATGACTTTGTGCATAAATTACTAAATGATTACTTGTTGGAAGATAGATTGTTCAAGTGAAGCAAGTTACCAATAACGAGAGAGAAAAATATTTCAATGTAACTAACGGCACGCTATGGGTTAGAGGTATGAAATTATAATGATCTGTATGGTAATGATTCTGTTATATTTATAAGAATTATACCGGGAAGATTTTGCCAAGTAATTAAGAGGTCAACTTGCGTTTGTGTTTATTTGCTTTTGTTAACAATTCTTACCTCTATTGACGGGTCTGATAATACGCCGAATACATCCCATGAGTATCACACTCAAATGAATCAAATGGTAAAGTTCCTATTCTAGAATTTTGAGGAATATAGAGTCACACCTACGCTGCCGTTACCTGGAGTCCTGACTCTGGGTCTAATAGATTTATTTGAATATAATTCATATTAGATTGGAATAGTTGAATCCATACTACTGTGGGCAAAGATGTGATCATTATTAAAAAGAATTATTTACTTGAAATCGTGTAATTGTGTTTAAATTATTAGTATCATATAAGAATACTTGTAAGACTATGACAGGGCAAATTATTTGATTGATTAAGATTAATGTCATATCAAGCCTTTTTCACGGTTATTGGAAGCGGAACTCACAAACTCCAGGTGGTAGTCTGGTAGGATATTTGACTTGACGTTTTAGTCCTCTCAACTATATATCCAAGTAGACAATTCCGACTGGGTTTTTGGAATTCATAAACCTGATATCTCAATTGATATTTCTATTTCTGAAGTTATCTATTCTCTCCTTCCAAATTAATTATCCTCAAAATGTATTGATCTCTCTCCTGAACCAAGAGATCTTTATGGCCCAGCATATGTGCTGATTCCTTATGCTTTCTTATTTTCCAATGTTGTTCCTTATCTTCTATTGTGACTTTATTCCGTAAGTACTGATGTAAGAGAAATTAGATTAACCCAGAAGTAGAAATAACAAATCAGATCAAAACACAGCAGGCAGAAATTTAGATATTAGGTTTATAAGTCCAAAAATCATTTATGAACTTTTTACATGGAAACATTTCTGGAGGATTCAGACATCAACTCAAATATCCGTTCAGATTACCACCAGGAGGTTGTTAGTTTAAACTCTAGTCATGGTTCCAATAGCGATGAAAAAGGCAAAAAAACTGTTGCAAGATACACACGAGGCATGAATTGTTTGTTTATTTGTTTGGGTTTTATGGTATATTAACACTTGTAAGTTATCTAATGCCAAATCCATTTTATACAAATAATCAGTTCTTTTTCAAACAATTTAGATTAGCATAAGTACACAGTTTAATTGTCAAAAACATTTCAATTTTAAGCTATTCAGTTTAGTCAAAGAGTTATGATTCAAACAATTTAGTTTAGTATAAGTATAGTTTTTTTACACACAGTTAAATATCAAAACAAATCTATTTCGAACAATCAAGTTTAGCGTAGTACAGTTTCAATGTCAAAAACAGTTCTATTTCAAACTATCCTGCTTAGCATAAGTATGCAGTTTATATGTAAAAAAGTTCTATTTCAAACAATACAGTTTAGCATAAGTACGCAATTTAGTTCTATTATATCCATAGATTGGGCCCTATCAGGTGCCACCACTCAGTGCCAGATCGTTCTGCATTCCCCAAAGCTCCAGCATCACTGGAACCTCGCCGTCAGATTGTTTAGTGTCCAATCCAGGACACTCGTTGGGGGAGGGGGGTCGAACCTCCTCTGCAGAGGTGCAATCAGTGTATTCTACAGCCCTTGCTGATTAGGCAATGCACAGATAAATCTAAAAACAGTTTTATTTCAGCTTGTCCCCTTTAATCGGAGTGTTGATTTAGATCATTGATTGTTGAAAAAATGATAAAGAATTTGCGGTACGGTAAAATTAAATTTGAGCTTGTTATTGCAATTAAATGTTTGTTTTTTGTTGCCGTTTTTTTAAAGCACTTACATTTTTCGTGTAAATCTTATAAGAATGATTTTATTTAGTTAAGGTAATTACTTGACAAAAAATAACAAGTACCAAAAAAAAAAAAAAAAACATTTGGAAAGTTTCTTCAGCTGGAAAGTATATTTTGACTAAAAACTGAATATTCTTTGTATCGTAGCTGAAACAAACCAGAGTTTGAGCAGAAGAAAATTGAATTCGCCACGTATTGCCATTAGGGAAAAGTTTTGTTTTTTTTAAATAGCAATTTATTTAGAAATTACCCAAGACAACAAATGATTTTGCTTCTGCTAGAATAGTAAAACTCCTTTTTTAATTTTATCCCAACTCTTTCACTCGACCAAGCACTAAGATAATTTTGACATTTTTATAGAACAAAGTATTGAATGGCAAAATTCTTATAGAACCAGTTTAATTTCATTGTAATTCTTAAGCATATTATTTCTTCGTTTTTATCGTCTGAAAAATACTTCTGAATTATTTCTCTTCAATTTAATCTTGATATGTTTTTGTTTTGTTTTTTTCTTATTTCATTCTTTCTTCGCTATCATACTCACTAACCTCCGCCGCTCATCCTCGCTTATTCAAAAATCGACAGCAGTGAGATGAGTCTTGTTCGCAAGTATGCCTGACCGAACATGTACAGTGATTGCGCTGTAGGGTCACACCAGTGAAGTATAGCTCGGTCGCCATTTTAAACACGATGAGCGATGGAGCAGAGTCGCTAGCGTCGCTCGACTGCGTTTTCTGTATAGATGGAAGAAAGCTTCACTGCGCATGTGCATCTATCGCTCATCAGTGATTCATGTGAGGAATTCAAAAATAACCAAATAAAAAAAGGTTAAAATATTTAAAAAAAAAAAACAAGGCAGTCAACCCACAGACAAGTAATTTTTTGTTCTGCTTTTCGTGCTTGTCGAACGATTCAAAAATTATTTCAGGTTTTGCTGTAATTTTTACATACAATTTTCGTTGTTGGTATTAAGTGAGTCAATATAATTTTAAGTACGTGAGTTTGTTTTGAAAAAGATTTAGACTAATCTTATTTTTATATTTGGTGCATAGGAAATGATTTTTCTTTACTTGTAAGGAATGCAGATTATTTTCTTGACGTTTGTGTGTCTGCGTTTGTTCATTAATATATTGTTAAGTAATATTTATTTTTCATGTATTTATAATTCTGTGACAGAAGAATTATTGTCGTAGAAAAATACGTTGTTATAGAGTGATTACTGGAATATTCGAAATAATATTTGGAACGCTTCTTCATCTGGATATTGAACTTTGACTAAAAACTGTATTTTTTGTATTCTGTTTAAACAAATCTTTTTGTCGAAGAAAATTGAATTCGCTGAGCGTTGCTCTAATGTCTGCAAGTTATAATTCTATATTTTTTTAAAAGTATATTTATTTTATTGTTGAATCTCACTTTCTTATGTTCATCGAAGAACATAAGAAAGTGAGATTCAACAAAGTGAGGTTCAACATCGAAGAACAAGAAAGTTCAAGGTTCAAGAAAGTTCAAGAAAGTGAGGTTCAAGAAAAGTTCAAGGTTCAAGAAAGTTCAAGAAAGTGAGGTTCAAGAAGGTTCAAGAAAGTGAGGTTCAACATCGAAGAACATAAGAAAGTGAGATTCAGCGTTGTGTTCCTTCGATGCGTATCTCCTTTTTTGCCCACGCTGCTTTCTTTGGGACGTTAAAACATGGATTCATTTTGGAAAAGTGGGTACTAAAAGACATTTCCGTGTGCATATTTTTTATTAATTCTTTAACAATGAATGTTCATCTTGCATATCACCGAGGTCACAAATCTCGGGGAGTTAGTTCTTTGTTACACGGTTGGAAAATATACACATACCATCGTTACACATATGTACTCTTTAAAATTTTCAGAACCAACGGATAAATATCAAACTATTTTTCTAACTTATGGGACTTTTTACTTTCATGACTAGTATCAACCAATCACAGTTGTCTTAAAATAACCTCATAGTCATCAACTGTTACTCACATCCAGTTGATCTAATGTTTCTGAGAACAAATCTCTAATTCCCTTTTTCAAATGTTACACAAGTTCTCAAATAATGAATATAGATAATGGATTATTTAAAATTCGAACCATGATTATTTCAAATCTCTAAATGTTATGAATTTCTCTCCATAAACCCATATTCTTTATTTCAGAGGCTAATATTCACTTTCTTGTCTTTATAATTGATTTATACATTTCCATTCACGTTCCTTCCGTCGGGTATGATGATGTTTACAGCAACACTTATATGGTTATAGCGTTTATTCAGTTCACGTTTATAATATTTTTTTTATTTCAGGGAGAATTTCTGGGTTTTTTTGTTTCTTTGTTGTTGTTGTTTTTGTTTTTTTTTTTGTTCTTTCTTTAACAAAAAATAATTAGCAGGACAATTATTTTGTTCTACATTTCAATCGCAAACACACGTGACTCTTTTGTTATCCTCCTACGACCTTTCACCAGACTTCTAGACACTCCTCTGTGACATCATAAACTCTGTTTATTCTTTTTGCTTGATTAGTCCGTGAGGCATATTCTCCAATTCCATAAAGCATTTTAACCTGGAGAGAGTATTGCCTTATGAAATGAATAATGAAAGTTTGGATAGGAATTAATTTCTGTGTTTCAAAAAGAAATTTTCATAATTATTCCTAATAGTGAAATCGCTAATTGTAGACCGATTTTGCCCTCGGCTATGTTGGCAGATTCATTGTTTTGCGACAGGCTCTTTATGCTCACACTCTTAATCGCTTTGTGAAAAGCACTCTGCGCTTGCAACACAACATTAATTCAAATATTTTCATATAATCTCACAAATATTATCTCTTCATAAAATTTTAATAAACATGCACGGAGTAATCTTTAGCCAGCAAATAATTAAGTCGTTTCTATATTTTCAATAATAAGTAAGTAAGGTTGGCGAACGTAGTCGAGGGTGCCCCGAAATCTTCCTTTTCGATAGCTATTACACCAAGATGTAGAGGGGCACTACTCTTTTTTCGATATATATATATATATATATATATATATATATATATATATATATATATATATATATATATAATCAGAAAGTAATTATATGAAATAAGTGGTGAAAACAGATAAAACAAAAGAATGATAATAAAGAAGGAAATTTAAGTTGCTTAGAAAATAGAATTCTATTGTATATCCAACTAAAAATGAATAAATAATGAAAATTTAAAAAAATGCGCAATGATAATTCGATTGCATATTCAACTGATTCTATTGTATATCCAAAACAATGAAAATGAACAAAAATGAACAATGATAATTTACTATATATTGGACTAAAATTGAAAGAAGTCAGAAAATGTTAGAAAAGGTTTTAATGACATTTGTGATCTTGAAGATCGTACAAAAATGAATTATTCGAATCTAAGTCAAATTCATGCGCATCAGATCCTAAAAAAATTTACAAGATACATTTTTTTTCTTTTTTTTTTTTTTTGCATTATATTTGCTTCCCTTTGGGGCATGAACTTTTCTTTTCCTTAAACAAAAGACAAACAGTGAACCTGTTGGATTGTGATATTTCATTTTAGGAAATATGAAAGATACTAATTAAAGATTTCATGGTTATTATTGTCATATTAAGAATTCGTTCATTTAAATACTGATCAGCGTAATCGATGAACCCATAATTATTATGCACTGGTAAATTTAAAATAGATTTCCACTCTAAATTAGAACATTTGAAGTTGATTAAATAGAATTCTTGGTGGGATGGGAAACTCTGTGGGGGGGCGTCTATATAATGGTTAGATATATATAAACGTGATAAGAAGTGTCATGATACATTGATAGAAGATAATAATTCTGCGTTTTTTTATCATTATATTTTGTACGGACACTTAATCTACCTAATCACAATGGCTTGTCAAATAAAAAAGAAAAATCGATAATTTGCAGGTGCACTCAAACTATTTTCATTATAGAAAATAAGTAACTATAGCGTATCATTGAAAATTGAGTTGATAAGAGTTTATCCAGAACATAGAAAAGTTAAATATATCTTACGCACATATATGTTAGCTTGTGCATTTGTGTCGGGTGAGGAAAATAATATATAATAAATAATATTTATATATATATATATATAGAGAGAGAGTTTTTTATCTAATTGATCTGATGAAGTCCTGTTAATTTTTTTTCGTGTTTTTGAAAATTTCAAAAATGCGTAACAGGATGGAAATAAATTTATAATCCTTTGTGATTGGTTTCGTTGTTTTTTCTTAAAGAAATTATTGCTCTGTATAATTGGTACATTGAGCTCTTTACCAGGAAGATTTAAATATTCATTCACGAATAATTTCTTGTCCTGATGGAATTACTCCTAACTCCGGTTTAACTGGACTAAGTATTCTATATATATATATATATATATATATATATATATATAGATAGATAGATAGATAGATAGATAGATAGATAGATAGATAGATAGAAGTGTATATGGGTATGTTTTGGTTATTTGATATTCCTCTGAAAGTGATTAAATCCTTGTATATTTAATTTAAAATTAATATTTGGTGTGTATTTGAGATTGGAGCGATACTTTATATCACCGATGAAAGATATATAAACTATACACTTTAGTATACACTGCCGCTTAAAATTGACCCAAGGCCGTATCCTGCCCAAGAAAGAGGTGTTGGTATATATATATATATATATATATATATATATATATATATATATATATATATATATATGTGTGTGTGTGTGTGTGTGTGTGTGTGTGTGTGTGTGTGTGTGTGTGTGTGTGTGTGTTGAAATATACTAAAAGAACCATGAAAGTTCAAATAAATAGGTAAAATTATTCACTTAATATCATTCTTCTGCAAAGTTCCGGAAAAAAGCTCCCTCAAATTGGTTTAAATCAACAACAATGGTAGAAGGACAAATAGATTATCACGTGATTGTTATAATACATTAAACGATTTGTTCACCATTTTGTTTTGGAAACGAAATAAAAACTTACTTAAAACTTCATACATTTCTCTTTAATGTTTTGAACGGCGTTTGGTGAATAGTATTTTGTTTTCTCGATAAATTTTTGCCGTTACTGTTTTTCTTTGTTGTCCGCTTATATTCGGTGACTGTTTCTCCGTGTATTTGCATTGTACAAATAGTTTTAGTCAATTTATTTTATCGATATTCAATATTTTTCTCAGATCTCTCTTTCAAGCGTTGCTGATTGCATTGCTTGTGAATTGTAGAACGAAAATAAATTTGTTTCTTAGTTGGGAAACAATTTACTTTATTATTTGTAGGCCTTCACACTTGAAGTGTCTTGTGGGCTTCGCTCGCAAACAAGTGATAGCATGTTTTTTTTAAATCCCAACCTCCTATATTACCTTGATTTTTCTTTAAATAAATCATCCTGGATTCTTAAGCAGTCCATTTTATTCGTAATTTTAATTCTTCATTGTTCCCTGAATTTCTAAGATTTAAAGGTATGTCAAGCAATGAGAACAAATTATTTGGCAAAAATAGTGAAATCAGTAAACTTCGATGTTCGCCTTTTCATCGTTTCAGTTGACAGTTCTTTTGTTGGGTGATGTTTCATTTAAATTAGACTTGTCCACATACTGGTTTGGGTCTGCAAGAACTACTGTAACGTAATTAAGAGCTTTAATTATTTAGTTTAGTTAATTATTTCATTTTAGTGATAAATTGTGTGCTAAATAAAAGATAATGTTATTGCATCTTTTTGAATGTTCAAAATTCAAAAATAAAAACAGGGGACTCTGTTAATCAGATATGAAAAAGTCTTTTGTTCAGACTGCTATATGTGTAGCAGTCCGATGAAAACCCGAGGAGAAAGGAAGGGTTCCAGAGTGAATCTCGTTTACAAATACAAAGAGGCCCCCACCACCCAGTCGCTCACCGACCCGCACTAATGTCTAAGCCAACTTATCTCTTTGGGTTTCAGAACTCAAAAGTCTCAATTTGCAAATTATATAATTTTTTATATATTCTAATATTTAATATTTCGTCACGATCATCACATATGTCCCTAACTTTCATCATGTTTTTATTTAATTTCCATCAAACTTAAGATACGACATGAATCCATTTTATTCATATATGGGTTTCCGGAGCCCATAACGTTATTTTGACAAGCGCTGATATCTTTGTCGGCACCTTTGCACGTGTATGATTTTTCCAATTTGACTTTGCGTCATATTGTGGCCTCTGGTGTAGCTAGAAAATTACGTCCATCAGATCCACGATAGCACCTTCATTGAGAACTTGTATGTTGCACCAACCATCCTTCTCTCTCTCTCTCTCTCTCTCTCTCTCTCTCTCTCTCTCTCTCTCTCTTAGACACGAAGCAGTTTCAAATCAGTAGATCAAAGAAGTCATATGATGTCACATTTATGAAAATTATCAGGCAGAGACTCTTGAGTCTCATTGACTATGGGAGAGTGTGCATAATCATGCTAGAATACGTTCTCTATTAGCACCTCGGTGAAGGCGGTAGCATTGAAACTGTAACATTTACATGACGAAGTCGGTCCTCGACCAGTCAGTTCTTGACCTCTGAAAAGTGTGAAGTACTCCTTCATTGGCATTATTCTTAGATCTACTCTGACCCAGTGTGGTAGTGTCCGTAAGAGCTCCATCGATGAGTCAAATACATCTGTATGCAAATTATTTATATCAAGAATAGTTTCTTGAAACTATTATAGTTCATCAATGTTTATTATTTGCTTCTTGAATCATATAATGTTTGTAAATATTTTGGTATTTGGTGAGAATACTTGAAACCATATCAATGAGCAAACGAAAGATTATTATTGAATAAGAATAGCTATTTTCGAACAAATAATTTTGTATATATTATCAGAATTTTATATGAATACTTAAAACAATTCAACTGAGTTCAAATTGGTTATGTTAGAAAGTAACACTCGCTATCATATAACTGTAGACAAACAAAAAGTGAAATTTAAAAAAATGCAATAGAATATTAACAATATGGTTATAATAACCATCAAACATTTATAGATGGATCAAATTTTGATATTAAATAACCCATAAGTAATTGATACGCCGCTAAACATATCATACTAAACCATTCAGTCCTCATACTGATGCCTAGCTACTTACAATGTTTCTTTCCTTTGATCCCGGGTTATACGTCTCCACTAGAGGCTTCCAGCGTACGCCTGACCTTAAATACAAAAGATCAGGCCATTTCAAGAAGATGGCTATCATTTCCTTACTCTGATTGCTAACTATTTTCACCAGCCTGGCATGCGTTTTTGTCTCCTATATCGAACAGCCATGCTCTCGATATATCTGAAAGAGAAATGAAATTCACGCTAATACCTCCAGGAAACGAAGGAATCTATATCTTCTCCCACTTATGGATATTTAGGACAGCTTAGATTCTCTAGTCATGTTAGGCAGCCACTGTAGGAGAAGGAAAACTCCGAATATAAACCAGTTTTATTCTTCTAAAACGTAGACCTTAATTCCATTCTGCCTGTGTCGGAGGGGTTAGGTAAATGCATAATGATAACTGCACAAATGAGTTTCATACTTTCTTGTACCAGACTAAGATAACGTTAGTAATTAGGCACATAAAAATAAAGGCAAATACCAAATTCACAGAAAGAAAAAAAAAGCGAGAGTGAAAAACAAGAAAAAATCATTGAGTTAATGAAATAAACGCACGCACAAAAGTAGAAATAGTGAGAAAATAAAACATGAATAAAAAAAAACAGAGAGCTGATAATAACAAAACATTTATCCAGCCCTATTCCGTCAGATATTTACAATGGTCAAACACGAAAGCGCGCTAATTGGTTCAAACGCTTCAAGGTTACAGCAGACCCACTTACAAAACCCTTTCAGTTTCTTTTCTCATTTGCACGTTTCCATGAGTTCGAAGCTATTAAACTTCAAAATGCATGAATGTGACGCGTGTCAATCTTACTCTCTTTCGACAAACTACTGTCTAGTCTAACGCGACAGTTCTTTCCGACAAGAATTGCTCTTGGCTAATAAATTGTAATTAAGACTCTTATTTCGCCCATCTTTATTGATAATGTGGCTAAGACGAAACTTCTTCAGAGATCAAAGTGATTGCTTTGTATCCTAAGTTGATAACTCTCTTTTGTTCTTATCAATTAAATCTGAAAACTATAACGACAATGTACAATCACAGGAAAACTAAACTACGAAACAAGGTTCTCATTGCTTACCGAACAAAATTTATTCAGTACAAAATTAAAATATACATTTACTTATAAAGTTTAACGTATTGATTTCATATTGCATAGTAAAGCGGTTCAGACAGACTCAATGAATTTTTACATATTGTAAAAAACACATGAATCTTGATAGCAAACATTCGTCTTTAAAAATCTCTACCTTTGATATGCGCAACTCAGTTTGCAATTGTCTCTTTTCACCATAAAAGGACATGACTTTTCCTGATGGAATAAATTCTGGTAAAGACTTGAGTCAGCGTAAACGCAGGGTTTCAATTTGGTGAAATATAATGTGGACCAATAAGTGTATCGTCTTTTAATATTTTTGCCCTATATAAATACATATTCTTAAAATTTTGTTTCAGTTGAATCAATTACATATTGCCAACGTTTTTAAAAGATTACATTGACATAACGAGCTGAATAGGAATCAACTTTTCCGTAGTTGTTGCCTTTTCTTTTAAAGCTTACCCTGAGAGGTTAATAATTATAAATGAAAATACTCAAAAAATTAATTTGACATTACGTGATGAATTTAATCTAATCTATAATAATATTTAATTCCGTGAGCAAAATCATTACAGTTTTCTTATAATTTAGGAAGTTACTAAAAATCATATGATTCTGTACAAATTATTAGTGTTTAGATGGTTGGCTGGCTGGTTGATTGGTTGGTTTTACGTCGTGTCACCCCTTGGATAACTTTATGCTGAAGAGATTTTTGATTTATTCATTCTTCGTGGGGTATGGTTCTTACTTGGGCAGTTATTTGTATATTATTTCACATGATAATTCTGTTGGTTATTGAATATTTTCTATGTTTATGTGACTTCTGTTTTTGCTATCGCATGAAATCAGCATTTCTTTTGAGCATGTGTACATCAAAGCCTGTATATATCTATTGTGGAAGAGGTTTTCTTACACTGACTTACATATTCTATAACTATTATTTAGGAATTAACCGGCTCATAGTGCTAGTGGGTAGAGTGTTCGCCAATGGTCCGGGAGACCTGGGTTCAATCCCAGGTCGCGTCATACCGAATACTTAAAAATGGTACTTGATACCTACTTGCTTAACACACAGCAATATCAGGTACGCATAAAGGGTAAAGTGGAACAATCCAGGGAAAGGAGTAGCGCCCTCCGCTATACCTCGGTGTAGAAGCTATTGAAAAGGGAGCCTTCTGGTCGCCCTCGACTACGGTCACCAACTTTACTTTTTTTTATTATTTAGGAATAGATGCTTGAAACCATATAATTCTGTATAGATTGATGCTTGAACCCATATAATTCTGCATATATAGATGCTTGAAATCATATAATTCTGTATAAATAGACGTTTTAAACCTTATAATTCTGTATAAATAGATGCTTAAAGCCATATAGTTCTGTGTAAATAGATGCTTGAAACGATATAATACTGTATAAATTGTTAGTACTTAGTTTGGTTTGTTTTTGTTTCTTTAATGGTATATCAACCTTCATGTAGCTCGACTGAAATTCGAACTCACTTTCTATAATGTCGTAGTCCAGTAAATTAGCCACGACGCCACAGGGACTCCACCTTGCTAGTATTTCATAAGAATGATGAAAACTATTTAATCGTGTGAAATTACAAGTACTAAATAGAAATACTTGAAACGATATAATTGTGTAAAAAATATTAGTATTAAATAGAAATCCTTGTAACCATCTATCTGTGCAAATTGTGTGTATTAAGAATCATCATCATCATATCGTGCTGGCAGCACGGATATCCCTGACCCTCTCTCGCCACTCCTCCCTATCGTTCATCGCCCTAGGTAGGTCTTCAGGACAACAACCTGTATCCTCACATAGCTGCTGAATGTACGTTCGAGCTGGTCGTCCTGCTTTTGCGCGGCCATGTGTGGGGATCCATAAGAGTACATCTCTTATGAGTTCATCTCTGCTTCTCCAGCAATGTCCTGCATGTCTGGTTCGTCTAACTTGAATAGTTTTCGTAATAGGGGGCTGGTGGCCGTACAGTTGGTGTCTTGTGGGGTGTTGCTGCCAGGACTTGTTCAGATTTGCACGCAGCATTCTTGTGTAATTGCCATCTAGTTTCTTCTCCAGCCGTTTTGTTAGCGTCCATGTAGTGCATCCATATAGCAGTATCGATGTGACCGCTGCCTGGAAGAAACTGCGTTTCATTTTATCGGTTAGGTCTGATTTCCATATAGTCGATAGCCTATTGATAGCTGTCCATGCTTTCGTTAACCTCGTTTCGATGTCCTTTTCGGTTGATTCGACGCTGCTTCCTAGGTACGTGAATTTGTCTACTAGTTTAAGAGGGGTTCCTTCTAGAGTGGAGATGTCCCCCGTTTGGTTATAGCACATATATTCCGTTTTGTGTGCATTAACATGGAGGCCTATGCTTGCTGCTGCTCGTTCCAAACTATGCAGAAGTGTTTCGGCTTGGTCAGGTAGTTATTGGAAACTATATGAATACTTTTAAAACGACCAACTATAGCGTTAAATAACTCAGCAAGTGTTGACGTGTTGAAAACCAATCAGCCACCCAAAGACGAGAGAACAAAATGATTGCACCAATGTAGATGGTAAGGATTACTAACACCAGGGAGCAGCCATATTTGATGCCAACTTCGAGGGGAACGGGGTCAGGGACGTAAACTTCAGGAAATGACTCAAGCTGAAATACCAGTATGAAAGACTATGAAGACGGCGGTAGGGTTCGGCAAAGAACATCCTGTGGCGTATTCTTTAGAAAATCGTACAAAGAACAGTAGAATTAATTTGACAATTGAATGAATAAAAATTCCTAACGAAGATGATTGTACGGTCATACAAGAAAATCAAGAAGAATCATGAAAACTGTTCATAACAATAAAGTAAAAGACTAAAATACGATAGCAGAAGGAACAGTGAAAACACAAAGAAAGAAAAAAGATAAATGGAGAATTCGAAAAGCAGGTAGAACAATAGGTAAACAAAAAGGAAGAGATTTACTCTGTGGATAACTAAAAAGAGAAACGTAATCTGTTATTATAACATCCAATAACCGGACATTGGCCTAGCGCTTCGAGTGTTCGCCAATAGCCCGGGAGACCTGGGTTCGATCCCAGATCGAGCCATACCAAAGACTCAAAAAATGGTACTTGATGCCTCCTTGCTTAACACTCAGCATTATAAGGTACGGATAAAGGGTAAAGTGGAGCAATCCAGGGAAAGGAGTAGCGCCCTCCCCTACACCTTGGTGTAGTAAGCTATCGAAAAGGAACAATGGCAGACTTGGGGCCTTTAATTAGGCACTTAGTTTCGACTAGGCTACCTTCGGGTGGGCGAGCTGCATCTTTGTCTCCTTTGTCCCCCTTGGACGGCACTAGACCATGCGTCTAGTTTAAGCCGCAAACTGGCATACGTGCCCGGACCCACATTTGGGTTCGTGAAACTGCTTGCCTCATCAGGCTCACATTGCACTAAGTGAGCCGATGAGCAGCACAGACAAGCAGGGTTCGAGTCTCGGCTCGTTCCCGACCTTCCCCTCCCCTTTATCCCCACTTTAATCGGCCTTCGGGCTTTTGACCTTGTGTCAAGTCGTGTCTGGTGGGAGGCAGCGACAAATACCGACTTCGGGTCACCCTCGACTAAAGGGAGACAACTTTACTTTTACTTTACTTTATAAGATCCACAATCTAAGACCTCAGGACCAATTAGGAGAAATAAGAAAATATTAAAGGGTAAAGATCGTGTTTGTGAAGAGCAAAATGAGTCAGTATACTTGGTAAAACTGAATGTTGGAAGCTGAATCATATAGGAATGAAAGAAAAACAGACGGGGGGAAGTATGAAAAATAATGCACATAGAAGAACAAAAATACTTTAAATCACATCATAAAAGTTATGTCTATTAAGTAATGAAAACGAGCATATGCTCCCAGAAATTTCTACATAGAAACAATAAGCTGTATTTTGATTAGGCGAAAATGAAATAGTTGCAAGGTCTCAGATAAAAATAAAGATGATCTTGGGAAAGGTATGAATCCAATTATTCTCCCTCCAGATATGGGTAAATAGTAGGACAGACTCGGTTCTTCAGCCTTGGTGAGGCAACTAGTCTAGGAGAAGGAAAACTCTGAATTCAAACCTGGTAAACTCCGCTTAAAAAAATTGACCTTGTGTCATATCCTGTCCGAGCGGAGGGGTTGGGTAAATATGATCTGAGGCAAAAGGGATATTTTTAGCCAAAATTTTTTCATAGAAAACATTACAATAAAGTTTATATTTTTCAAGGTTAGCAATGAGAATGATGTAATGAAAATGTTAACTTTTTCAGTTTGGTGATCCTAACTGAAAAGTGGTTAAGTAATTTTAATTCATCAACATTCATTCTGAATGACAAACAACAATCAGATGACTTCTTACTCTACTATGCTCCTCACGTCGTTAAGTGAGTGACCAACCAGAACAGATTTCACATATCAACGATACTTACCGATCCATATATATCCTGACTACACTAACACCGTCTACCCGGGATAGATAAACTAGAACCCCACATAGTAGTAATAATTATACACAGTGGAGATAAGGGCAAACTTATAAACATATAATAGAAAAATGCAGAGAGCTAATTAAAAAGGAGATACAAAAACCAAAATATATTAGGGATTCGCATACACTTGGAAATAGAACAAACATTTCGTGTTCAAATGTTAGAAAAATGTTATCAGAACAAACTAGAGGGTATCCTAAAAAATTTTATAAAATACGTCAAGACTTTGAGGTGGAAATTTGAGACCAATTACATTATCCAAGTAAGACGATCGAATACGTTAGTTGCAAAAAAATGAAAAAGGAAAAAAGATTAGAGAGAAGATGTAACTGTAAAATCAGACTTTGGAGTAAAGATAAAAAGATAAAAATAGAAAGAATCAGGATCTCCCTGTGAGTTATCAAATATGAAGGTTTCTCTCATATTCGTAACAATTGATGAAACCATGTCAGAATACTACGGGTGATAATTCAGAAAATTGATAATCGAGAAAGAAAAGAGATTGTCCAGACCACAGAAATGTTGGAGCCTGCAAGGATCATGGGAAAATTGCTGGAGATCTGAGTAAGTTTTCTGTCACTTTAATTACCGGAAACAAACAACAGATACTTCATGTAAAATACAAAGCGTGAAATAAAATAAAATTGTGAACGGAGAAATGGCAAACTATTTCATTGGCGTTGTTATTAATGTCGATCCTACAGTTACTCTGTGTTGCAAAAAAAAGGTGGATTTAGAAATTAGAATGTGTGTTTTGATTTATCGGATTTCTTAATCTTTTTTCTCTTTCTAAATTATGTGAATGGTTGATTTACTGCTAGCAGACTGATTTTAACGGCGTATCAACTCGTCTAGGGTTATTTTAAGCCGAAGTGTTAGGAATTGACTTTCAGTGTACGTTTGTATTTACAGTTTTTATGTAATTTTTTTCTGAAGCGTTTTATTTATTTTTATTTTTTTGTTCTTGTTGTTCTTCTTGTTTTTTTTACTTGTTTTTTGAACATTGAATCGAATACAAAATATTTTAAGCAGACCCATTTAACCCATAGGATCCTAACTGATTTCATCTCTCCGAGTCAGAATGAACCAAGGAGTAAAGCCAATGAACGTGTACTTCATACCCCACCCCAGATATTCAGAACCGGGGTGTTACTGTGACATCCCATTTAGTATCATAATAAGGAACCCCACCTTTTTTTTGGATGGGGGCGTTAGCTCTATGCAGGGAACACCCTTGCAGTGAGCTACCACCCTTCTCCAAAAAAAGTGTATTCCTTCTCCTGCCAACAGAGATGTCAGTGTATGCGAATATGAGTTAAAGCGGTAAAAATCTGTAAAAGTTTATTTCGTGAACTCCACTAAATAAAAGATGGAGTCATCGGAAATAGACTGACCTGAAGTCGTCAAACATAAAAAGATTTTGCGCTGCACTCTCATGACAAATCGACCCGGGCACTTAAAATGCCGCCGCTGAACTTTATACCTTCTCGCCATTAGTTTTCTAAAAATATTGATAAATATGCGCACGTGTCTCTGTATGTGAGTGGGAGGTGATTGAGAGACAAAAACTGAGTCAGAAGCAGGGACACAGACAGAGACAGGTGGTTGTGAAATAAGAAAACATTTGAATCCTGGAAATTAAACGCTTTCACTCTGGCCCGTAAGTTTTTCCTTCGCGCCGTCAGAGCCATATGTCCGGGCCTAAATGTCAATTGAAGATCCTTTAAAAGTTACAAACGCAATGCTAGAAACGGATTTATTTGGTGCATATAAACCGACAGCCTGTTCAGCAAAAGGAGCAATAACTCGCGTGACACAAGCGCCTCACGAACTTCCGACTAAATAAATGCCCGCAGGTTGTTTCATTGTACCACCATTGGACGCTGGCCAAACCAACAAGTGAGCTCAATCTGCAATGATAAGCTGGTATCGAAACATCAAAATGATTTCCACTCTTATGAATAAACTTGAGTTATAGGGTTTCTATGCGCTCTTTATTGAGAGTTTCCGAGAAATGAATTCCCGCCTTCTTTTATCCTCTCTTCCCACTTGCCATAGACGTTAGCTATGTACACATATAGAGGGACGGACATATGTTCGGTCAGCGAATTTTTCATATACACGGCTATGATTCGGATGCACTGAAGGAAAATCGAAATTTGTATCAATTATGTAGAAAAGTTGATTATAAAACCCGGGAACATTGGTTAAAGTATTTTTTACAAGACTGCGTCTTTATTATTACCTATTCTTATTGATTATTGTTGCGAATGCCCACACACACACACACACACACACACACACACACACATATATATATATATATATATATATATATATATCCAGTCATCGTCCGAAGACAGTGTGTGTGGATTATTCGCGTATAGAATATATGAGGAATATCATATAAATCTATATGAGTGCTCGATTTATAGCTATTGTTACATATCTTTTTCCATTCAGGTTTATATATCAAAACTCACATACAGGGCGTATACAGTACAATTAGAAAGAAACTCAACCCTGGTTAAATTGACATTATAAATTTATTCGCCGTCTCATCAGATGACCATGCACAGATGATATTCTACGGCGAAATAAATTTATAATGACAATCTAACCAGGTTTGAGTTTCCTTCTAATTGCATGATATATATATATATATATATATATACATATGAAAATTTCAAAAATGCGTAACATAGAAATTTCAAAAATGTATCTGTTAAAAAAAGTCATCTGTTAATTTTTTTTCGTGTTTTTGGAAATTTCAAAAATGCGTAACAGGATGGAAATAAATTTATTATCCTATGTGACCGGTTTTGTTGTTTTTCTTAAAGTATATATATATATATATATATATATATATATATATATACAAGAGTCAGCTTCTAAGAATTTCAACATATCGAAAATTTCCACGAAAATTGAAATACAAAAAGTACTTTAAAATTTAGTGACATAGGATCATTATGGAAAATTTTAAAATCCTTTGATGGATGAATGATGGTGTAATAAAGTTATAACTTTATCAAATAATCCCTTTAAAATCTTGTATTTTGAGTATATATATATATATATATATATATATATATATATATATTAGTATGTTTGTATGTGTATGCTTACAGTTTCAACCATAAATAAATCCATATATGCATATATAAATATACATATATGTTGTGAGTGTCTGTGTGTGTCTATGTCTGTGTGTGCTTGTATATATATATATATATATATATATATATATATATTTATATATATATATATATATATATCCAATTAATTTTCTGTTACATATTATATGTATATTATTATATATATATGCGTGTGTATCTGTGTATCTATATCTGTGCGTGCTTATATATATATATATATATATATAAGCAATTTGATTTTTTATTGCAGAGGTGCAGTAATTTTTCTTTTGCTTATACTGTTCCAAAGCTCGATAGTTTGGCATGAAATAACAAACAATAATATACGTTTTGATTTTATATTGTTCTATTTGAAATGATATAATCTTTATTTTAGTAGAAAAACGAATTTTCATAATTACTTGTTATGGTGGATATATATATATATATATATATATATATATATATATATATAGAGAGAGAGAGAGAGAGAGAGAGAGACAGTCAGACAGACATACAGACAGACACAGAGACAGAAAAATGTGGTGTTGACTATACGTAATTTGTCCATTATTGAATGTCTAAATATAAAAGCATCTGGCGAAGATATGGTGTGCTCTAATAGTTAACTAGCATGGCAAACGGACTATTGTCATTTGGTGCTGAACATGTCTGCCCATGTGTAAAGTAAATTACTGGAGATGCGAGGTGTCATAACGTTTATCATGAGGAAAGCAGAATCGACAACCCGAGTTTGAAATTCCGTCATACCTTGTTCAAAGTAATGTTTTTTGGTATATTCTTCTACTGAGCTAATGGTTAACTGGTGGGCAGCCGCGAACCACTTAATAAATACGTCCTATCTAAATTAATGGAAGGGTCTCTGAAAAACAAAAATAGAAAATACAGCCAGATGGTCGACAATTTAATTTCTCCTACCATCCCATTTTTTGTAAGTTTGCGGGAATGAAATGAGACTTGTCTTAAGATGAATGAAACATGATCATCAACAACCAGTCAACTTATATATATATATATATATATATATATATATTGTACCTATCTATCGAAAGAGCCTTGATAAATCTGCAATAAAGAAACCCATTAAAAATCGAAGGCAATGCACATTTTACAGGCAAATGAAAATATTGAAATGGGTTGACCTTTTCTGATCAACAGTCTCAGTGTCCAGTCACAGCAGGTGTAACCGACAGGAAGATGTCAGCAGGACAATTCAGTTCAAAGCTCGTCAACTTGATTGGGGTAAATTTGAAAAAGTGACAGTTATTAACGAAACAGCGAAGTTAAAACCTATATTTAAGGATTTGAGTAAGTGTTCCCCTTTTATTTGGTGGGGGGGTGAATTCCCGTGGTATAATGGTTTACGTGCTAGACTGCAACTTCAGAGTAAGCGAGTTCGAACACCAGTCGGTCTACTACGTTCCCTTTTGGACTAATACCCTTGGTAAAAGTACGAACTCCCTTTTTCCCTGCAGCTATGGATTAAATAGTACTACAACTGTTCTTACACAAGGATGAATCAGACATAAAAGAATTCAGGAAGATTTATATTCCATAAAATATAGAAAACAGACCAAACCCATTTGGTTTGGTTTGGTTTGGTTTAATCTTATTATGGTAAATTTTTGTCAAGGGGAACATTCATATTTACAAAGCTTATCTTAGTCGAACACAACATCAGAGGTAATAAATCGAGGATCAAAATTTACATTCATCCCATTGGGATTAGCAATCCTAACTTTTATAAATTCGACATTCACAGATTTGGCTTTTACTGGGTCAAGAAATTGATCTCTCGGACCAATGGAAGCTAGGCAATTTTATCAAATACATAACAACCTCTCTCTCTCTCTCTCTCTCTCTCTCTCTCTCTCTCTCTCTCTCTCTCTCTCTCTCTCTCTCTCTATCTCTGTCTCTCTAAGTTCTGTTGGTCGACGTTAGAACAAGCTGACAGTGTCCCCAGCAAAGAAGTAAGACTCGTCTCCCAAAAAGAGGTATGCGTCTGATGTTGGTGTTTCATTCCTGAAGATCTAGGCAAGGAGGAGTAAACCTTCATTTCTCTTAGTATCCAGCCCATCTAACCTAGAATGGTATCAACAGTTAGGATAACATCCACGGTTTGAATCGACTTGTTTAATAATTATTCGTATTTGATGGGACCGTGGGAAAAATCAATTCAGGGACAACTACACAAGAAATGTAAATATGAATATATAATAAAAACGATTCTCTATCATCTCGGCATAAAATAACCCTAGACGAGCTGTCGTGCAACTAAATTCAGTCAGTTAATATCTATCTCTCTCTCTCTCTTTCTCTCTCTCTCTCTCTCTCTCTCTACGGCAATTACGCAAGAATAGTGCGAGCAATATTGAACAAGTCCTGGAGGCAACACCCCACAAAGCAGCAGCTATACGACCACCAATCACCCATCACGTAAACTATCAAAGTTAGACGAACCAGACATGTAGGACACTGCTGGAGAAGTAGGGACGAGCTCATAAGTAATGTACTCCCATAGACTCCTCTACATGGCCGAGCAAAAGCAGGGTGACCAGCTCGAACCTACATACAGCAGCTCTGTGTGGATACGTGGTGTAGTTCTGAGGACCTGTTGGAGGCGATTGACGATAGGGAGGGGTGGCAAGAGAAGGTCAGGGATATCCGTACTGATAGCACGACAAGATAATGATGATATATATATATATATATATATATATATATATATATGTGTGTGTGTGTGTGTGTGTGTGTGTGTGTGTGTGTCTCCTTTTTCCTTGTGACATTTTCTCTTTTTTGAATGTTATTTACTTCGAATCATTGTTGTCCTAATTACCTCAGCTACCAAGGAAACTTAACTCTGTGTTTGTTTCGAAGCCATAAGTGTACCATACGCACTGGGATCGAACTCACTACACAATTAGAACAGTCGAGAAAGGAAAAAGAGACAAAGAAACAAAGAAAGAAGAAAAACTAATTTGTTTCAATGTGTGTCACCTTTTGCGTCAGTATTCTCCCGATTTTCAATATCCTTTTTCTTTCCCTCAATTGTTTCATCTGTTTGATTTTTTTTCTCTCTTTTTCATTCACACGCATTTTAGTCCCGCCTGACCTTCTTTACGGTCACTTTTAACAGACAAGATTTTTTAAAGTTCATACACGTTCATATGAAAACGCTTTATGAATAAAATCGCCAAAAATGTCATAATGCCACTGTATGCTTCTGGAAGTCCATGGAAACTCAGTTATTATGACAGTCACAGGAAATTGCATTAAGAAATGTGGTTAGGCTTTATGCAACACATGTATCGGTGTTCTTACTACCTCAAAACTATTGATCGCTATTGAGAAGGGCTTGTCTTTTCTGCTAAACTTTCTCTCAATTTAGCGACACCGTCTCAAATACTAATAAAAAAAACCTCACCCACCGGCCATAGGCAATTTAATAAAGACGCTTAGTGCTACTTCTTATTGCTTTAGCATAGGGATTCATTTGGCTTAGCAAAGTTTTTGTACATCTATTTTTTTCGAAAGACCCACTCCGTCATATTGTTTGAGGCAAGCATCATAAAATTCAAAACAACAAAATTTCTTAAAACTTGATTTCAAACTGATTCAAATTTGAGCTAAGAGATTTAGATAAGGTTCATATGGATATACTTTATCGTCATCTAGGTGGTACGAATTTCGTTTGACTCTGTTTCTGTCTCTGTCAGTCGTCATCAGTCCCTAAAGATCATCGTACTTGTAAAGTCCTCTAGATGATACACAGTATCAGCACAGAGCTCATGAATACTGGTTTTTACTATTCACCTAACACTGGAGTGGCCATGTGTTGGTGGCCCCAGGAAAACTTCGCTTATGAGTTCGTCATTACTTCTTCAACACTGACTATCATTTTTTAATTGTCTTCCTTGGATGGTTTTGGAGATAAGAGGTAAATGGCCATATAACTGCAGTTTGGTTGATTCCAGGCTTTATTAAAAAAACACACAGTATTTTTGTGATATATATATATATATATATATATATATATATATATATATATATATATATATATATATATATATATATATATATGTATGTGTGTGTGTGTGTGTGTGTGTGTGTGTATATCATTAAGGGTTTTCGGACTATCATCTTCATCTTTATATTATTTCCACAACGTTTCGGCCGATATAAGGGAATCATTAGGCTTACAAACTTAATGTTCTTACTTGACTAGGATAACTACTATTATGTATCATTTTGTACCTGTGCTCATATTTAGATTTTTTTTATCTAACCTTTTTAACTATCGGTTGCCATATTGTATTCATCTCTATACTTGGTCTACTCAGCAGGTCATTGTTTATAAATCCACAAAATTCACTCTAAACTGTCCGGCAGGACACATAACGTAACGGTGATAGGCGTTGGCTCCCTAAACTTCTAAGGAGACAATCATCTGGAGGTTTCAGGTTCACTCCTGACTGCAAGCGAGTAATAATACAGGAACACTTAACACTTCTACCCAGTTATGGCTAACGGAATCAAAACATGCGACCTCCGTGGATTCAATAAAGGTTGTAGTTCGAAGTTCCATGTAGGTTCCCGAGTTCGACAAACTCCTGAAGAAGGCCGGAGGACATATCGGCCAAAACTCTTTAACAATAAAGATGAAGATAAAAGTTCGAAAACCCTTAATGATAAAAATCATCAAGCTTCGTCTGAGAAATTTAGAAAACTTTTATATATATATATATATATATATGTGTGTGTGTGTATATATATTATCAACTATCATTATTATACAAAGTTTATTTTCAACAAAAGCAAAGATACTAGGAAGTTATAAATTCTAGTACGACATTTTTAAATCATAACGAGTAGCATTAAGTAATATTCAATATAGAATTAACATTCTAAAACCAAAAAATAAAATTACAACTCTTCAGTGGTGCAAAATGTATATTGAGTGAGAAAGGGAAAAGGAAAGATTTCTCTCAATAGATAAAATGAGGAAGATTTTTGCGTTAAACAATTATTTCCATTTAGTATGCATCAAATAGATCGATAGGAATCCATTGGCTCATCTAATCTAAGCAAACCAACTTTTCCCAATTAATAATATAAATCAAATATTAACAACGACAAATGGAAGATAAGGAACTGTTACAGTGTTGAAGTAGAACTATTGCATTAAACTATAAAGTATATCAAACTATGCAAACACATGCGCTACTATGTCAGTGATGTCTAATGAGGAAAGAACTTATAAAATAATAATCATTGAGTGAAATAAATACATTTTAATCATTACCCCATGGACTTATTGAAAATATATCTATATGTATCTTTCTTATTCGTTCGCAAAGTTTCATACATGTCTATTGAACGACAATACAATTACAATATGACACTTACGTTTTACATGAATATCATTTATTTGTTTATGTCTTTTATTGGTTTTCAAGTTGCGCACCTAAGGTCTGTATCCTCAGAATCTTTATGTCAATGCTATCAGTGCCAGCATGACGTCTATTGTATCTTCTTCAGTTGGTCTGTGACATATTCATTCTCTTGGACTTTCGAAATAAAGTTGCCAGTGAAGCCATATATAGAATTTTTTTAACCCATATTCAAAATAATGTCATCACTCTGATTTTAATACGCACTCGCCTAATAACCGACATTCTCCTTGTGTAAGAGAAAATAAAATTGAAATATTAACTTTGAGGTTTAAATATGTTACATGTTCATATATATGAAGACATTGGGACAACCCATAGACAGATAAATAGAGAGGTTGGAGATAGAGGGAGATAGAGAGGAAGCAAGGAAGCTAGTTAAACAGATAAATAGGTAGATAGATAGACACGAAGCAAGCTCGAAATCCAGTTTCATTATTACGTTCACTTACTAATAATACGCTTAGGAAAGGAATGAATCCCCTTATCTTCCATATCTAATTGTAGTACCATTGTTCTTCTACAAAGATGAATTTGATATTAAATAACCAAATAGATATATAGATTGATAGATATATAGATAGATAGAGTGAGAGAGTTGAAAACCACTATGTTCATTTTCCAAACAGGATAGAAACTAAAATAACTAAGATATTAAATTGAGGATAATAGTGTGGGATTAATAGATATTAACTGAGATAGATAGATAGATAGATAGATAGATTGATAGATAGATTGGAAGTGTGCGAGAGATAACTTATCGTTTAAAATGAATATTCTAATATATATATATATATATATATATATATATATATAAGTAAAATTGGCGACCGTAGTCGAGGGCGACCCTTTTCAATAGCTACTAAACTGAGGTGTAAGGGAGGACGCTACTCCTTTCCATGTATTGCTCCACTTTACCCTTGATACGTACCTAATATTGCTGAGTGTTAAGCAAGGAGGTATCAAGTACAATTTTGGTATGACTCGACCTGGGATTGAACCCCGGTCTCCCAGGCCATTGACGAACACTCTACCCACTTTTTTTTTCTTGTTGGTGTTTTTATTTGTTTGTTTTCTTTTTTACAGAGAGTAAGAGGGGGTAGAGAAAAAGGGACAGAGAGAGAGAGAGCAGCAAGAGTAATCATTAATACAGACATTTCAAAATGACTCTTTTGCCGTTACATATTTTATAAGCTAAAAATCCCTGTGCGAAAACAATTCACTTTACTTTAGTCTAAACCAACACATATACTTAATGTTTTCAAAACAATGATAACAGTTTGTATCAAATAGACACCAGAATTAGAAACAAAGATCGTAAGAATTATTTCTACACCTTCAGCAATACTAATATTATTTTAGTGTTGTAAGTAAATACCACAGTACATGTTTTTTTTCTCACAAACACGAACATAAACAACCCAAAAAAATAGTTCTGTTTTGATATTTAGTGATTAGCCTATTGAAACCTAAACTCCAATGTCCTTCATACACCATATTGATTAACAGAACAATAGCGTAAACAATAATTCTGAGACTTGGGTTTTTATCAAAACTTTTGTGATTTCTGAAGAAAAGAAGTAATTTTACAATCAAACGTTGCCGTCGTTGTTACGAGATCAAATGAACAGTCACATTTTGACAGCTATCAATATTTTAACGATCACTGATGCTATTCTTTATCATAGAATAGGATGCTGTTCAAAATAAGAAAAATCTGATGATTAGACTAGAGATTTATGGTAGCTCAAAACATTATATCCCCTTTCAGGTACTAATGAATAAGTCTTTACTACTTCTTTGAATGATAATTATTTTCTTGTATCCAAGTGTCTTCAACTGACTTTTATATGGTATCAGATATCATAGATATATGGCATGTAGCTCTCTATTTGGAAGATATATCTTAAATAGGAGCGAAGTGTGTTTCAAGTTATCTGAGACTGTTTGGTCAAGCATTTTTATTTTATTTAGGCGTTTATATGTAACTGAATATTTATCTATTGATATATTCATACATGTGTGTGTGTGTGTGTGTGTGTTTCCGTAATAACGCAAGAGGAAACTAATGAAGTAAACACGTCGATTAATCTACAGAAAAAAATAACATTAAGGGTTTTCGGACTACTGTCTTTATCGTTATTGTTATTTCCACAAGGTTTCGGCCGATATGTCCTCCATTCTTCTTTTTACCTGTGCTCATATTCAGAAATAAATCTGAATGTGAGCACAGGTAAAAAGTCATGCATAATAATTGCAATCCTAGTCAAGTAAGAACATCAAGTTTATAAGTCCCAAAAATTAACTCTGAACTGTCCAGCAGAAAACGTAGCGTAAAAGTTATAGGCGTTGGTTCGAGAAGCTTCTAAGCGACAATCAAGTGAAGGCTTGATATTCAATCCTGACTGGTGGAGAGTTAGAATACAGGAATACTTAACACTTGTACAGGTTATGGCTAAAGGAATCAGAACAGGCGGCACCCGTGGAGTCAATAAAGGACGTAGTTACGTGTAGGTTCTCGAGTTCGACAAACACCTGAAGAAAGTTGGAGAACATATCGGCCGAAACGTTTTGGAAATAACAATAAAGATGAAGACAACAGTCCGAAAACCCTTATTGAAAAAAATCATCAAGCTTCTTCTAAGAAATTTAGAAGGGGTACTCTGCATTCCCCGAAGCTCCAGCATTACTGAAAGCTCACCCTCAGATTGTTTAGTGTCATATCCAGAACACTCATTCGGAGGGTCTTACCCTCTGTAAAGAAGCAATCAGTGTATTCTACAGCCGCAGCCTACTGGGCAACGCACACACACACACACACACACACACACATATATATATATATATATATATATATATATATATATACTTACATAGGTAAACTTGCCCTAAAACTGTTGCAATCTCTTGCAGTATCTTTATGATTAATAAGAAAATACCTTAAAATCGACACTTCTCCGAGGGTTTACTATGTTTTCAGGGTCTCATTGATTAGTAACTGTACATTTTATGACCAACTGAGTGGATCTCGTCCAGGTATTCTTTTTGAACGTGTACCACCCAGAACTGTCATACAGCATGAAGCCCAAGCTTAACTCTCAGTCTGGATCTTGCTATAGAAATTGAAGAGAACTGACATTGGGGACACGTGGAAAGCAACGAGGCAACTGATGCCTAGAAGTCTACCTTTAAATGAAAATAACCTCTTTTTTAAAACTCTGTAATGATTTTCAAAAAGTATGACATATTAGGTTGTCATTCTTTAAACCCACGTTTAAGTAACTTTGTTATTGGTTCGCAAATTTCCTTACATGTCTCCTGATCAACAAAAAATTGGTGGAAAGCCGTTGGCTGGGATAGGTTTCGTGAGAAGTCATTGCAAACTATACTAATGAAATTAGAATTCTCTCAGAGGTTTTGCCTGAACCATATAGTAATGTATGCGAATGTGAGTATGGTAAAGGTTAGTTTTCACTTAGCTTAGTTGATTCCCTCATACATAGATTGACACAAACATAGTCTTGAAGACGAAGAAAGTATTTACTTTATTAATATATAAATGAACTAAAATAGAAGACCTTAGATTATACTATATTCTAAATATATATATATATGTTTGGCATATCAGCTGAAGTTCATTCTACGAATAATCAATATAATATATACATAATATGTTATGTATAGTTCTTGAACGCCTTGTTTGATCAACAGTCAAACTTTAAAAATGATTTCCCAGGTTGAATCATTTCTATACCCAGATAAACAGGGGACACTTGAGGAAGGCAGGAGGATACAGCGGCCGAAACGTTGTGAAAGAAAACAATAAAGACGAACACAACAGTCCAAAAACTCTTACTGATAAAAAACACGGAATGGGTAAATAATTGAAGTAGATTGAACTCTTTAACCTTTTATGGCAACTGGGTTCAGAGAAGGAAAATTAAAGCCTGAAAAACTGCGCTTAAAAATTGACCCTGTGTCACACCGTGATCACGCGTAGAGTTTAATAACAACATAAAAACAAGTAGGTATTTAATTAGGAAAATTTGACAATCAATATTTAAAGCAAATATTGGGTTGTTTGGATTAAGAAAAAATATTTACTCAACACACCACTTTCAAGTACTAATATTAGTATTAGTAAGCAACATCCCAGAAAACAACAGCTGTGACGCCACCTACATTTCATCTTTAAAACCATCCAAATCAGACGAACAAGACATTCGAGACACTGCTGGAGGTGTAAGAACGAACTCATTCGAGACGTTTTCCGGTGGACCCCATTACAGGGACCAGCAAGTGTTGGACGACCAGCTAGAACTTATCTACGACACCTTTGTATGGACACAGTATGTAGTAGCTCTCTATTTGGAAGATATATCTTAAATAGGAGCGAAGTGTGTTTCAAGTTATCTGAGACTGTTTGGTCAAGCATTTTTATTTTATTTAGAGGACTTGCCAAATGTGATGGACGATAGAGACGACTGGCGAGAGAGAGGGAAATCCGTGCTAGTGGCATGACAGGATGATAATGATATCCGTGATATTTTGAGATTGAATGAAAGAAAAGCAATCCTCATATAGAAGGTATCATACATTAACTGTTGTTTATACAACAGCATTGCTTCTAACAAAGCCTTGATCAAATGATGACTCTGGGTTCGGGCATGGTTTCGGGACCCGAAGCATCATATATATATATATATATATATATATATAGTATTCAAGAGAATAAGCATACATGTTTCAACAGATAAAATATGCACATATTGTTCCATGAACAAGCATTTTTACAAAAACAGAAAAAAAAGTCTTCATTGAGATTATGAATGACCATAAAGGAGACATATCTTAAATGATCTAAAAACAGAGGCAAAAAAGAGAACGAACATGGACACCCAGGGTTGTGGCTGACATTCCACGAGGTGCCCAATGGACTCACCTACTCTCCAAGGAAAACAATTATTTATTCTCTCCTTACAAATTAATTAACAACTCAAGAACTTTTCTTCTCTTTTTTTATTTTCTCTGAAAACAATCTCAAAAGTCGACTTTTTTAAAGTAATTTCATTAATAAAAACGGTAAAGTTGACGACCGTAGTCAAGGGTGACCCAAATGCTCCCTTTTCAATAGCCTCAACACCGAAGTGTAGGGGAGGGCGCAACTCCTTTGCCAGGATTGCTCCACTTTACCCTTGACCCTTACCTTATAATGCTGAGTGTTAAGCAAGGTTGAATCAAGTATCATTTCTCGAGTCTTTGGTAACTCGACCTGGGATTGAAACTCGGTCTGCCAGACCATTGACGAACACGCTACTCGTTAATTAGTCATTTTCTGCGTTTTGTTTACGATACATCGGACATTGATTGTGAGGGTGACCTCGTGGTGTATGGTTAATGCACTGGACTGTGGAATCGTTGTGACCATGTTCGAACACCACTCGTGCTATTACGTTCACTTTCGGACAAATAGCCTTCGGAAAGGTATGAACCACCTTATTCTCCGAGCTATGTGTTAAATAGCACCTCTGCTGTTCTTCCAGAAGGATTGCTTTAGCATTAAATAACCCACGAAGGTTGATGTGCTATTAACGGAAGATATTCATAGTCTGTTGCCAATAATATATTAGCTTAACTTTCATGAAAATTAAAAGAGTAATAATATTTATTGTATTATGCATAAGGATTTTACCACTAGTGTAATATCATCTGAATTTTAAAGAATGAAAATAACTTTCGCAAAAAGAAAATAAAAGGCATTTAAAAAAGCTTGAATATCTGTACAAAGAAATGTACACAGACAATTGTGTTTGAACTATAAAAAAGTATCTAATTATCGAAAGGATTATCTCTCTTAAATGATGCTTTTTATAATCCATCTCTTGTGGACAACCGTAACAAAAATATCGTCCAACAAAAACCACATAAAAAAACAAAATGAAAACAATATAAACTTCTAATAGTTTTTCGTCATATAAGACATTTATTTATTCAGTTTTTGTTTATTAGATATCAAAACTTTATTTAGAGGCAGTGACTAGAAGAATTTAATTTACAGTTGGAGATTTTAAACATCTCCAGAATTGCTTTAAAAAAAAGATTAACATGATTTTTTTTTTTACTGAACACCTACATAAACAAATCTACGAAAACGAATAGCTTAAAAGAAAAAAATGCAGAGATGATGAAGTATTTTGCCTCATTTAACAGTTTTATTTTTGTTTTGTTTTTTTAGTTTGTTTTTATTTGTTTTGTTTTTTTACTAATATTTGTTAGTCGTCCGAGTGAACAATTAGTTATTCTTTCATAAAAATATAAATAAAAGGTATTACTTCATGAACCTTTCTTTTCCAAAATGTTAAAATCACTCAGTGTCAACTTCATTAACTAAAGGAAATTAAATGAATGATTAATGAGAAGAAATAATTAATGGCAAACAGCAAACAAAAATACATGTATCCAAAATTTTGAGTTAAAATTTCTTAAATTTTTTTTTTTTTTATGACTTTTAGCACTCAAGTAGCGAACATTTTATCAAGACGTTCTGACAGCACGGATTCATTTGATTCTCTCACTCTCCTTCTCTCTCTTTCTCTCTCGTATCGAGTCCAGGATTTGAACTCGTGTCGTCATGTCCATTTCCTACGACGATAACCATTACACCACGGGCTCATTGCATTTCACATAGCACTAATACCCTTGGGAAAGGTATTAATCCAATTATTCTCCCTCCAGCTATGGGTAAATAGTAGGGCAGATTGATTTCTTCAACCTTGGTGAGGCAACTAGTCTAGGAGAAGGAAAACTCTGAATTCAAACCTGTTAAACTCGGCTTAAAAATTGACCTTGTGTCATATCCTGCCAGAGCGGAGAGGTTGGGTAAATAGGGTACTGAGTCCGTTGAATGGCATCCCGCTTTTGCTCAGAACAGATGATAGTACATTTTTTCTGGTCAGCCAAAACTGGTATATCCATGTGTAAGAATCCATAGATGAACATTGTTTATGAGTTCGTTTTTTACTTCCCCTACAGTGCACATCATGTTTTGCTCATCTTGGATGTTTTGTCTGATTAGAGGTAAACGGCCACCTACCACCCATCACGAAAATTATCAAATTTAGATAAACCAGACATGTGTGACACGGCTGGAGAAGTAGGGACGAGCTTATAAGTGACGTACTCTTGTTGACCCCTTCACATAGCCGAGCAAAGGCCGGGCGACCAGCTCGAACCTACATACAGCAGCTCTGTGTAGATACGGGATGTAGCCCGGTAGACCTGCCGGAAGCAATGGACGATAGGGAGGGGTGGCGAGAGGGAATCAGGGATATCCGTGCTGATGGTACGACATGATGATGATGATGATGAGAGGTAAGTGGCCATGCTGCTGCTGTTTTATTTTGTGCTACTTCCAGTTTGAGCTCAAAACAGTATGCAGTATCCTACAATAAGACGATTTTGGAAGACATACAGAAAATACATTTTTCCATGTACCCTTAAACATAAGGAATTGGATTTTAGCACAGCGTCCATCAGTAGAATTTAGTAAGTCATCTAGGCGTTATCCAGCGTTTACACAGAGCTGATCTATGTCAGCCATCACGGGTGAATCAAAATGTCAAAGCCCTTAGGAGAACGTCACTTATGTGTTCTTCTGTATTTTCCCAGCATTGCCCAGCATTTATAGCTCGGCTTCGTGAGATAGGTGGTAAGTGGCCGAACAGCTACTGATGTGTTGGGTGTACTTTCTAAGATTTATGCAAAACAGAACGCAAAATCCTTGTGTATGCCTCATGTAGATTCCTCTTCAAGCATTTCGTTAGAGTCCTAGTAGTGCAACTATACAATAGTACTTACACAGTTACTTCTTGGAAGAATTCCCGTTTTATTTTTGCAGGGAGGGCAGATTTCTATATGTCTATTAACCTTTCAATAGCAGATAATGCCTTTCCAATGCGTATGTTGATATCACTTTCAGTAGATGAGATATTACAACCAAGGTATGTGAATTATTTTACTAATATATAATTAAAGAATATTATTATTAATTTACAAATATTTATTTCATTATTTTGTTTAACATTTCAACTCTCAGATGGTTAAATAAAAAGTGTGAATCGGAAATAGAAGAAAACTCTTACGACGAAATTCGAAAATAATGCTTTTATCTTGCATCAAGAATGATAATTTTATTAACTGTACTATATATTTACCCTTCCACGCGAGCAGGATGCGACACAAGGTCAATTTTAAACAGAGTTTAACAAGTTTGAATTAAGAGTTTTCCTTCTTCTTTACCGTTTGCCATGCCAAGATTAAAAAGTCCTGTCTGCCTTCCATAGCTAGAAAGAGTATAGTTGAATTCAAACCTTTCCAAAATGTATTCAGATCAACGTTTTAGAACAGTTACATAGTGAACAGAGATAATATAAAATAAAAAATAGTTAAAAATCATCGATGACAATTCCTCATAGAATTCATGATATGTTAAATATTTTAAAAGAAATCTAATAAAAACTATTGCATTTATGGCAACGTAGAGAAGAAAATAATGCTACTACAGTATCTTCCAGGAAAAATTACCGCCTTAAGAGTTTTTAATAAGATGTTTATGCTTCTCGAAACTAAAGCTACCAGCATTGATTCACTTGCAGTGAAATATTGAAGAATGCAGAGGGATATAGATAGTTGGCGACGGTAGTCCAGGGCGACCAAAAGGCTCCCTTTTCAATAGCTACTACACCAAGGTGTAGGGGAGGGCGCTACTCCTTTCCCTGGGTTGCTCAACTTTACCCTTGCTACGTACCTAATATTGCTGAGTGTTAAGCAAGGAGGTATCAAATACCATTTTAATAGTCTTTGGAATGACGCGATCTGGAAGTGAACCCAGGTCTCCCGGACCATTTGAAAACACTCTAGGTGGATATAATGAAGTATAATCTATTACCAAACTCTTGAGTACCGAGTCTCAGTAACCAAAAATACGCTGGTTATAAAAGAAAAAAAAATATATGAATTCATAATCTCATAACTTGACTAATTTTTTTTCAAATTATCTCAAATTTTAACAATTTCTGACGCTGCATAAATAATTATCCCAGGACGAGAGTTCATTTTATGCGCATGTGACGTCGAGGGCAGTCTGGCACTTGACCCTCCGCAAAATAAGTCCAAGTCAAGACTCCTATTTCGGGCATATGGTAAACTGGCAAATAATGTGGAGGTTAATTTGGGGCCAGACTGATCTCCGACGCTGGTAAGGGGGTCTCTAATTCACTTTCACATACACAGACAGTCCTTCGTTTTACTACCCCCTCAGATAGCGGGAAAAAAAATCAGATTTCAAGGTTAGAAAATATTAACTGTAGTCAAATTCCTAAAATTCCCTTGTAATGTTTTAAGGTGAATAAGACATTTAGCGAGAATTAATGAAAGCGATACAAAGGTGAAATAAATATGTGCAACAGAAGACGAACGGATAGAGGAAATAACACAATCAAAAGATTTCAACACAAGGGTGCATTTAAAATATAAGAAAGTTTTAATAGGCGACGACCAAATAAATAAAGATAATATTTAAGAAACAGTTCCTTTTTCTTTTCTGTTTTCTTTTTAAAATACCGGCAATATTAAGCCAACAGGAAACATCAAACATAAATGTCTCTCACCAGTCCTTTTCTTCTTTCTCCTTTTTTCTTTCTTTCTTTTTCCTTTCTTTTACTTGAGATAATATCTAAGTCGCCGGACTGAAGCAATTAACAAAGTTCATTCACTAATTTACTAATGATGAAACAGAATCCTTTTAGTTTCTTTCCTTTTTGAATACATATTCCCCCAATATTTACAAAGGGTAGAATGAAAACAGTTTAAGTTGTACTTATCTTTGACAGGGCTTAATATTCAGGTTCCTTTCTTTTACGGGCGAGTGACATCCGCAGAGTCGGCTGAGTCAGCGTTTTTATAATGCTGATTTCTGTCCAGAACTAAAGATTCTTTTTGCGGGCGAAGGACCTCCTGGAGTTTGGCTATAAGCTAGCGTCTTTATCCGCCGATTTCTGTCCTCAAACTGAAGATTCTTTTCCAAAATTTCTTTAACAATAAAACGACATTTTGGTGCTAAGGACCTATGGAACAATCATTTGACTTTTTCCCTCTCCCACTATTGAATCCGACCTGGATTCCTTTCTTTGTTCAACAGTGCGAGGAATTGACTTTCGTTCATATATCCTTTTAACGGCCAGTTTTGGTGCCTGTTCACAGAAGGGTAGGAGAATCGACCTCCCCTTCCCTCTCTCTGTAGCATACCACATCACAATTTTAGCAAATTTAAACATTCTAAGAAATTTTAAATATTTTCTCCTTTTATATTTAGGTATATAAAGGTATTGGAAGAACAAAAAGCATTTAAACAGTGCACATAATTACGATTTGCATCTTTACATAGTGTTAAAATTTGAGATCATTTGAACGAGAATTGGTGAAGTTATTAGATTACGAAATTATATCATTTTTTTCTGAAATTTCCTATACATCTCAAGTGATACTTTACCCAGTCAGTTGGGACTGTATAACAGACTGACTGCATCTCTGCAGAGGGTTAACCATATATACCAACCCCTCTGCTCGGGTAGGATATGACACAAGGTCAATTTTTAAGCGGAGTTTGACAGGTTTGAATTCAGAGTTTTCCTTCTCTTAAACTAGTTGCCTCACCAAGGCTGAAGAACCTAGTCTGCCCTACTATTTACCCATAGCTGGAGAGAGAATAATTGGATTAATACCTTTCCCAAGGGTATTAGTGCTATGTGAAATGCAATCAGTCTCGTCTAGGATTTGAACTGGTATCGCCGTGTCCATTTCCTATGACGATAACCATTACACCACGGGTACTTCCAACGAGTGTCCCGGTTGTGGCATTAAACAAGTTGACCGTGAGGTTCCTGTGATGCCTTGGGACCCTACTATGGGTCAAATAGAACTAAACTGCGTATTTATGCTAAACTGAATTACTTGAAATAGAACTGTTTTGATATTTAAACTACGTACTCCTGCTAAACTAAACTGTTTGAATTAGAACTTTTTGACTAAACTGAATGACTTAAAACAGAAATCTGTTTGACTATTAAACTGTGTACTTACATTTAAACTACATATGCTAAACTGAATTATTTGAAATGAAACTGTTTTTGTATGCTAAACCGAATTGTTTGAAATATAACTGATTATTTGGAAAATAATGAACGTGGCATAAATAAACTACAAAGGTTGATATGCCATAAAACCCAGACAAACAACCAATCAAATGATACTTCAAAAGAAAGCACACACAGTCTTTAATTAGTAAACTTATGATATATATTTAATTGATTTGATTTCCATCGATGTTGTAATTTTATTGTTTGGCATATGCTTCTAATGGGCCATACTCTATAATCTTGATTTCAATGATGGCTTTATTAGACACTTTCTTTGCTTAATCAGTAAGCAACTGTTCTGATATGGTATTATTTGTACTCGTTGGTGCAATTATAAAGTACTTATGGCACGACTACTGCTTGGAAAAAGTCCAGTTTTAATTTATCAGAGAGATCAGATTTCCTTATATTGACAATATGCTTCTGTTTACATTGCTTTCAGTTGATGAGATATTGCTACCGCGGTATGTCAAGAAAGGTGTTCTAATTAGAGAGGCTTGTCACTTTAAGTGGAGATGGATACTTCTTGTTTAAGACATATGAATTAAGTTTTATTTGAGTTCACATAGAAGCTAATGTCTCTTGCGGCAGGCTTGAGGCTATACCGCAGTGATTTGGTTTGGTTGAAGCGCATAATCATTTGCGTAGTCTGCATCTTTTATAGTTTCTTTGGAATATTGTCTGCTTCTTTTTTTTTTAATGTGAAACCATTTCGAAGGGTTAATGTCTTAATTTATTTCATTATATTGTCAAGGTTTTGGTTGATTTATCCTATGGTCTTCTCAGGTCGCCCGCAAATTTCAAAATGGCCTCTTTATTTAATTTTTGGAGATAAAACTTTTCCTATGCTGCTTGCTATGTCGTGGTATTTATTCTATCATTTTGTTGCTGATTTAGGAATATACTAGAGCAATGCGTTCAAGTTTATTTGTAAAGTGAACAATATTCGGTCACTTGCCTGTTTATCTTAGTAACGGATTCAAGAGTAGGAATGAAAGGAGAAAGAGATAATGACATGTCACCAACATGGTCCCAAAAGCACACCGAAAAGTTGAAAACAACTTCTTGAAAACAATATCAAAATAGACATGTATTATCTAAGAAATACATAGAATATTAAATTGGAATGAACGGTGCTTTGCGTAAGCGTATGTCAACAAGAATGGTATTCCAAAGAAGAGTTTTAAAGAAGAAACATTGTATGAGAACACGTGCGTTTTGTAAACGAAATTATTGAGTTACTTGGCAAGAATCAAGCTTTGCGAATTCTACTATTTGGTCAGGTCATGAGTGAACTATAGTCATCATTAGATCTTGTGTGTGTGGTACGGCGAACTGTAGTTGATCTGTTGGATATATTGTTATGTCTGTGCCCATTAGGTAATGTGTGTTGTTAGGTTAGCTGCCAACTGCTGGGTATTTTGTCATCGACTGTATTGTTTTGGTGTCTGCTTTAAGCGGTCTCATAAGCTGTTTTTATTGAAAACCCCAAAGCTCTGTCTGACCAAATTTTCTGATGTTAAGGCATTTATTGTCATTGTTTAGGATATTTTGTTTTAGGAACCACATAGTTTGTTTACAACTCTGTCCACGCAATTATGAATCTCGTTCCAAAATTGTCCTCTGTAAGTCTGAAATCTGTGGTCTATTAGACTTGAGACAATGTTTGCTTTCGTATATTTATTTAAAGAGCAAGGCACAGTAATGTGCCTTAGTTATTTAGTCTTTCCATAAAAGTCGAACCTAAGGATTGAAACAACAATATTTTAATAGAATCTTGAAACTCTAAACCAACAGTTTCATTCTCTAGACCAGTTTCTCGTAGGACAAGTCGGGGAAGATTTTCCTTTACTTTAAGCCAAATATCATTTTATTTCCTTTTTCAGTCAGCGCATGCTTGTTGTGTGCTTGATCGTGTGTGTGAATATTTGTGTCTGTACATAAGCGATTGAGTGAGTGCGTGAGAGAGATAGAGAGAGACGGATAGGGGAGAGAAAGAAAGTGTGTGTGTTTGTGTGTGTATGCGTGTACTATGTTAATATAATAACTAATATTAAGAAAATAGTCCCAATCATGTAAATACCAGCAACAAAATTAAATCCTCGTTTCAGAAATTTAGACAGATATCTCACATTTATCGTTGCCTTTGTACTTGACGCTTGTGATTGATAATGTTCATGATGAGGAGAGAGAAGTGAAAAAAGAAGAGGATTTTGTTATACAAGTATTCCTTTGACATAAGATATTCATTGGACTAGTTCAATGACTACAAACCTCTTTATATCCCAAAAATATTTTTTTCTGAAATCTACCCGAGAGCAACGCAGCTGATTATTGAATTCTACCAACTTAGCGTTTTGGTCATTTTCTCATCCTCTCTTTCGCCATCTCCACTCCTCTCTTTGTAGCTACTTCAACTAGTTTCGCTGCTCCCTCTCTCCATATTATTATTTTTTTCTTTTTTTTTTTTGCCAATATTAAATTTGAGAAGTTTTCTCCAAAGGCATTGCAGACAATTACAAATAGTTTTTGGCAATGAGAAAATGAAAGCATTCAAAATTTACAAAATAACAAAGAGAATATTGGAAACCACAGAAGGGGAACCGAGTTTGTTTTAGAGAAAAATAGAAGCATAGACAAAATAAGAGATCTAACGAAGAAAGCAGAAATAAAAATTCATTACGGATACTTCATATTTGACATGGAATTGCTTAAGGACTGAAAACTTTAAATGCTATCAGAAATATCTGAAGTTAAGTTTGCTATTTATAATTTGTTGATGGCTAACAAATTAATATACAAGTTGAAGGGGAAAGAAATAGAAAAAAATAATAAAAACATCCACCAATCCTATTTACTTTTTTATTATTGTCGTTTCTAAAACTTTTTCATCATATTCTTTTTTTCTTTTTTGTTCTTTCTCTTTTACTGCATCTACTATTTGTTTTACTTCCATAGTTTTCCATAGAAATGACTGGAGATTGACGAGAAGATCATCATTTCTACCTAGAAATGGAGTCTCATAGATACAATATGCCGAGAAGCAAGACGCTGTTCTCTAGCAAGATCCTCGTATTTGTCTATCTTTCGCCTTTCTTCACATTCACCCAGTTGTCTGTCATAACGGCCAAAACCACAAAATGTAATTTAATCCGTGTTAATTAAAACTGTTCTTGTTTTCGGGTCTGAGTTCAGTGATCCGTTTGTATCACAAAATGTCAGAAAATCTTATATGTTTCATTTACTAGCTCAGATAATTAGTTTTATTTTGAGAGTTTTTCACACTAGCGTTAGCTGATGATTTTCCACTTGCGTTTAAGTGACAGCAAGTTTGCTCAAGTCTCCTGGACTTTTTTCAGAATCCTGGCCGATCTTAATATTGCTATAGTTTGGATGGTCGTACTTGTCCTCTTCTTACCAAGTCTTCCAGTCCTTTTACCAATCTTTTGGGGATGGTTCCAATTATAATTGGTATCACCGTCATCTTCATGTTCTATTATTTTTTCAAGTTTCTAGCAATCTCTTGATATATATCACTCTGTTCTCTCTTTTCAATTTTTTCTGTGGTCACCGGGACGCCAATGTCCACTATTCAGCAGGTTCTCTTTTTTTTTTTTGTTTATTATCACTTGGCCGGGTCGTCTGGCCAAGTTTAGGTGATCTGTTTGTATCTCAAAATCTCAGAGAATTTGGTGCGTCTTATTTTTCAGGATAGATTCTAGGTTGTGCATATATTACTTGTTCGTATATTCAAATTTCAATTCCTTGCACAATTCCCAGTGGATCACACTCCCAAACCAGTTTTGTCTAGTATTATACTTTTTTGTACTTACTGCTTTTGATTATGATGTAATTCATCATTTCGTCTTAACCACTACATAACCTACTTTTCCAATTTTGTTGCGTCTTATTTATTTTTGATTTAACATAGTTGGTCCTTATGGCGCTCTTTTCTGCTGCTATTAACAGAGATTCAATTTCTGTTTCTTAGCTATGTCCAACTCTTCTTGTGTGCAATTTCGCTTGTTTGTCGCGTGAAATATCCATTCAGATGTTTTTCGTCCCGTTTCTGTTTCCGAGTTTTCATTGTTCTCTTGGTCCCGGTGTTGTTTGTGTTGTTTCTAGTCGCTGTAATTAGTCTTTCTTTACTTTTTTAATATAGACTTCAAGTCGTCATATCGATACGTAGACGCTATCTTGAATGCTGGCGATTCCTCTCCCTCCTTTTTTCTTGACACATATAATCTGTCTATACCATTTCTGGGATGTAACACTTTATACATCATCATTAGTTTTTTACTTGCTCTCAAGTCCATTTGTTGAAGTTATTCCCTCGTCTATTTCAATAATAACCTCGAGTATTTTACTAAGGAGAGAGCCCATGTGTTTACTCCTTTGATAACATTTCTCCTAGGTAGTTTGGTTTTGAGTAGTTTTCTCGTTTTCCTGAGATACTCTTTTTAATTTTTTTCTTTCATCACCGCTTATATCATGGTGTCTGCTTTCAATATTTACAAGTACTTGTAAGTTTCCATTTCTCTGAGCGTTCTGATTTTTTCTTGATTTGATAATTTTATACCTTACGACATTGGTCTTTTCCCGCTTCTCATTATTTGCATGACTCATTTTACTATGCCAAATTTTATCCCTATATCCTGATTGTATATTCTTACTGCCTGTATAAGGGGTTCCAATTTTTATCTGTTTTTTTTTAAACAGTTTGAAGTTGTTTATGTACATTAGGTGATTGATCTTTGCTTACGATTTAATAAGTTTGTAGCCATCTGCGTATTTGCTAAGTATGTGATTTAGTAGCATCATCGCTATTACAAATAATAATGGTGATTGTGCATCACTCTGGAATCTATTTCTCTGAGTTTCTCCTCAACTATACTTTTCCCCTCCAGTTTATCATGATGTACTCTCTGCAAGTTTTTCACACCAGCTTTAGCTAGTAGTCTTTTACTAGAGTCTGAGTTACAGCAAATCTCCTCAGATCACCAGGACTCTTTCTTCTTCTTCGTATCGAGCTGATCTCGGTAATACTGTACTTTTGATGTTCTTGATTCTCCTACTGATTCCAAATTCTTCCTAATCATTATCAGAGCTCTTTCGGACCGTTTCGAGTGCACTGATTACAAATAGTATTACCTTGACCCTAATGTTCTATATCTTTTTCAGTTCTCTGGGAAGGTCCAAGTTTTTGTCTCTCCTTTTTCCTCATTTCCACTCTGTGGTCGGCAAAAACGGCAACATCTGCAAAACGGCAATTTTTTTTTCTTTGTTAATGACCATTACATCTGGTCTTCGAGCCGAAATTAGGTGATTTGTAGGTATTTCTAAATCCCAGATAATTTTATGGTTTTCTTTCACTAGAATTCATTCCGTTTTGTGCATATACCATTTGATAGCATTGTCCAGTTTTAATCGCCAACACATTCCCCAGTAGGTTACACTTCTTCCCCAGTCGTGTCTCGTCTTAAACTCCTTTCGTGCTAGTTTGCTATACTTGCTTATTATGTGATTAACCATTTTATCTTTTTATCGGAAATTCCTTCGGGTTATACATTTGCTACTTTGCTGCGTATTATCAATTTTTTCTTTAACATAATTGGTCCTTATAGTGTCGTTTTCTGCTGCAACAAGAGATTCATTTTCTTCTATCGTAGCCAAGTCTGTCTTCTCATGAGAGATTTCGTCATTTTGTCGCTTAAGATATATATTAATTTTTTTTTTTTCCATTTCTGTTGCAAGTTTTTGTTATTTTTCTGTGTGGCTTTATATTAAAAATATTACTGGCAGCTGTGATAATTTTTCTTTGCTCTTTTTAATGTTGTCCTCGATTCCTTACATTGATGCACCTTGGCAGTAATCAAAGCTTGTATCATTATTTACTCATTGAGAGTTTTTTACATCAGCTTGAGCAGATGTTCTTTCACTGGAGCCAGAGTGACAGCAAGTCTGCTAAAGTCACCATGACTCTTCTCAGTATTCTGGCCGTTTTCAATAGTGCCGTAGTTTGGATGGTCTTCACTCATCCTCCAACCTCTAAGTCCTCCAGTTCCTTTAATAATCCTTTAGTTACTGTGCCAAAAGCACCAATCACGATTGGTGCAATTGTTACCTTCATGTTCCATAGTTTGTTTTTTTTTCAATTCCCTAGCAAGGTCAAGGTACTTATCCTTCTTTATACAATCTTTCAGTTTTATTCTGTGATCAGCCAGGACAGCAAAGTCCACAATTTTGCAAATTCTCTTTTTTTAATTTCTGGTCTTATGGCCGAAATTCGTTGATACGCTTGTATGTCAAAGTCACATAGAAGTTCAAGTGTGTTATTCTCTAGGGACAGCTGCTGGGTTCTGCATATACCATTTGTTCGTAAGGCCAAATTTAAATTCCTTGCACATTTCCCAGTGGATCACCTTGCCCACCTAGTCGTGTCTAGTCTTATACTCCTTCTGTGCTAATTTGCTGCATTCGCTTATTATGTGATTGATTGTTTCGTCTCGATCGCCACATAACCTACATCTGCTATTTTGTTGCGTCTTATCTATTCTCGCTTTGATATGATTGGCTCTTATGGCGTTGTTTTGTGCAGCTATTAGGAGAGATTCTGTTTCTCTTTTAAAGTTTCCTTTTCTTAGCCAAGTCTGGGTTTTGTCATGTGAGATGTTGTTTATTAGTCGTTTAAAACGTCTATAGAGTTGTTTTTCTTCTCATTTTGGTTTCCTATTTATTGTCATACTGTTATCCATCGTGTTATCATTATCGTTTCTGATGGCTGTAATCAGTTCTCCATCGTGTCTTTTCTATGTAGTCCTCGAATGTTGTATCGATTATCATTATTATTATTATTATTATTATTTACTCCTTTAGAGTTTTTCACATCAGTGTTAGCTGATGGTTTTTCACTGGAGTTTGAGTGACAGCAAGTCTCCTCAAGTCTCCAGGACTCGTCTCAGTATTCTGGCCGTCCTCAGCAATGCTGTCGTTTGGATAGTCTCCACCCGTCCGCCAATTTCCAAATCCTCCAGGCCCTTTAATAATCCTTTAGTTACTGTGCCTAACGCATCAATCACAATTGGCACAATCGTTACTTTCATGTTCCACAGCTTTTTTATTTCTCTAGCAAGGTCGAGGTACATACCCTTCTTTTCACTTTCCTTCAGATTTGTTTTGTGGTCCGCCGGGACAGCAAAGTCGACAATTTTGCAGATTCTCGTTTTTTTTTTTTTGTTTTTTGTTTGTTTTTTTTTTTTTGTTGATTATTATAAGGTATGTTCTTCTGGCTGGGATTAAGTGATCCGTTTGTATGGTAAAGTCCCATAGGAGTTTATGCGAGTCATTTTCTAGGACAGGTGCCGGGTTGTGCATAAACCATTTGTTGGTATGGTCGAATTGAAATTTCCTGCACATTTCCCAGTGGATTACCTTGCCCCCAGTCGTGTCTCGCCTTGTACTCCTTCTGTGCTAATTTGCTGCATTCGCTATTTATGTGATTGATCGTTTCGTCTCTGTCACCGCATAGCCTACATTTACCGTTTTGTTGCGTCTTATCTATTCTCGCTTTGATATGATTCGTTCTTATGGCATTGTCCTGTGCTGCAATTAGGAGGGATTCCATTTCTCTCTTAAGGTTTCCTTTTTTAGCCAGGTCCAGGTTTTCTGGTGTGAGATGTTGTTGATTAGACGTTTAAAGCGGCCATAGAGTTATCATCATCATTATTATTATTATTATTATTATTATTATTATTATTTCATTTTTGGCGATTTTTTCATGCAGGCTTAAAGTGTTTTTTCATGTTTTGTTTTCACTGAACTGAGTGACAGCAAGTCTCCTCAATTTTCCATGACTGTCGTAAGTGTTCTAATCGTTGGAAGAATCTGTTTTCTTCGTATCGGAATAATATTACCAAATGCCTAGTATGTGTAATTATTCGCCTAGTTCATATATATCAGTCGCATTATCTCATCAAGTGAAAGCTATCTCTACTTATGCAAAGAAAAGCTTCATATGGTATAAGCAGTTTTATGACATTAGGGAAATCTTAGGTCTCTATGGGGTGCGGAAGTAAAATTAAGAATATTCTAGTATAATAATATACGGTTCAAATTTTAAAAAATAAACGACAGAATAAAAAGATAGATTCAATACAGTAAATGTACTCTATATGGACATTATCTTTACAATTATTGTATAAACACGTCTTCGAAATGATTTGCATGCATTCAAAATAAATTCTTCAGACATTTTACTTTATTCCTCTATTCCGCCCTATATAGCGTATTCAAGAGGGTTAAGGACTGGGCTTACAGTCCTCCCAGTTTTCTCAAGGATTTTCAATTCATTTGCTTGCTTTCTTATTTACATTTTGGGATTATTTTTAATCACCGCAGTGAGAACAGTTAAAAACCTTTTCTTTTTTTTTTGTTTAATCGTCCAGTCACCTCTTCTTAACTTTTTTTTTTTTTTTGGTAAAAAAATGTTTTCTTTTTTTTTGCTTTGTGTAGACAACGAAACAGCTGTCCAATTAAAAGATTAATGGAACACAAAATTTCACTGCTAATTTCTAATTAGCCTTGTGCCGTCCTCTTCTACGCTTAGTAAATATCAAATACAAAAACCAATGTTAGATAATGTGTCTATTTGTGGGTTCTTTCAGAATAAGTTAATATTTCTAAAATGCAAGTGTCAGTTTGTCTTGTTTCATCTAATCATCTTTAATATTCTTTGGTTATAAAAATATTTGTAGTAATAGTCGTCGTTGTATTAGAAGAAGAAGAAGAAGAAGAAGACGCATTCCTTCGGGTTACTGTCTCTGTTGCAAGAGTTTTTGATTGGTCCATTTTCCCGAGCCTAATTTTATTTGCTCGCCCTGCGTATGTAATCAGATATTTCAAAATAATCGTGGTGTGAATTTTAAATTTCTCACTTTTATTTTTCTCTTTTGCTTTTTTCGTCTTTTTTTTTTTATAAATTCAATTCGTCCCGTATAAATTTTGCTTGTTTCTACTTTGTCGTTTGCTGTTGGCGTAGTATTTGCTGGTATTGGTTTTACTTAACTAGTTTATTTATCTTGCTTCAATTGCTTTTTTTTCCCCTTTGGTTTAAGGGTTGTAGTTTTACTGGTCTTGAATTTTCGTTTGGAAATGTTTTCTTTACATTTTTTTTCTTTCTTGTTTTAGAAAATTAGCGATTCAGTTTGCGTTTTATATTAATTGTTAACGCTCGGTACTTTATTGCTCGCAGTTTTCCCTGCGTGAAATTGCCGTCATTTTCTTCACTATAATTTGGGCTTAAGTTTTAAAAGTTTGCTAATTTTTATTTTCTTGTTTCAAGTAATCTTTTTTTTTTTCGATTTGTATTAAAAGTTTACTTCGTTTTTTCTTTCAAATGTCATGTTTATTTGCCTTTTTCGTCTCTATCGTTCTACAATTTAAAACATTATACTATTTTTTCTATGATCTGTCCTTTTTTATAACTTTTTATTTTTATTCTTAGATTTTTTCTTTCTTTCTTACTTTTTATTAGCTTTTTTTTATTCCTTTTATGTGATCTTCTTGTATTTTTCATGGTCTCTATTATTTCTTTAATTTTT
>OY757906.1:83985733-84123233 GCA_963585895.1 Sepioteuthis lessoniana | reverse complement strand
AATAGTTCCAGCCACTCTCTCAATGGAGTTTAGAAAACCCCGACTGTTTCACATGCTGAGGATTAACACCCCATCAAGATAACAGTGAATGTTGATAATGATACAAAGCTGCATCCAATGATGAGGCCCCAGTTCTAAGCTTTAGGGAGTGTAGAATTAAATCTTCATCTCTGTTACATCTAGTTCCACTCTGAACTGAAATGGTAGTACCTATTAAAGTCCATATAGGGGTCAAATAGATGTTTGAAAATATTTAGTATTTGATAGGAATACTTGAAACCCTATAACTGTATGCAAAAATTTTATTATTGTTATATAGGAAGATTAACTTGAAAGCATATAATCGTGTATAAGTTATTGATATTAGAAATTGTTACTGGACGATATGATGGTTTAAACTGATAATGTAATTATCCGTGAATAACCCATACTTTTTCTTCACATTATTAAATTAGGGTGAGTATTATACACAAGAAGTAAATATTAGTTTTTTTTTTAATCCGGCTCCAGGTCGAGTCATACCAAAGATTCAAAAAATTGTACTTGATGTAACCTTGCTTAAAACTCAGCATTTTAAGGTAAGGATCAAGGGTCAAGTGCAGTAATATAGGGAATAGTCTAGCGCCCTCCCCAACCCCTTGGTATAGTAGCTATTGAAAAGGTAGCCTTCGGGTCACCCTCAACTAAAATAATCAACTTGCTTTACTTTAAATGCATCACTATTTTCACGATGGTATGACCGAATGTAAGTTATGTCAATGATCCAAACTAACTAATGTGGAACAAACACTTCAAGTTTTATCAAGATTCATGCGCATTTGTCACAAAAATGCTTGATCCCGTCACACTGGAATGTGTTTTTTGTTTATACATTTTTTCTAAATTTTCCCACGTGCTTGTTTCATTTTTGTAAACATGTCTCTGCCTCTGTATTTGCTTTAAATACAGTGTCATTGTTTTGGATGTTTGTTATTTAATGGCATATCAACCATCTCGGGCTATCTAATGCCAAATTAATCTCTTTTCAGAAGGACAGTAATGGTTCTATTCAATCCATATATGGGAAGATAAGAGGGTTCATACCTTTTCCAAGGGTATTTGACCGAAAGTGAATGCAATAACGCGCCTTGAGTTCGAACTCACGTACTACGATTCCGTAGTCCAGTGATTTAACAATTTCTCAACGAGTACACCCCCGTCAATATTTCGTTTTAAAACATAAGAAAACTGTGTAATTTCATTTATTTTTAGTCCATACGAACCTGATGAAATTTGGAACAAATCTAAAATTTAGTTATAGTTCAATTTAAAAGCGTCGTCAGAGTAATCTGAAACCGATCTTTTTTAGACCTTAGTTTTCTTATGAAGATACCTGTATTACGGAAAAAATGTCAAACATCTTTATATTCAAGTTACTCTTAACGCACTTTTAATCTGAACTGTTGCCACAAAATCCTAAAAAGTCTGCGTGTATTATGAAAACAAGATATTTTTTTAGAATTTCGTAACCCAAATTTAGTAGTGCGTGTTATACAGGAATAACAATAGTATTGACATTAGTTACTAGAGCCATATAATTTCTTGAAAAAGATCAACTATGGCAATAGACAACCCAATAATGCTGTTAAACCAACTAACAGTTTACATGCTAAAAACATGCTAATTAATGTAATCAAATAATCTTGTAATTAAAATCTAAAAATAAATCCCTACTAGCATTGAAAGAGGAAAAGAAATGAAAAGATTACTAATTGCTTCATAAAATGATACCGTAACATTAACGTTGTCATTATTAACGGTAAAATTCAGAAGTGAAAGAAACAACTTCCGTTGTGGATTTTTTACGGAGTTCTCTTCTCTTAGATCGATTATTATAGCCACTTTTTTGTCTTTTTTATCTTTACTTTTTTCAAATAATTGTAATCTAAATTCTATGAACAGGAAATGACTTAACATCAAAGACAGTATTTCAGCAGGGAATGTTAATAACTAAAATAATAACAGTATTTTTTTTATATTAATTAGTAGGATGCGCTCGTGGCGTGGTTGATAACGTTGTAGTAAATGGAGTCGATGATCCATGTTCAAATCCTGGATTTGGCAACTTGCCTTTCACTTCGAGTTAATGCTCTTCGTGAGGTATGAATCCATCCCCTTTCCGTATCTATGGGTAAAAGCGAAGGCAGACTGGGCCCTTAGGTTTGGTACCGCAACCGGTATAAGAGAAGGAAATCTAAATTCAAATCAGATGTAAACTTAAAGATTGACTTTGTGTTATATCTTGCCCGCGGCAGGGGAGATTGGTAAATACATACTAAGTGAATTATTATTCGAACTGCTTCGAATTGAGATCTAAATGATAGCAATCCTCCTCAATATTCGAGGACTTATCTCATTATTTGAATTCCTTTTAAGGCTGCTAACATCTGGATAGTTTCAATTTATGCTCCAAATGTTTGACATTGACCTTTGACTGAGTCGTTGGTCAGTGGTTTCTAGGACAGGATGTTCCAGCAGTGTAAACAAAGTGATTACCGGAAAACAAGCGATACGTGAGTGTAAGCAGCTCACGTGGGTTGACAACCGGAAGTTGGTCACGTGGGTTGACATTCAGAAAGCATTAGCGTTGGGAAAATATATATACACTAGTACCCACGAGAGTTATGATCAGTCACGGACGGTTTGTCACCGGGTCCACTGGAGGCGGGGGTCAAGTGCCCTCCTTGAGTACCTCGGCCATGAAGCAAAAGACGTGCTAAGTGGGGCTCTGAATATGGAATAAACGTGGTTAAGAAGTTATGGGTCAATATAGTAGTCCTCAGTCTGCCTTTGTCTCCCTATATTTGTTTGTCTCTCTCTCGCACTTACGCTAGTTTCGACCCTTATGATAGAAATAAAGATAGAGTTATATTTTTGTAAAGAAAGTGTTACCGTCTCATCATTCCTTCCTTATGGCCATTAATTCCTTCATTATACAACCCAAATCTTTTTAATTTTTTTGCAAGATTTGTTGGTAATGTTATGAATATGTTAATAATAATTGGTACAGTAGTTATCTTGGGAAATTCCCGTAACAAAATGGTTGACCAGCTTGCCCGTGACATTGAGTTAAATCCATTCGAACACCAATCGCCTTATCATGTCTATGTTATACAACTTCCAATTGTTTGTGCCTTTTTTGCGTTAAAAAGATTAATTGAGGCTTTCCCCACCATTCTTTTCCTAACGGCTTTTAATATCATTTGTTAAATTTCAATAATCCACACTTTTTTCTGTTCTTTTCAAATTTTTTTCAATAAAATCTTTTATTTTCTTATTTAACATAATTAACTTTAGGGCAATACGTCTTTATATTACAAATGAATTGTCTTCGTTTCTTCATGCCTCACCCAGGATATCCCATATTAATAGATCTATTTCATAGGTAGAATTATTACTCCTCACAGGACCTTAGATGATATTGATATAAAACCTGACCTTTTGTGCATGATAAAAAAAAGTTATTTTTTTTGTATAACTATTACTATTGCTAAGTCACTTAATCTATATAATTATACCACTCAATTCTAACTTAAAATTCTCCAAACTAATGTGTTGTTCTTGGACTAAGTAATATTTTGTAAAATATTGTCATCACTGACCAACCGACAGGATGTAGCGAAAATAGTGATTGACGGATGGCAAGTCAGAGTTCAAGTTTCGGCAATTCCAACTGTGAGCAAAGCGCAACCAATCATTTCATTGGCTGTGAACAGTCACGTGCGAATTAAGAGAAAGAGAGATAGTTTTTTTGTTTTGATTTGTTTTTTAATTAGGACTTGTGTTTTAGAAACTAAGAGAAACAGATGCTTTTACGAGACAGTCATTAGGGGCAGGCAACTTTTATAACAAAATGTATATTTCTCCCATCACCTAAACACACCACACATTCCTTTATATGTGACCGGTCCAAAAGAACTTGCAAAAATGTGTGTGGGTTTTTGTTTGTCTATTTCTCTCATTAGCAGATCAAGTTACATTATTCTCACCTCTTTCTTTACTACTTCCCTTCATCAACTAATTTTCAAGAGACCAGTCATATTACAATTCACTGATCTCCAAGATAATGAAAAACAGAATATTAAAAAAAGATGTATATTTACTGTATTTATATATGCGTATAGATGATGAGAAAATGAGGGAATATTAAAGATAAATGCTTACATATATTGACATTAAAATGAGTCACCGGATACAACTAAGTAACTACGATCTGATTCAAAATATTCCTATCTACAACAGAGTCCAAAAAGAAAGACACACCTATTTAATAATTTAACGCGTATATCACTAATCAAATAAAAATATTGTGCATATTGTATCAGAACTACAATACTTTCCTATCTGGAGGAATCCCTGTGGTGTGGGGGTTAACGTGTGAGACTTCGACACCGTAGTAACTGAGTTCGAATTCAAGTCATGCTATTACGTTCACTTTCGGGTTCATACCCTTGGAAAAGGTATGAAGTCCGGATGGTTGATAGTTACACTACTGTCCTTCTACAAGGATGGTTTCGGCATTAAATAACCTACGAAGGTTGATGCACATATTAAACAAAGATTGAAAACCAAATGAAGAAATCAATTTTGTATTACTTGTCTTTTTCTTATACTTTTGACAATTTCAAGATTTTTTTTTTTTTTTTTTGCTTTTACCCGACTTCCACTTAGTTCTATTTTATATGTGATATGTATATATCCACCTTAGTTTCACATTCCTCCCTATCATTCTCTCTCCATGTATCAAAGCATCTTTAGATTATTTAGTTGGTTGGTTGGTTTTTTTCAGGGCATATCACCCCTTTTAGGTTATTTAATGTCAAATCCTGTTTACATAAATATATATATACACCCTCTTCCCTTAATTATGTACACTACGTTTTTTGAGTTACAGCTTAAGTCTTTAGTTATTTTAAATTTTGTTTCCGGGTTTTTAAAGGTATAGGATTTATTTTCTATAATTATATTACATATTTTGCATCGTTTATTATTGCATTTGGTAACACCTTGTGTTGTGTTTTCTCCGAATGTTGGAGAGGTGAGTATTATTTTAAGATTGTCAACTCGGGCCCTTAATACAAGGACATCACTTCACAGGGATAATATTAAGATAACAGAAAACAAAAGATTAAATGTATCGAAACACTTGTACGAATGTTGTCCAGGTGAATTTAAAATAATGCCCATATATTAACTAACGACTACATGCTACTTCAAATAAAGGAAAAGAAATTTATGGATAAATTTAAACCAAAGTTGAATAAAACATGAATAATACACACACAAATGGACACAAATATATATATATATATATATATATATATATATATATATAATGAAAATATTCGTAAAAATGATTACCAGTATATTTCAAACCACACTACCACACACAAAAATCTCAAGACACAACTTGACACATACACCGAGAAAAAATTACAGTAAGTAAAATCCGAAATCACCCCAACACACACAGGTATGCACTCAAACAACGTATCGAATATCAAAAGCAAATGGGGGTAAAGCAGATTATGGTAAACACACTCAAAAGAAAGGAGAGGAGCGACCTCCATAAAAACTCATAACCAAATGAAAACCATTCAAACTGCAAGCACGAGTGAGTTGAAGTCTCATTGAGTACCCCATTAACAAGGCCTTGTGCAATTCATGTTCTCTGACGAAAGCAAAAAGCTGAAAACATACACGTATGTATGAACAAAATAAATAAATGAATCCTAAAAAAATAAAAATCTCTTCCTGGATCTTCTCATTTGAAAATATTTCTTTTTCTCCTGGGACCTACAACAAAAAACATCATAAAATGGAGAGAGAGAGAGAGAGAGAGAGAGAGAGAGAGAGAGAGAGAGAGAGAGAGAAGTTCTTCATAAAAATATATCTCAGTCCATTTTCTATAATCTATATCTATATACATGCTCACATTGAAGTAGAGTAAGAGCTATACGTCTATCCAGTTATATCTATTGATTACAATAGATAGATAGATAGATAGATACATACATACATACATACATAGATTGATTGATATTTACATTTTTGTGAGGTTGTTTCTCAGATTCATTTGGTAAACGGCCCTATTGAATACGAATATTTTTAAACAATTCTATTTTACCCACTGATGGGACCCCAATACATAATCAGGGTCAAAGTGGACCAAGGTTTAATCGTAATAAAAGGGTACTCCATATTTCTCAGATCACCGAAATTGGAGACTCACCATCAAATGCAGTTTAGTGTCGTACTCGGGACACCCACTTTTTAGGCTTCTTAGCTCACTGCAGGGGATGATCTCGGAATAGCCGAGAACTACCGAGGTATAACCCTTACATTCAAAGCGGCAAAGCTCTACAATACTCTTCTACGCAACAACAGAGAACCGAAAATTGAGAAAATACGTAGGAAGAACCAAAATAGCTTTCGGAGAAATCCATCTACGACATCACAATTTTGACAATCCGTCGAATTTTAGGTGTAAGTGCAAAAAACCTTAAGGCAACAATATTATTCGTCGTCTTCTCCAAGGCATTTGACTCCATACACAGAGGAACGATAGAGCAATTACTTCTAGCCTACGGCCTCCCTAAAGAAACCGTCGCAGCCATAATGATGGTGTATAAAAACACGAAAGTAAAAGTCCGCTCACCGGATAGAAACACAGACTACTTTGACATTGTAGAAAGTGTGCTAAAAGGAGATACATTAGCCCCATACATGTTTATCATTTGCCTATATTACGCCAATTGAATTAATGAAAGAAAATGGTTTCAAGCTGGCAAAGGAAAGAAGGGGATAGTCCTCACAAATAATTATGGACGCGAACTAAGCTGATGACATAGCGCTTCTGGCATATACATCCGCCAAAGCCAAAACACAGCTACATAGTCTGAAACAGGCAGCTGCCGGCATACGCCTCCATGGCAACACAGACAAGACGGAATACATGTGCTTTAATCAAAGAGGCTACATCTACACACTAAGGGTGGTCCTTTGAAACTAGTGGACAGGTTCGTCTACCTAGGAAGCGGCGTCTCATCAATCGAGAAAAACATCAACACGCGACTAGCAAAGGCATGGACAACTATTGATAGGCTATCGGTCATAAGGAAGTCAGACCTGATCGTTAAAATAAAACGCAGTTTTTTCCAAGCAGTGGTCGTGTCGATAGTGTTATATGGATGCACTACATGGACGCTAACTAAACGTGCAGAGAAAGAGCTTGCCGGCAATTACGCAAGAATAATGAATAAGTCCTGGAGGCAATATACCACCAAAGAGCAACTGCGCGGCCACCTATCACGAAAACTATCCAAGTTAGACGAACCAGATTTGCCGGACACTGTTGGAGAAGTAAGGAAAAACACATAAAAGATATACTCCTGTTGGCCCCTTCACGAGCAATGGCAGGACGACCAGTTAGAATATATATACAACAGCTTTGTGACGATTCAAGATATAGCCTGTAAGACCTGGGAACGATGAACGATAGAGACGGCTGGCGAGAGAGAGTCAGGGATCTGTGCTGACATGATGATATATATATATATATATATATATATATATATATATATATATATATCTTTAAGAAAAAACAACGAAACCAATCACAAAGGATTATAAATTTATTTCCATCCTGTTACGCATTTTTGAAATTTTCAAAAACACGAAAAAAAATTAACAGGACTTCATCAGATCTTTTAGATAAAAAAAAATAGAGTAGACACATAAGAGTGGGAGGGGATAGAAGAGTGGGAGGGGATAGAAGAGGGGTGAAGAGTTACCTCTTCATTAAGCCCACTTCCGTTTTAAATTTAAAATTTCGGTTGGCAATGTAGTAAATTTATTTTAAAACAATTTTTTTTAAACTTAATTTTACATTTAGACTTAAATTACAGATATTTTTAATTAGATTTAAATTTTAATTAATAATCTCACGTAAAGATGCAGTAATAGATATATTAAAACAAAAACAAATATTTAATTTACTTAAATATTTTAAAATTTCAAAAATTTCAAAAATATTTAGAAGGCATTAATCAGTTACATTTTTTATGCGTAGTACATATGTATTATATGCTTTTTCACAATTTTCTTTCTAACAATTTCTTTTATTTATTCTCAAAATTAACTCTAATTCTCAAAATAACTTTATGCTTTTTTAAAAAAAGCTTTATTTGTTTAATTATTTATAGTTTAAATTTGGCCCTATGTCTACACCTAGCTATTAGTTCATTTCTCTTATTTAATAATATTTTGGGCTCAGGAAAAAGCAAAATGTGGATCTTTTCTTCAAGACATAGATTGCACCTACTATCGAAAGATTTTGGGGTACTAGATCTTTTCAATATGGACCATTGAATGTCGGGGGTTAACCCTTTATTTTTTAATCCCCAATAATGTTCTGATAGAGCAGTTTGATTTTTTTTATGCTCATGGGAGAAGGAATATTTATGATTTCCGTACCTAATTTTAAAATTAGATGAAACGCCAATATAATATTTCTTATTACTTATGTCCTCTTTTGGATAAATAATAGCTTGATATACTACGTTATCTAAATTACGCAAACCATCCATTGGACAATATATATATATATATATATATATATATATATATATATTTATATATATATACTTGCCTGAGTGTATTTTTCTTTTTTATCTCGAATGTTTCATGTGTATTTCAATCTTAATTCCTAACATTAAACCACAGTATAATTACTACTGAATAGCTACTTCTCAAATCCCTGTCTGATGATTGTGCACACCTCATGAAGCTTAAAGTTACGAACTTCTAATTGTCATTGGGTGTTTTCATACCTGCTCTGCTGGGTTAGCATCGAACACTTACAAACAAACTTCATTTTTTCGTGTGTGAATGTGTGAGTGTGTGTATGTGTGTGTATGTGTTCGTCGATGTCTGTCTTTCTATGTCTTTGAATCAGGATGGAAAATAAGTTATTTCAATAAACCCATAGCAAAATAATGATATAGATTTTCTTTTATACCACAGGCATTCTTGTAATCCTTTTTTTAATGATAATCTCATTCCTTTCCAATGCACATAATTTGCTGTGTAAAATTAACTGCAAAGACTAAACATAATTCAGTGAAAACTTCATACCAGACGTAAGACAGGGTACATGTCAAGCTAGTGGCTCTCTTATGTACACTCATATATTCAAATATATTTGTGTGCGAGCACGCAAGTGCTTACGTATGTGTATCATTAAATCTTAAAAATATACAGGTACATTTCGAAGACTACTTTCACATTTTCAGCAACATACATCGTATTTTCTACGCCTCCATCTCCCACCTTCTCTCTCTCTCTCTCTCTCTCATTCTTTCTCTCATGTATATTCTTATCTCTCCCGCTCTCTATAGTCATTTTCTGTCCCTCCTTTTTTCTTGCTCTTTTTAAGGCTTTTTCCATTTTTTCCACATCATAAATCTCTCATTCCCCTCTCTTTCTCCCTCTCCCTCTCCTCTCTCTCTCTCTCTCTCTCTCTCGCTTTCTTTCTATCGCTCGCTTGCTCGCTCGCTCTATTCCTCAGTTGAGTTCGATTTCTGTCTCTTTACTTGACTTTATGCATGGTTCTTCTGTGGCTCGTCTTTGAAAACCACTACTTCCCACTCTCAGACCCTCCTAATCTTGGCACTTATAATTTTATTGCAACATTCATCATATTCATTGACAGAGATGATGTCGAGAAGGTTGTGGTCATGTTCCTTGGCAAGTCTATATTTGGCGCCATCCCCATAGTGTAGATGTCGCTGCAGGTCATTTCAGTGACCAAATCCTTACACGACTTTCCGTCACATCACGGCATGCCACCATTATCCCCAAAGTATCAAACTTTTCTCTTATATTTACATGAATTCTTATTCATACGCATGCATATATACATAGGTTACTGTGTTTCTCCTCTCTCTCTCTCTCTCTCTCTCTCTCTCTCTCTCTCTCTCTCTCTCTCTCTCTCTCTGTGTGTTCAGGTGTATTTACAAAACCTTTCTAAGTTTGACAAAAGGCAGAAAAACTGCAAGGACCGAACTCGCAAAAATACCACTCTGCAGGCGCTCTTACACAGTCAATAGACTGTACTCCATGCTAAGGGTAAGATCCCCAGAAAAAATGATTCCTTGGATATGACACTAAACTGCATTCAGTGATGAGGCCCCAGTTCTCAAAATCTAAGGAATGTAGAATATTGATTCATTACCATTATTCCTAGTTTCTTTCTAAGCCCGAAGCAGTAGTACCTGTAAGACTCTCATGTATATGACAAATAGATCTTATAGAAAATCTCCAGCATAGGAAAGGAATGCTTGAAATAATATAACTGTGTGCAAAAAATAATCTATTCTTAAATTTTAAACAGGAATAGTTACTTGAAATTATTATCACTTGAATTTTTTGATTTAGATAAGAATACTTGATATCATATAACTGTCTGCAAACGAAATGATTTTTTAAAAAGGATGCAAAAAAAGAATGGAGCACTGAAAATATTGTGATTATTACAATCAAATATTTACAACTGAATCAAATGTTGACATTAAATCACTCATCAGGAATCAATATGGCATGAAATTAATAAACCAAACTAAAACTGTAGATGTTCTTATTGATTCTTATTTGGCCCCTCATGAAGATAAATAGAACCCAATGGAAACTAGTAATTTACTTATTTTGGCATAGGGCTGGAAGTATAGATTACTCAGTGAGAATTGAACTCACAAATGATAGAACGCTAACTATTTCTCCACGCTGTGATTTCAAAGCAAATAAAGAGTATGTTATGTGAATTAGCATTCAAATTCTTTGTTTCACTAAAGGAGAGGTATTTAATGCAACGTCTATCGTTGAAGCAAATGGAATCAATGACTCGAGTTCAAATCCTGGACAACCCTGTTTGTATTTACTTGGCGTTAATGCACTTAGAAAGGGTATGGATTTATCCTTTATCTGGGTTAGCATTGAACACTTACAACCAATTAGTAAATATTAGAGCAAATTGGGTTCTCAAGTCTTGGTAAAACAATCAATGTAAGGGAAGGAAATCACTGAATTAAAAAGATATATATTCTGCTAAAAAAGTTAACGTGTGGCGTATTCTGATTGTGGAGTTGGATGAGACAAATACTTACTTTTACTGTGTCATAAGCACCGATTTCTCTAGAAGATATTAAAGTCCTAACGATTTTAAACACCAACCAAGTCCTGAAAACTTTGAAAGTAGAACTCATTGTTTTTGCTATGCCATCAGCATATAAAGATAACGCTAATTTTTAAGTATTTTCCGGATATTTTCCCGAAAATTCTTTTAGAAAGTGTATATATATATATATATATATATATATATATATATTAAATAAGTTTCCAGACTTTCATCATATTGGCACTTTTATTTATAGTACACACATGAAACTCTAGTCCCCTTCGAAGTAATCTCCTCCGGCTGCAATACACTTGTTGTACCGTTCCACGACTTCTGGAAGGCATCATGGAAGTCCTCTTGTGTGAGCATGTCAATGACTTTCGTTACAGCCTCTTTCATCTCCGCAATTGTTTCATAACGACAGCCTCTGAGCTTAGGGAATAACCCAAAGTCACAGGGAGCAAGGTCTGTACTACCCATCTTGGTCAAATAGTCTGTGACAAGGATGGAGTTGTTGACTGGTGCATTGTCCTGGTGGAAATGCCACTGACCCGATTCCGACGGAATCTCTTCCTGAATTCCCTTAAAACCTCAACATAGTAACCCTAACCCTTTGGCCAATCAACTCTGGTGTATTGACTTCTTTACTCCTCCCACACCTCTCATCATCCCTCACAGACTCCCAGCCTTCCTTGAATTTCTCATACCACTCAAAAACTGATGTTCGATTCATGCAAGATGGCCCAAAATCAGTCTGAAGCATTCCATACGTTTCTGTAGCATTTTTCCAAGTTTAAAACAGAATTTTTCTGCCTGTCGTTCTTCTAAAGTGCCCTCTCGTCCAGATTGCATTTTTGAGATTCACCAGCTGTGACAATCTGGCTTTAGTATGGTGTATTCCAATTGCTGCTGTAGCCGTTAATTTGAACCTGAAATCATTAAAATTTGTCCGTCATCTCATAAGATGTACAGCAATAACATACTGAATTTTTAAGAGTCTACACCAGTTTTAAATCCCTGTAAAAAAGTTTGTAAACTTATTGAATGCACCACTTATATATATGTATATATATATGTGTGTGTGTGGGGGAGAGAGAGAGAGAGAGAGGAGGGCTTAGATTACGAATATTATTTGTGTATATGCACCTACCTAAAGTATTTAAAAAACTTATGATTTTGCTCAGGTTTTTTTTAGTTTTCGGGAGATTTTTAAGTTTCCTTTTTATAAGCAATAAACAGTTTGCAGCAGCATTGTCCAATTTCTTACAACTCCTCAGTCTGCCTTACCAGCACAAAACAATTGGTTTTGAAAAAACGTTCCATAAATCTTTAACTCATTTTATGACAATCAATGTATATCTTATAGATAGATGATAACATTAAAAAGAGAATTTTCATAGTAACTTCAACAATAGACTGATTCGTTTTGCTTTGTCAATATTATAGACAGCAGCATGTGTGTGCTCTCTTTCTGAGTCATCTCATCAAAATCGAAATTAAATTTGCTAATTTTACTCAGGTCCGAATTTGAACCCCGCATGATTTCTTCCAGAACCATTTCTGTATGAAGTGACTTTTATCAGTTACTCAATCCGTCAAATATGAATATGTTCCTTGGATAAGGAGAATCTCCAAAAATTTATACCTAGCTTCCTAAAATCCATGCTCTATTTAATTTCATGGATAAAGATCCAAAAATGACTTTCATGATTGCTCGAGTTTCATATTTAGCTTACTCTAGCAGAAACGAAGCTCAAGGTTTTATTCCAAATGTTTTGAACAAAGATCGAGGTCACTGATAATTCTATGCAGGACAATTGATTTTAAGCACTGTAATCTCATAAACGTTTAATATTTTTCTATAAGTGTGCATACATGTACAATTTCTTTATACACGTGTTTATTTCCACAGTAATTTACATACACTAATATCTTCATTGGTGATATTCTTCTCTCTATGTTTTTAAAAAAAGTAAACATAATTCACTTATATAGCAAATGGTTGTTGCTTAAGTTATTATTTGGAAATTACAGTAATAATATTTTCAGTAAAATATTTTGCCATTGGAGAAAATCGCTAATTTATTCTAAACATTTTTTTCCAATTCTTATTCAAAATAACTGCCGCGTTTTCATCGGATTAGTTCCTTAATCCTACAGAGATGTTTACCATGATTAAATCGTACTTCTCAATCAACTGCTCTGTATATATCTATATATTTCTCTTTAAATCGTTATCTTTGTATCTATTGTTACCTGACCCTACAAATATTTCTTTCTCTCTCTCTCTCTCTCTCTCTCTCTCTGCTTCTCGCTGGCCTTTCTTTATCTGCGCTAAAGATTATCGGTTTTATCCATTTTTTTCTAGCCTTTTCTTCTTCCTCACATCCACTCTTTATCTTCTATATATTCCATCTCGCTTCATCTATTTATCCATCTAGCTTATATATGTAATTCAATAATCCTATCACACTCTTTCTTCATTTTTCCCCGCCCTTATTCTTTCTGTTTTTGTCTAAATCTTGTTACTCCTTTTTGTTTGACATTTTTTTCTTTCTATCTTTTTTTCTTTCTTCCTTCTGTTTATTTGCTTACTTTCCCAATTGATCCTGAAATTTTTGTGTAACGGAAATCAAAGTTAACTCTATAATTCATTATCTTCTGACAAAGATATTATACTCTGTTCGATATTGATGCCCGTCCAAAGACAAAGTGATTACGGTTGCCATTTATGATTTAGGTGAACATTTTAACCCCTAAAGTAATTTTCTGACGTTAAAAATGATTAAATGTAAGAGCTACTGGCTTGTCGATATACTCATATTTTATACCGTAAAATTTCACTGACATAACGGCACAAAATAAACATATTTAATAGAAAAACTGACCTTGGCTTTAAATATACTGAGACATGAGAAAACTAGACAGGCACCTTTACTTTCGAACCAGAAATTTTATCGGACAATAGAAACAATTTTCTTTGCTCTCTACCGAGAGCCAAATGTTTAATGTAAAGTTACGAAATTTCTTATCATACTCATTGGAAAGATTTCGCTCAAACAAGATTCGGTTCCGCTTTGTTCTTAATAGCATAATGACCTTCGTTGTTTATTTAATGCTAAAGCCAACCTTGTAGAAAAACATTCGTGGTACAATGTAACGCACAGCTGGAGGGATAAGGAGGTTCATAGCTTTTCTAAGGATACTTGTCCGAAAGTGAACCTAATTGGGCGATTGGAGTTCAAACTCGATTACTACTGCAGTCCAAAACGTAAGCCACTACGTCATTGAGCCTACCCCTTTAACCAGATTGTTTTTGGTAGATGATTTACATAGAATCATCATTCTTTGAGGGTTTTCATTTTTCCATTAACTCTTAACAGATAAAATGCAAAATATTTTTTATTCAAAAGCCGAACATTCTAGCTTCATAAAAACATACCACAAGGAAAATGAATCAAATTATTTTGATTAATGGTATATTTTTCTAAATCATGCTGAGAAAGATATTATGGAATAACCCAAAATTGTAGAAAAAATTATGGAAGTCACTGACAGAAAATTACCATCAATACTTAATTGCTCCTCAGGGACATTTTACGAGAGCTTTAATTCGTTCAGTAATGAATTTTAAATTCTACAGCGATATTATTCATCAAAATGTTTCCAAATTTACTGAATGACTGTTAATATATCTTCTTTGGTTGATGGTGCCTTTTCATGACCAGTTTTTTTTTTTAAGATTTCAACCGTAAACTTTCATTTAGATTTTGATCCGAACTATTCACTGGTCATGTCATTGATTTTATTAGTTGTCGACGGCTTTGCATATCAAGGTTTTTGCTCGTATTTGTTTAAGAATGAAAATTACAAGATCATTTCACATTTTTTATGCTCAACATTGGATTATTCCATATATTTTCTTCTGTATGACTCGGAAAAATAAGATTATTACTGCAAATAATGTAATCTTGTTTGTTTCAGGAATATTTCATGAAGCCAAAATATTCTGCTAATAATGAAAAAAATGTTTTGACTTTTATGCTATTAGTTTATTAACTGCAAAGTAGCAAACCTGAGTGAACATCCTCAAAGTAAGATTATTCAATATTTGCCAGAGGTAGCACAACTAGTTACTTATATAGATGCACATATCTACAAATGATGCACTAAAAGTAATAACTCCTGTCCTAATGAGTAGAGTGTTCGTCAATGGTCCGGGAGACCAGGGTTCAATAAATTGTACTTTATGTTGCCTTACTTAACACTCATCATTATAAGGTAAGCATCAATGGTAAAATGAAGCAATCCAGGCAACGGAGTAGCGCCCTCCCCTACACCTTGGTGTGGTAGCTATTGAAAAGGGAGCCTTTGGGTCACCATCGACTAGGGTCGCCAACTTTATTATAACCAGAACTACAACAAATATAGGGAACACTATAAGATCATGGGTCAAAGCAAGATTTATGCTCTAAACACTGCTTTTGTCCAAGTAACCAGCAATATATATGACTTTTTGTCCGTGGTAAACAAGAGCGTGCCAGTGGTGTAATGGTTATCGTCGAAGGAAATGGACACGGCGAAACGAGTTCAAATCCTGGACGAGACTGATTGCATTTCACATGGCACTAATACCCTTGGGAAAGGTATGAATCCAATTATTCTCCCTCCAGCTATGGGTAAATAGTAGGGCAGACTAGGTTCTTCAGCCTTTGTGAGGCAACTAGTCTAGCAGAATGAAAACTCTGAATTCAAACCTGTTAAAGTCCACTTAAAAATTGACCTTGTGTCATATCCTACCCGAGCGGAGGGGTTGGTAAATATGGTAAACAAGAGCCAATTAGCGACAGTTGCTTACAAATCCGGTAGAAGACTTAACCCTGTCATAGAAATAAAAATAGGGTTGATGAGTTCGGGACATAATTATTGTTTCAGATATTTTATGCCAATAATGTACAATTTTATTTACATATTTATTTACGAATTTCTAAATACAAAAAAAAAAGCTACAACACATATTTCTGAACGTAATCCATGGCTAGTCTTGATGCCATTTTTTCAAACAACAATCTGGCATGCTCGTCTACATAGCATGTATATTATGGTTCATGAAACCTCGCGAAAGCAACACACATTTTTCTATTTCTCAACGGATATTAAAATATTTTCAACGTATTATCATTCATGCGTGTTTCGCTGTTTTGAAAACGTGTAATGAATATCGACATGGGTTTAGGGTATGGGTTATGGTTATTTTTAGTAGCTGGGATATGTCTTTTGCGTTTGCATAGAAAAAGTCTCGTGTTAAGATGTAGATACTTCTATGGAAGACATTATGAATTGTGGTTATTAATTTTCTTTACTTCAAACAGGAACAAAAATGTGCGCATAGCTTATTTATTCGCCCTAGCAACTGGGCTACACATATTTTAAACCTTGAACAGAGCGAGATAGCGTAGTTTAAGGTGGGGAAAAAAAGCTTAGTCTATTATTTTTATGTGTGTTTGTGGGACACAAAGATGTCGCTTAACGTGTAGACTTTAATCAATCAGGCTAAATCACATATCACTTTCTCTCATGAGGTGACATCATGCCATTCAATTCTATGTAGTCCTTACAATCACTTTTAATTATCCACATTGTTGATGTTTTCAAGCCGGACTATTACTGACACCTCAAAAATTAGTTTTACAGTTTATCTTCAAATATTCCAAATACACACACACACACACACACACACACACACACACACACACACACACACACACTCTCTCTCTCTCTCTCTCTCCCTCTCTCTCTCTCTCTCTCTCTTTCTCACTTCATCTCGCTGCCTCTTTCTCTTCCTTTTACTCTTAATCCCCCCCACTATCGTTTTCATTCTTTGCTCATTTTCTACCTTTCATCCGAAACATCATCTTAATTTTTCTCTTGTACCTGTACATATATACAATCCTGTTTCCCGTATCCAGTCATCAAATTAATCATTACTGGTACCATAATTTCGTTTGTTCGTGGGGTCGCTACTATTGTACTCTGTCTTGGGCACGAATATCCAAGTGTAGCCATACCCTCTTGAGGGCCTCAACTGGTGTAAATTTAGTATTTTCTTTCTCGGACACTGGTTGATATACCAAGGATAAAGAATCCAGTCAGCCCTACAAATTACCCATAGCTGAAGCGATAATAATTGGATTCTTGTCTTTTCCGCTACGAGAAATGTAAAAAGCCTCGTTCAGAATTTGAACCCTAGCAGCCGCGCCCAATTCTTAAGACGAAATCCTCACGCTACTAGTGCCTTCTCATAATACCCAATACACACAAGTAAAAGGATCGTTGTATCGATATAGGTAAACGATCAACAAAGAAGGCCTGGATAAACAAATTTAAATGACAAAAACCTACTTTGCCTCCTTAAAATACCACATAGATGTTTTAGCAAGTTAGAATCGAACCCATTACACAAAGGAATCAATTTGAGAAGTGAGCTTCTAAAACATCATCCTAAGATAATCGTCCCACTGATCTTTCTGAATCAGAGAGTTGAAAGATGAAATATTTAGACACACTTTCTGGACAATGGCTCCATCATTGCTGCAAGATAAAAGTTGATCGCATCTACCAAGTGCAGATTTTTACGAGTGTAGCAAGTGATATATAGGATAAAATGGTTTTGTATTTGAAAACCTTTTCCATCCAATGCTGATACTGGGTGCCCTGTATCTTTATAGATTAATACAATGCAGAGCTTCCAATTTATATTTGTTTGAATCATAAATTATTTCCTTTTGAGAGGAATAAAATTTACATAAAAAATATATTAACAATGAATTAATTTCAATCAATATTATATTCGCAGTTTTTTTTTAAATCGCCACTTGCCATTATCAGGTAGCTTATTGACTCCTCTAAAGTAAAATTGGGCGAAAATGATGGTAATCACATGGTACAAGGTCTGCAAAATCCTGCGTAATTATTGCTGAATGTCAAACTGTGTTCACATAGAGAAGCACAACGTTTCTCTTGCAGACGAGAACGCGGCCTTTTCTCAGATTTTCATGCACACGTTGCAGCCTTTGACAGAATAAACTTTCATCGACTGCAGTTTAAAAACTCAAAAATGAATAATACCACGGCGATCCCACCATACACATAGCATGACATATCTTCTATGAAGCTCCGCATTTGGGGTAGGCTACAGAGATTCATTCTCATCAATATAGTGGCTTTAGCGTTGAGCATTAAGTAAAGAACATTTTTATGCTTTAAAAGAAGACTTGTCACTCTGGGTATGCGATCTTCTTGATCCTCCCACAAAGTGTACAAATACCCTAAACGCCCAGTGTACTAACTTATCCAATTTTTTTTTTTCAAGTCGCAACGGATTGTGGATTCGGATGTGTTGAGATCAAGTGCTAATTCTCGACTACTTTTGAGCGGATTAAATTCCATCAATTCTCTTAAAGCGTCTTGATTGAGATGCGATGAGTGTCTTGGCCTGGGTTCATCTCTCAATGACGTAAAGCTAGAAGGAAACTTTCGAAACTAGTTTCAGACTGACACCTTCGCCAAAAACTCTACTTATTTTCTTTAATGTTTCTGTAGCGTTTTTTTTTTCTTCTTAGACTCCAACTAAATTTAAACATTCCTTCACAACAGGAGGACTTTTCTAACCAACTATATACAAGAGAAAGAGATATCTACCAGCATATTCAGCGTTCTCCGTCCATCCCAACATGTTTTCCCGTATTACATGGGTCTCTACCAAGAAACTTCTATACATAATTTAAAATTTTCCGAGTCACGTACATTTGAAAAAGCTAGACTTATAGGATTTGAACTTCGTCGAAAACAAGGAATGATTCGAAATCTTTCACGGTAAACAAACGGAACATAAATTCTACACAATATTTTTGATGAATCAAATGACGTAATTCAAAACAACAAACGCTGATTCATTAATCAAACGGCCAACTTTCTTTTTGTTATACAAATTTTCCCTACACTTTTATATTTTACACTTTTTACGCATCCATTTTTGATTTAACATCACTAATATCATACCTCATAGTCCTGATGATGGTTCATTAGAACCGAAACGCTATATTGTCGACTTTGTTTCTCAATAAATTTCTCCTTCTACTTGGATTACCTTCTAATCAATTTTTCTTTACAATATATATATACATATATATATATATATATATATGTGTGTGTGTGTGTGTGCGTGTGTGCATATATATATATATATATATATAAGTGAGAGAGAGAAAGAGAGAAAGAGAGAGAGAAATACGTAGAGAGATATAATTATGGATTGTTCGGTTTTGTTTAATGTTAGCTATTGGTCTACCAACACAGGTGATTTGCTAGTGGAGACTCCTGAAATCTTGTACGTAGCAGACCAGGCTTTTTTGATGATATGATAACAGAAAAGCGGTGTATGAACGTACAAGACATTTTCTTAACAACACACCTCCCGTGTTGAATTTTGAGATTTTTTTTCTTACTGTGGCTGCTTTTCAAAACCCAAGCTTCATAGCTGAAGAAAGAACAATTGGATACATGCATTTTTTGCATTCTCTGCTATCATGCCTTCCTTAATTCTTGTCTTATACAATTTCTTTCTTTCTTTCTTTCTTAATTTCTTAATTTCTTTCTTATTTTATATTCTGTCTCTATCTTTTCTTTTTTTTTTTGTCTCTCAATACCTTGTTCTATTTTCTATTCTTTTATACTGACCGTCTTTATTCTTGTGGCCCTAATCGTTTGATCATACCATAATCCATTGAAAGTATTCAACATTATCCAATGTTCTTCATTCACGTCCAACGCAATGCCTTCCCCAGGTATGGGTGGAATAGTATCACTGCTATTTTTCGAGAAGGATTATATTTATCATAAATGTGTTTCAAAACACTCATGACAAATTTTATCTAGGGAAAAGAATGGCTTTAGCAATAACTAACTCACAAATGGTGATACGTCATTAAACAAAGAAACCAAACCAAACAATGCCTTCGATTTTTTTGTCAATGAAATAACATAAGAAGAATAATCAAATGAAGTGAAATGGATACAGCCTCGTCTAGAATTTGAACTTTGCTCATATATATTTAAAGAATAAGGAAGACATTCAAAGAAACACGACGGTGTATGTTCACAACTTCTCAAAGTAGTTGTTTCAGATATGCATTGACTAATGGGAAATTCCTACTAATCAATACACTGAATGAGAAGGTGACTATTTTCATTAAAATTAATGTTTTGTTCATTGTGGCTTAGGTAAATACAGATTCCGTTTCAAATTTTTCATCATCATCATCATCATCATGTCGTGCCGCCCGCTTGGATATCCCTGACCTTCTCTCGCCACTTTTCCCAACCGTTCATCGCCTCCGGCAGGTCTTCTGGACTACATCCCGTATCTTCATATAGCTGCTGTATGTATGTTCGAGCTGGTCGTCCTGCTTTTGCTCGGCTATAAGTGGGATTCCATAGGAGTACATCACTTATGAGCTCGTCTCTGCCCCTCCAGCAGTGTCCTGCGTGCCTAGTTCGTCTAACTTGGATAATTTTCGTGATGGGAGGCAAGTGGCCGTATAGTTGGTGCTTTGTGGGGTGTTGCCACCAGGACTTGTTTAATATTGCTCGCAACATCCTTGTGTAGTTGCCGTCTAGCTTCTTTTCGAGCCGTTTTGTTAGCGTCCAGGTGGTGCATCCATACAGCAGTATCGACAATAAACCATATTATGTTAGATAACTTAATTTAGTTTAATGACATATTAATACTTAATGGTAATTTAGTGACAAATCATGCTTACATACATATACGTGTGTGTGTGTGTGTAAATAGTTTTTAGGTAACTTTAAACTAGTTAGCACTCATTTGTTTGCACACAGTTAAATAGTTTCAAATATTCCTATTTATTGTTCACACACAATTAAATGGTTTCAGGTCTTCCTATGAAATGTTTGCGCTCAGTTAAATGGTTTCATGTATTGCTATTTATTGTTTGCGCACAGTTAAATTCTTTGAAATATTACTATTTAATATTAATAATTCTATTAATTATTTGAAATTGTTTTGCACCCAAGATGTACATTTATGTGTGTGTGTGTGTGTGTGTGTGTGTGTGTGTGTGTGTGTGTGTGTGTGTGTGTGTGTGTGTGTATGTGTGTGTGTGTGTGTGTGGCTGGTGTTTCCTGAAGTCTTTTAATGTTTCATCTTTTGCTTGGAATCATATTTGCATAAACATAATGCTAACCATTGAAGAATTATGGTAAGCAATGACCTCAGTAATATTTGCTTTAATAATGAAAGTCGATATTAAAATATGGCATCATGCGATCCAAGAATCAAATTTGAGAATAATTGCGTTATTGCACGCCCTTAAATGCTCTGCGTTATTTAATAGAATGGAAATGAGAAGAAAAGCAAGAAATATATTGTGCACAAAAATGTACACACGATTTATCAGACCATAAATTTGTCAAGTCAAAAACTAACTACTTCGAATTAGTAGATAGAAACTAATTACTAGGCGGCACAGTTGGCTGGAGCTGAAGAATACACCGACTGCTTCTCTACAGAGGAGTAATACCACCCCCAACGAGTGTACTGGATATGACGTTAAACAATCTGATGATGAAGCTCCAGTAATGCGGGAGCTTTATAGAAGGCAGAGTAACCTTTCATTACCATCGCTCCAAGGTCCACTCTGGCCCGGAGAGTTTGTACCTGATAGGATTTTATCTATCGATAAAATAGAACTGTTTAACATTTAAACTGCGTACTAATGCTAAATTGAATTATTTGAAATATAAATGTTTGGTCATTTAACATTGTGTAAACAAATGAGTGATGTTTAATTGAATTGTTAGTGATACATAGAAATCTTGGAACAATTTAACTGTGTAAAAACCAATGAGTAATGTTGAATAGAATAATTAATATTAGACAGCAATAATTGAAACCATTTAACTGTGTAGAAGCAATAGCAATACTAGTGTGCAAGCATTTAGTCCTAACTCATTCAAATATCAAATTACTGCCACACTAATCCCTAATGTATCTTGTATATATTTTTAATGTATGCAAACAAATGCTTGATGTTGAATTGTTACATGACAGTCATTTATTTAAAAGTCTATTTAAATGACTTTCATATTAATTCAAATATCTATTTGGATCAATGCGAATATCTATGTGTGTGTCCACAGTGCTAACATCAAAATCTCCATCACGTTAAATCGTTCATACCCACTACCGACGTGCAGTGTACATTATATGTACTAACAAATGATATATAGTACATCTAATTTAAATAATGATTTTAAAAATGACTATCTTGTGTTATTCTTTTGTAATTTTATTGTTTTATTTTCGTATATATATATATATATATATATATATATATATATATATATATATATATATATATGTATGTATATATATATGCAAGAACTAAATTGTGTATGAATTTTATATTAGGGTGAGTTACTGGTATCGATAAAATAGAACTGTTTAACATTTAAACTGCGTACTAATGCTAAATTGAATTATTTGAAATATAAATGTTTGGTCATTTAACATTGTGTAAACAAATGAGTGATGTTTAATTGAATTGTTAGTGATACATAGAAATCTTGGAACAATTTAACTGTGTAAAAACCAATGAGTAATGTTGAATAGAATAATTAATATTAGACAGCAATAATTGAAACCATTTAACTGTGTAGAAGCAATAGCAATACTAGTGTGCAAGCATTTAGTCCTAACTCATTCAAATATCAAATTACTGCCACACTAATCCCTAATGTATCTTGTATATATTTTTAATGTATGCAAACAAATGCTTGATGTTGAATTGTTACATGACAGTCATTTATTTAAAAGTCTATTTAAATGACTTTCATATTAATTCAAATATCTATTTGGATCAATGCGAATATCTATGTGTGTGTCCACAGTGCTAACATCAAAATCTCCATCACGTTAAATCGTTCATACCCACTACCGACGTGCAGTGTACATTATATGTACTAACAAATGATATATAGTACATCTAATTTAAATAATGATTTTAAAAATGACTATCTTGTGTTATTCTTTTGTAATTTTATTGTTTTATTTTCGTATATATATATATATATATATATATATATATATATATGTATATATATATGCAAGAACTAAATTGTGTATGAATTTTATATTAGGGTGAGTTACTGGTAGACAACGGGATACTTTGGGTCAAACTCATGACCCAGAATAAGCTGGTAAGACCTGGATATGATGGCAAAATTTCAGCGTCAGAAGAAAGCATGAGAGAACAAGATAAATGATATTACTGCCATATAACAGATATCTTAACTAAACAAGTCATCCAACAGAAATCTAAGATGAAAACAATAAAAGCCAACCATGTTATTGTAGAAACATACTGTGTTTATAAAACGGCAAATACATCCATTCAATAAATAGTTTTATAAGCAATAAGACATTCAAATTCTAATAAAAATCAAACGATAAAATCAGAGATATTGTTTGGTTTCATTGTTTAATAGTATATCAAACTTCTTTGATCCTGTAATGTCGAAGCTATCCTTTTATAAGAACAGTAGTGTAACTAACTACAATAAAGAATGCATATCTTTCCGAAGAGTATGAATCCGAATACGTAATAACGCCACCGAAGTTCGAACTCACCTACTATAATATTCAATCCAACGCGTTAGGTACTACGCTACGAAGAGTCTTTTAAGTATTATTTACGTTTTAGAATGCTGATGTTACTAGAAACACTATACATAGAAACCTGAGTAAAATTTCAATCTTTGACTTAACATCTAAAGACATAGAATAAGATCATTAAACAATTATAAATTGTTGAGTATTTGCTAGAAGCACTATGTCATTTGCGTAGTCTGCGTCTGTAATAGTTTCTGCGGGGAATCGGCTGCTTCTTGCCTTTTATTAATGTAAAGCCATATTTTTTCATTAGATCTATCGACATTAGAAGTACGTAGTCTAGGCAGATTATGAATAAATATGAGGCTAATTTTTACCCTTGCAGAAGAACAACGTCTCAGAAGTCTGTGTCTTCATATGGTGAGCGAGCTTTTACTTTCATATTCATATAGAGCTTTATTATGGCTGTGACAGTTTTTTGTCGAGACCGTAAGATAGTATTATTTACTCCATCTTTCCTCAATAAATGGAATCAAATGCTTTGACGAACTCTTCGAATAAGAATGTCAACTCGAGGTTTTTTGCAGGAAATCTTTCGATGATTCGACGGATTGTCAGAAACTGTGATGCTGTGGATCGCTTTCTCTAAAAGCCATTTTGATTCTTTCGTGTATTTTCTCAATCTCTGGTCCGATAGGGTTGAGTAGCAAAGTATTTTAAATCTTAGCAGCTATGGAAGTATAAATTATGCTTCAGTAGTTCCTGGCAATTGCGAAGTCAGCTTTCTTGGGGAACATCTACTTCCATCTATTGTGTTATGGTTATATACGGTGTTGCTGTATCAAGGTAGAAAGTCATCGAATTTCCTCATCTTCCATTCTGGAAGTATTTCATCAAAACTGGCAACTTTTCTGTTTTTGATTATAGGTAGTACTATGTCGAGTTTTTTCTTAACTAAACTGTCCTAGTTTGATTTCATTTTTGTTTATTAATAGTTTTCTAGATAGTAACTTTATGGTAGTTTCGAAGCAGATTCTCGAAATGTTCTTTCAATTTCTTGGCTGACAGCCTATAGTTTAGCTTTCGAGGTACTCTTCCTTTTATTAACTTCATTTACTATCTGCCCCGCTATTCGAGATAGTTTGTCTTCAACTGAGTTTCTAATTGTATAGATTTGACCTTGTATGTATTTTATTTGTACTTTTTGACATGCGTTAATTAATTCTCTTTGTGCCTTCTAAAGTTTCTGAGCATTGGCATTAGTTGTTTTCCCTTTATTACGCAGCGATGCTGTTTTCACGTTGTCTCGTTTTTTCCTAACTTCTAATGTCTGCCATGGAACTCTGTTTGGGTCTTAGTTTGGTTGTTTTGCATTCTGCTGCTGCTTCCATGCGGCTGTTGATGAAATTCTCGAACTCCTGATGTTTAGATAGCTTCGGAAGAGCATCGAATTAGTTTCTTCGTGTTATTGTTTATTTATTGCAAATATCTTTATTGTTAAGGACCAGTCATAGTGTTTGATTTTGGTTGTTTGCATCCTAATCCTGCGTAGACTCAAACGTAGTTTTCCTGAATATATATATATATACATATATATATGTGTGTGTGTGTGTGGTATATATATATATATATATATATATATATATATATATATATATATATAAAACTCAGTCAAATGTGCTTGGTGACTCACATTCACACCAATGTGATCATCAAACCAAGAACTTAGAAAAGAAAATAACTGTCACAAGGCCCTTTTGATTCCGCGTCTACGCTAACCAAACAACATGGAGGTTGTGCTATTACGTTCACTTTGGGACAAATACCCTTGAGAAAGGTATGATTAACCGTTATCCTCCTAACCAGCTCATTGGTCTAGTGGGTAGAGTATTTTCCAATCGTAGAGGAGACCTGGATTCAATATCAGGTCGCGTCATACTAAAGACTTTAAAAATGGTACTTGGTACCTCCTTGCTTAACACTCAGCATTATAAGGTATGTATCAAGGGTAAAGTAGAGCAATCCAGGGAAAGGAGAAGCGCCCTCCCCTACACCAATTGAAAAGGGAGGCTTCTGGTCGCTCTCGACTACGGTAGCCAACTTTACTTTACTAACTGTTCTTTTTTAAAGGATGGCTTTGGCATTAAATAAACTACAAAGGTTGATATGCGATTAAACCCAAAAAACAAATCAAACGAAACTAAATATGCTCTATCAACGATAATGAGCAATCTTTATAGATATAGCTAATCATATAACAATATCATTTTAGGGGGATGAGCAAACATTCATTAATTTTTAAGTTTTATATTGCTCAACTGGCTGGTATAGAGAACTTATGAAGTTTTTTGAACGATTTTTTTATTCAATTACAAGTATATATAAAAGTAAAGATGGCGACATAGTCAAGAGCGACCCGATGGCTCCCTTTTCAATAGCTACTGCACCAAAATAAAATGGAGGACGTTACTCCTTTCTACGTACCATATAATGCTGAGTGTTAAGCAAAGGGTTTTCAAGTACCATTTTTGGCGTCTTTAGTATGACACAACCTGGGATAGAACCCCGGTCTTCGGGGTCATCGGTGAACACTCTACACATTAGATTAATCGGCTGGTAAATTTATCCAATCATGAATATATATATTTGAAACATTTATAGATGAAACATTAATAGATCGTATATATTCAGATTATAATAGCATGGACATAGATGAATGATTCTTGGTAACTGTCATTTTATCACAAATATATTTTACACGAATATATAAATGTATATATATATATAATCTCATAAAACTGAAATTAATATTGTTGATGCATACGTAGTCTTAAGATGTGCACCTATTTTGGGGATTAAATGTCTGCAGAAAACATAATTACTCATTTTATACCCTATAATATTACTTTGAGTAATTATCCATAAAGAAAAGTCAAAAGTATACTTTGACAATTCCTTTATGATCCCCTTCAATTTATTTTGTAGAAAGCTATAGAAATATAATTAATCGTGAAAACCAAGCGACACACATTTCACCAGTCTTTGTTCTTTAAAAGAAATTAAATATGCATTGCGTTCAATAATTTCAATGACCAATTATAATGGAAATTGTAGCGAACATTAAAGCATTGTAATGCTATTTCCGTTCGTTTCATGTTCATTGCATAAGAAAAACGATACGCGTCAAATTTTTGAAAATATAGAACAAGTTTGTTATGAGATCTGAACTGAATTTACAATTATTACAGTGACTACGATGTTTAAACGAGGAATTATCATTATGATGATATCTTTTCCGCACAATGTTTGATTTTTAAGCATGCTCTATATTTATTGGTTTGTGCCAGACTAATGTCGCCTCATAAAAAATCTCACCGATTCATAAAAACGAACCTGAAAGGGATCGAATTGATAGAGTTGACCACCTCCTCAAGTGCACCAACTTTAACATGATAAGCTTGTTCTTGTACTCCGAGATTTAGTTAAAAGATTTATGTGATGAAGGGCGCTGGTCCAAGTCATCCACACAAGGCGGAAGTAAGAGCCTGGTATTCTGTGAACCTTGGTATATATAATGGCATGCTTCTTAACCACAACTTCTGACTATTTACCGAATCATCGATGGAGTACGTTAAAAAATCTCAGGAGCATGGATTTTTCCAAAGCATTTGATCCCATACTCAAAGGTAAAAAGAAACAAATACTACTAGTGAACTGTTTCCTAAAATAACCGATAGAGCTATCACGATGCGCAACAAAAACACGAAAGAGATTATTGGCTTCCCTAATAGCGACACCGAATTCTTTAACATTATCACTGGAGACTTGTAAGAAGATACATCAGCGTCATATATGTTTATAATCAGCGAAGACTACGTACGTCGAACATCCATAGTTCTAATAAAACATGTTTTCATGTTTTTAACCAGACGATATCCCATAGAAACTGTAACAGACATAGACTTCGCAGATGATCAAGCGCTTCTCAGAAGTACACCTGCCGAAGCTTAATTTGTACTACAGAGCCTATAGCAAAAAGCAGAAGGCATTGACCTCTATTGGAACACAAATAAAACAATGTTCAAGTGTTTAAGCAAGAAGGAACCATCTCCATTTTTAGTAGCAGGCCTTTAAAATCGGTAGAGATATTCAATACCTCAGAATCAATATCTAATCTACTGGAAGTAATGTCAATATCCATCTAGTGAGGACTAATACCGACAGGGTTATTGATCATATGGATCATATCTGACCTCTCCGATAAAACAAAGTGGGTTTAACTTCCAAGCTGTGGCTTTGTCAATACTGCTATGTGGACGCTCTTGATGGACACTATCGAAACACATGGAGAAATAGCTAAATGATAAGACTGCTACTTGCTGTTTTAAACAAATCCTTACAGCAACACTCTCCAAAATAGTAGCTGTGCGACCACTTACTTCCCATCTCACAAACCATCCAAGTAAGACAAACGAGATGTGTAGGACACTATTGTAGTAGCAAAGACAAATTCATTAGCGAGGTTCTTCTTTAGAGGTCTACTCATTGACGCGGTATTATCGACCGACTAGTAAGGACTTACATCAGCTCTGTGCTGAAACTGGATGCAGTTAGGATTACTTACCGGGAGAAATGGATGATCGGGACGGAGAAAGTAAGTAAGAGTCAAGGAAATTTTTCCTCTCAGAAAGACTTTATGATATATGTGTGCGTGTGCGCGTGTGTGTGTAATAGATTTTGCAAATTTGTCTAATTTTTTTTATTTTGCGATTGAGGTGAGATAAACAAACATTCGTTGTGATTGGAGAGCGATTAAGTAAAAAAACTACGAGACGAATCCTGTTCGTAAAACAGTGGAAAAATTTATTACTCTCGTAATGTCCATTGTCAATTTCTTCTGGATTCTACTGCCTCAAAGACAAAACGGAAACAGAATAATCATGTATTTTCCATTTTGTATTTTCCCTCAGCAGTCAACTTATAGCCATGGTCGACATAGCTGTTAGCACAGATTAAGCGGCACTAAAGTAAGTTTTCATCGATAAATATGAACTGAATTTTTTTTTCTAATTGAAATAGATACCAATCCCAGTTACATCTTATTTTGAATACTCAGTTTTTACGTCCGGTTGGTTTTACCTATTTTTAACCCTAGAATTGTAAGCACCTTAATGTTCATGGTCAGCTCCAGCTGGCTGATAAACATAGCTGAAAATATATCATATATATATTCATCTGAATTCATAGCCATTTCGCTGGGACTTAAAATTCACTGACTGTATCATATGCAAAGCAGGTGCGTAGATTTAAAAAAGAAATAATTGGTATCACATAAATGTGTGCAAAACAGAAAAGCTCATAAGGATCAACTAAACAAAAATGTTAATATAAACGTATATTGAACGCGGTTCCTTAACATCTAGGCATTAAATACCCCTTTGGATATTTCCTTTCGATAGGCCACGTATATAGGTGTTTTATATTGACACTCTATCGAGCCGTCAATCAAGAGATGCACCTGTGTAAATAAGCGGAAGAACAGCGGAAGCAGGTGGCCGTTAAACAATAATATAACGAGGTGCACAGACGGTTCGAGTCAGTTGAATACAAGATGCCGAAGTGAGAGCCAGCGACAGACAGAGGGATTAGGGCCCTCAGTGACCCACGATTGAGCAACCCTAGCCAAGATGAGAAAGAAGAGCTGCCATGGTCAGAAGAACTTGGGTCGATATAGCAGTCTGTCCCTGTCTCCAGCTCATCTCACACACACCACAAACATCACTCTTTCGAGAATAAAGTGTGAGAGATATATTTTTATAAAGAAGTGTGTTCGTTCATTCATTAAAGTTCGTATATTATGTTTGATTATGTTTCTGCTTATATTTGTATTACGGCTATACAACATATGTATCAAAACAGGATATGCACCTGTGCTTTAAGGTAAAAAAAAAAACAAAACAGAGCGGAAATGCCTCTTGAAGTTCGTGGTTGGCATACCAGGAAGAAGTGAGACCACGAAGATTGTGTGGGGAAAGAGAAAGTCTTATAACGACTGAAGATTTTCGACCGAGAGAGAACAAAGGAGCCGGCAGAAGAGTCACAAGACGTCATGCCGTTCAGAGTGCTGGGCTTGTGCCAGACGTCTCAAGGTTGAGAGAGGTATGGGCTGAACGAGACTCGTAAAATGAGGCACTAAGATGATTAAATAGCTCGAGATAATGCTGTGAAGTGTGAAGAAACAGGCTCGTGAAAGTAGAAGAAATGTGAAAAAAGCGGGTATGATTCCAGAAAAAAGAAAAAAGAGTGCCTTGCGAAGACGCTAGAGTTGAAAAACGTATAGAAGCTAAGATCGTAATATGTTTTTAGTCAGCCCTGTACCAGTTTCGCGAAAGAACGAAAAAGAAACGGAGACCACTGAATGTTTTTAGCTGGCTCTGTACCAGTCTTATGAAACAAAAGAAAGAAGAAGCAGTTCACTGAAGAATATGCATCTTACTTTCTTTCTGTGTATATCTTAGGTGTTCCCAACCCTCTCCATTATTCAATTATTTCATACATTTTTTAATACAGAAAATCTAGAATAGAAGATGATTATATCTTTATACATAATTGTTGTCTGTTCATCCTTATATATAACACTCCTAGATGAGTTAAAATAACGTTAAAATCAATCAATCAGCATAACGAATGGAATTTAAACCGCATTGGTTTATGCACACTTAGGTAGTGACATAAACAACCAGTGCTTGGGTTCTAAAGAACAAAGTTAAGTTAGTAAAGATTTACTGCCCATAGCATTATCTATATGTGCTCTTCTAATAATGATCTCAATTCCATAACTTGATGTCACTGATGACGATGTCAGTTTTAACCAAATAGCCATTACAATTTTGACTGGTAAGATAATTATGGAAAATTCAGTTTTCTATGAACTCAAGTCACCCAATTTGTTTTTTTTTTATCAACCGTTGTCTTGTACTCAATAATTATTAGTGGAACAGGGCAGAGAGAGAATAAGATTTGGGATTTTCTTACAAGATAGAGATGGTCTCAAGAGGAATTCAAAATTGCCTTGTTCAGAATGTTTTTTCCTAATTAAAAACAGCTACGCTATCCTCCAATTCTAACAATATATGGATACATACACAAATATATATATATATATATATATATATATATATATATATATATATATATATATATATATATATATATATAGTTTGTTCTATCTATAAATAAAAAGTGCTGAATACCTTTGATAATTTAGTGATTATAAGTTTGTTGGCTCTATGTCTGTGCAATTTTCACAGAATAATGTTTCAGCAATAAACCAGAGTCTCCTGAACAACATAATTTGAATTCCGAATTTTTCATTTTACTTGACCGGTTGCCCTACAAAAACTAGAGATCCTAATCCACCTTACAATTTTAAGCATAGCTGGGAACTATATATATATATATATATATATATATATATATATAATGTGGAAGCAAAATTAGGAATATTCTAGTATAATTGTAAGAAACTCTAGAATCAAATAAGATTAATTCTAATTTAAAAAGATAAGCAATAAAACAAGAAGATAGACACAAAACAGAAAATTTACTCAAAATGGACATAATTTATTTTTTCAATTATTGTTTCAACAGGCCTTCGAAACGATTTGCATGCCTTCAAAATAAATTCTTCAGACATTTTATTCCATTACTCCTCAATAGCAGTCTTAAGCGGACTCATATTTGGATGGGAAATTGCAATTGAATAATTTTCTAAAACGCCCCATATAGCGTAATCAAGGGGCTTAAGGTATGGGTTTAAATCTTGTTTAATTGCTGTCCTCACAGTTTTCTTGTGGACTTTCAATTCATTTGCGTGATTTCTTATTGACGTCGTGGGGTCCTTCTCAATCGCCGTTGCGAGTGCAGTTTAAAAGCCTTCTTTCCGTTTTTTGTTCAATCCTCCACTTCTCCGTTTCCTTAAAAACCTCTTTTTCAGTAAAGATTTTTTTCTTTGCTTTTTATACGCTAGATAAAGAACTTTTGGATTGGTTTTAGCGTTGAGCAAATCATAGATTCAGAATTTTAATGAAAAAATGTGTTTGAATAATAGAACTTTCATGAAAATTATTCAATATTTTGCTTCCGCACCTTATATATATATTAATTAAAATGATATAGACACATAGTTGATGGCACCAGGTGACTGTCTGTTTCTCGCCTATTTGATTATCAGTCTTTGTTGATTCTGTACCTACGCTATTCTCACAAAGATATAAATGCTCTATCACCCAGTAGTCTTTATTAATAAATGTACTCTCTCTCTCTCTCTCTCTCTCTATATATATATATATATATATATATATATGTGTGTGTGCATATATATATATATGTGTATATATATATATATATATATATGCATATATATATATATGTGCATATATATATATATATATGTGCATATATATATATATATATATGTGCATATATATATATATATAGAAAAAATTCACTTTTTTGGCGTCATTATGAATTTATTTCAGGTGTATGATGACCCCCAGTGGATGTTAATCGAAAATATTTCTTAGATGATTTTTTTATTTTTTATTTTTATGTATTTTTTTTTTTTTTTGTGCTCTGCACGTTGAGTTTTGATCTATTCTTAATCCTAAAATAATTTACGTCGATAGCCGTTGGCATTAAGCACTTAAATTGGATACTCCTACCCCCTGGATTTTCTCCTCAGATTATATATATATATATATATATATATATATATATATATATATATAATTTAGACTACCGTAGTAGACGGCACCAGGTGAGTGTCTGTTTCTCGCCTATTTGATGATCAGACCTTGTTGATTTTGTAACTACTATTTTAACGGAGATATAACTGCTTTATCACCGAGGTTAAGTAGTCTTTATTTTTAAATATACCAACTTATATATATGAATTTATGTATATGTAAATCTATAGATATGAAAAAAGCACAAGGTCTTCGGAGAACACTTTTTTTTTTAATGATTTGCCAACTTTAAACATTTCAGTTTTTGACATTAAATTTTTATCTGGGCGTTTGAATATGTGGTGTTTTATCTCCTTAATTTTATTTAGATTATAGAACATACTAAAACATATTTCACACATTTGTTGATTTTTATATTGTCTGATTTACTTCCAATTTCCCATATATACACAAATACATTCTTGCACTGAATGCACTTGTCAAAAAATTAATTATCTTTGAAGGAAGAGTTAATTTTATTCTAAAACTGGCATTAAATAAACTTATTCTAGCGAGTTTTCCAATAGTCGATGCACTTTTAAAATTCCTCAAGATATGGGGTGGCACTACATTGTCATATTTCTTTAAATGTCTTGTCTATCCTAAATCTTCACCTTTACGTGAGTTTTTAGTTTAGAAAAGAACGGAAAGTCGCTCAGTCTAGACAGCAGTCTAGACGTCTATACATTATCACCTTATTACATAAGTTGCTTCGATAGGAACTGTAAATGATGTTCACTTTTGGGAAAGTTATGAAATCCCATATCATTCCTCTTATGAAATGGATTGCGCCAATACTGTCCTTCTACAAAGAAGACTTTGGAATTAAATTACCATACGATGTTTTCTATGACAATATACCAGAAAACCAAAACACATAATAATAACACTATTTCTATTTGAGCTTTGCTTTGTAAAATTGCGTGATAGATAGATAGATAGATTGATAGATAGATCTCTATATATATGTATATTTATGTATACATCATCTGCACTACCAGTCACCCTCAAAATTTTTCATGTGGCATTGTTAAAGAAACAAGTTGAGTACCATGACGTTTTTATTTATTCTGCTAAATACAAGCTTTCTTCAGTAACATTGACATTAGTAAAACCAGATACCTTTGGAAAAAATTAATTTGAAGGCATATTTCATTAGTACTAAGATTAAAAATTCCCAGAACTAAAGTGGATTATACTGTAAGTAGACATCAGGAAACAAGACAAAACAAGACCAAAAGTAGGGCTGGTAAACCAAAAGTGACATGAAAAGCAGGGAACAATTTCATCAGAGTAACCAGGTTGTGTGACAGAACTCTGATTGCTCCAACATCACTGCACAACTGAAACAATATTGTGAAAAAGTGTCAACATCAACTATGTGGAGAAGACTCTGTGAAAGTGGCCTATATGGTAGAATTGTTTTCAAGAAACCACTGTTGAGAAAGCAAAACAATGTTAATAGGCTCGAGTTAACCAAAGTGCACAAAGACTAGACAATACAGCAATAGAATAAAGTCCGTTCAATTAAATCCAAGTTTATGACTTTTATACTATGCAAGCATACACATACATACCTATAAACCAACAATGCAATTAGAAAGAGTTATCAATACGCGTGTAAGAGGTTGATTGATTTCTGGATCGATTTTCATGGCATATAAACTCGTTGAAGGTTATTCTATGCCTAGATGATAGGGAATCACATTCATTATACATTGAATTTTTTTTATTAAATATTTTGTGGTGTTGTTTCTTTAGAGTTTGTGTGTTTGTGTATATGCGCGCACCCGTGTGTGTGTGTGTGTGTGTGTGTGTGTGTGTGTGTGTGTGCGGTTATATGATATTTCTATCTAATTTGCAGTGATGGATTGGTTCAAGAGTTCCCATTTAATATAAATAAATACATGATTTCAAGTCATTATTTAAATTAATCAATTGCCATTTGTTTTATACATAGTAATAGCTTGAAACTACTATTCTTGATACATGGTTATATGGTCTCAAGTATTCTTATCAAATCCAGATAATTTTCAAAGATCAATTTAAACCAATCTTTAGGACCCTAGCAGGTATTACCAGTCTTGATCAGAGTGGACCAGGGAATAATGACCAAGAAAAGGTATCTCATACTTCCTAGTTGATGCAGAACTGGAACTTCAATACCAAATGTAGTTTAGCGCTATGCACAGGACATCTTTTTGGATATGGTCTAACACTTCCTCAGCGTATTCTAATCCCAACAGATAGACTAAGTATTTAGGAGGATGTTTTCTTCATGCACATGTCGATGAACATGTGAATTTTTTTCTATATATATATATATATATATATATGTGTGTGTGTGTGGGTGTGTGTGTGGATGACTATAGAGATATATATACTCCCCTAACCCCACTGGGTTGAGTTCTCTGGCGAAGAAGTAATCGTGTTGCCATTAGCGATTATTGCAAGCCTCTTCGTTTGAATTGAGGTCTCGGCTACCGTTAAACGGATGTATGTAAACAATATTAATTGTGATTCATAACCGTTTAAAATTTACTTCGCAGCTAATATCTCCTCGTAGCTGAATGGTTAGAAGCTTTGGTTTGACGTTTGAGTCAACCGGGTTTCGATCCCAGCTACGAGAAGATACCGTCTAGCCACACTGATGAGTTCTGATAGAACGAAACAGATCTGTCTGTGAATGACGATATATATATATATATATATATATATATATACAAAAACATACTTGAGCCACTTTGCCCATGTATCTATTTTCAGACATGGAGATTTTGTTGAAAAACACCACCACATCACCCCCTAGTTGCCTTTCTCTTTCGCATCACCCACACATTTATATATATATATATAGAGAGAGAGAGAGAGAGAGTGGGGGGGGGTAAAAAAGGAAAAGGTAGAGAAAAAAGTGATTGAAAGTGTGTATGAACACTTAGAATTAATTCATGCTAAGCTTGGGCCAAATGTATGATCATCGCCTAATTAATCAAGTAAAGTGAAACTATTGTTCAGAATATGGCTAATATTTCAGACAATGCGAAATTTCCAATGACGTTACTGACCTGAAGTGCAGCTTCGTTAGTTTGTCCTTCTGTGATGACAATGCCAAGGTCTCCAATATTCTTTGATAATTTAACCTTTTTACCTTTTCCAATTACAGTTGCTTCTTCTTTTTCATCCTTTACATTTTAATTTTCATATTTTATTCCCTTTCATCATGTTTAATCGTCTTTTGAATTTTCATTGCTCACACTTCGATGACGTAGACGAATCTGTTTATTTTCTTTTGTCATCTTTGAAATACATCGAACTTTAATGATGAGTTTTGACGGTCATTTGTCTCGGTTCCTTTCAAATCCAATTAAGAACCTCGGCTTGTCTCACGATAGTCTCGTGCTGTCTCGCATTGATTTACGTTGTCTACTGATTACTTCTACTTCAACTATTCTTTACGTGATCGGAAAACCAAAACTAGCTTATTCTATCTTGTTTTGAAATATATATGCGCCTGACGCTTTGATGCGTAAAAAACATTTGCATTGAGATATGTGATTTTTTTTTAAGATGTGTTGGTTTAAATTTTGGCATTTTTTTTTTTGCAAACACTTTCAAAAAAGTGAAATTACGACAATCGTAGCAATGCAAAATCGCCTCATTGGTTTATATCAACTAACTGAAAGAATGACGAATCCACGATTTAGCGAAAGACATGTAAATGATTTATTCCTTTACATACGCGAGGATCATTAAATAAGTTTCCAGACTTTTTTCGTATGGCCACTTTTATTGATAGTATACACATGAAACTCTAATCCCTTTCGAAATAATCTTCTCCAGCTGCAATGCACTTGTTGTACCGTTCCGACCACTTCTGGAAGGCCCCATGGAAGTCCTCTTGTGTGAGCGTGTCAATGACCTTCGTCACAGCCTCTTTCATCTCCTCAATTGTATCATAACGACAGCCTGTGAGCTTAGGGAATAACCAAAAGTCACAGGGAGCAAGGTTTGGACTATAAGGAGGGTGAGGAACTGTCTTCATGCCCATCTTGGTCAAATAGTCTGTGACAAGGATGGAGTTTTGGACTGGTTCATTGTCATGGTGGAAATGATACTGACCCGATTTGAAGAGTGCTGGCCTTTTCCGACGGAGTCTCTTCCTGAATTCCATTAAAACCTTAACATAATAACCCTAACCCTAACCCCTTGGCTAATCAACTCTGGTGTATTTACTTCCTTACTCCTCCCACACCTCTCATCATCCCTAACAGACTCCCTGCCTTCCTTGAATCTCTTTTGCCACTCAAAAACTGATACTCGATACATGAAAGATGGCTCAAAAGCAGTCTGAAGCATTCCATACGTTTCTGTGGCATTTTTCCAAGTTTAAAACAGGATTTTGTTGCATATCGTTCTTCTAAAGTGCCCTCACATCCAGATTGCATTTTTGAAATTCACCAGCTGTGATAATCAGGCTTTAGTAGGGTGTATTCCTGCTGTAGCTGTTTATTTGAACCTGAAATCATGAAAATTAGTCAGTCATCTCCTAAGCTGTATAGAAATAACTTGGTAAATTTTCAAGAGTCTACGACAATTTTAAATGCCTATGCAAAATAAGTCTGGAAACTTATTGAATTCACCACGTATAATCAAAACAGATTTATTTACTGATCAATTATTTTTATAAAGGATAAAAATTTCACCATGTGTAGGATAATAAAACCCCAAAAGTTTGATAGAATGACGGCTAAATTCAGCAAATATTTCTCTAAACATTTCTCCATAAAAGTAGGACTTAGACTGTAGGTCTACTGTATAAATATATACCTATCTATATAATTTTGTCTTGTTACTTCATATTTAGTTGCAAGCGAAACATTTCGTTTCTCTTAATGATAAACTTGGACATCTCTTCGCAGGCACAAAGGTTGGGCTTATAAAGAAATAATAGTATTACATGGAAGACAAACAAGTGACTTGATCAGAAAGCACCAAAGATGGTTTGTATCGTTTGCAGAACCAAGTGACTTTCCATGGAATTGGAGAAACCTATAAACAATCATAGGAAAATAAAAAATATCCGAACTGATATCTGTAATGTGTATGATATTAGATGTGTTATTTCTGAAAACGGTAAACCTAAAAAGAAGCTTTATCTAAACGATATACCAGGTACATTTAACGAGTATTGTTCGATTTGAAGATTCTTTCACTAAAGGTCAGATTTACGAAGCTGATGTATTGAAGATGGAATTTTCTGACATTAAGTAAGTCTAATGTATCCGTCTTATTCTATTCATTTCCATCAGTGCAGATTTTTACATCACTTTAATAATAATAATAACTACTTTTTTCAGGTCTTCTTCTTCTTCTTCTTAAATATATATATATATGAAGAAGCTAGACGGCAACTACACAAGAATGTTGAGAGCAATATTGAACAAGTCCTGGCGACAACACCCCACAAGACACCAACTATATGGCCACTTGCCTCCCATCACGAAAACTATACAAGTTAGACGAACCAGACACGCAGGACACTGCTGGAGAAGCAAGGACGAGCTTGTAAGTGATGTACTCCTATGGACCCCCACATATGGCCAAGCAAAAGCAGGACGACCAGCTCGAACTTACATACGGCAGCTATGTGAAGACACAGGATGTAACCCTGAAGACCTGCCGGAGGCGATGAATGATAGGGAGAAGTGGCGAGAGATGGTCAGAGATATCCGTGCTGGTGGCACGACATGATGATATATATATATATATATATATTGACTAATAAGGATAGAATGATATTTGGTTGACTTGCATCTAAAAAGTAAGCACAGTTTTAATCCAACAGTCATTTTGATAAATTATATTGACAATATTCAAATAAAATATTTTCTTTATCCATGATCTTCGTCAGATAAAAAAAAAGTCAATTCAAAATCTTCCAATTCTGTACTCTCCTATCCTATTTATTACCCAAATAACTTCCTGAATTGTCTATAAGACGTATGTAATTATTATACGAGTAACAGATCTCAAACACATTCCTGTTTTGTGAAATAGTATGTCGTTATGAGACAATTGAGGAGATGAAAGAAACTGTGACGAAGGTCATTGACACGCTCAAATAAGAGGACTTCCATGGGGCCTTCCAGAAGTTGTTGGAACGGTACAACAAGTGCATTTCATCTGGAGGAGATTACTTCGAAGGGAAAAAGAGTTTCATGTGTGCTCATACGAAAAAAGTCTGGAAATTTATTTAATGATCATCGTATGTATATTAAGTATTTTTATCCGTATTCTTTAAAAAAGTCGAATTGACATAATCAGTAAAGCCCACACGATTAGTGTCTAATAAGAAACCAAAAACAACTTTATTGCTTTATATTCTCTTTACTTTAATAAATAGTAAAAACAAAATGCCTGGTTTGATAATAGAGTCTGCATCAAAAACTTGTGGATGTTTCTATTTAGTTTGGTTTCTTCGTTTAAATAACATATTAACCTTAGCGGGTAACTAAATACCAAAGCTACTCATATAGAAGAAGAGTTGAATTACTATTTAACCTACAACTGGGTTGATAAGGGGGTTCATAACTTTTCCAACGTTATTATTCTGAAACTGAACTTAATAGCTCGATTAGAGATCGAACTCTTTTACTAAGATGACGTAGTCCAGCACGTTAGATTCTACACAACGGTACACCCCCATAAACGTTTACAGAAATCAATGAAAATGGTTTTCTTCAAAATATTATTCTTTATAGTATGATCAGCGGCAACTACTATGTCGGTGAGATCAAATCGACGGATGGGGAGTAAAAAAAAAACAAACCACAATTCGACTTTGAGTGTTAGGACCTTTTCTCGTTTTATTTTCTCCCTTTAAACTGTGTAGTTGAGGAAGCTGAAAAAATAAACCACAGACACCATGCCGTTGGTTCATCGTTCTTTGAGGAAAAGGTCTCTTCTAGTATCTTTGCTTTGTTCTTTCTCTGTTCACTGAAAACGTGTGTCAATAAGCAAACCCAGGTACCAAAAGAAAAAAGGGAACATAATCACGAAATCTGATATATATATATATATATATATATATATATTGGGGTTCAAAGAACACCCTACTCCAGCTTCCGTCTCAGGTGGGGGAACCTTTTAATGATGACCGCCGTTATCATGATAAAGAAGTGATACTGAACTCCATCAGTTCGTGTCTTGGTAACATTTGCTTACACTAGTACACCCACCACCTACTGATACTGTGAGTTGTTTTTCCCCAATTCTAAAAGTCGTTTTAAATTATAGTGTACGTTTTTTATAGAAAAAGTTCTTTCATTTATCGTTTAAAGTTTTCAGGGAGGATTTCAAGTTTTAGAGAAAACGATAGTCCACGGAAGCCAAAGTTCCAGGCTAAGCCGAGGATCATCTAAAATTTAAATTGATTTTTTTGGTCGTTTTGATTGAAAACGATGGTGCCACTCCTATCACTTTGTAAGGCTAATAAAAACTCTCTACAGACTTATTACCAAATCAAAATAGTCTCCAAAAGGATTTCTTAATTTGAAAAAGAGTTTCACACAAAGAACGTTCACTGCTAAACTTTATAAAGAATAAAAAGCTCAAATTATATACATTAATTCATGCTCTTGGGAGCTAAATACTAATCAAGGTGACATGATGATACTTTTTTTATTTAGAAATTTAAATCATCTGCCTTACCATACTTCAGTCGCATGGATGCTTCCTACAGACGCATATACGCACATACATATCAATATTCATACATTTATAAATTGTGCTGAATATCGGTGATAGATCATGTATAAAGAAAGTTGAGTACTTAATGCAATGAGTCATCGGTGTATGGTGACTCAGTTTCTCACCTATGACACATCAGACTATGACTTAGTCTGATGTTGCATGGGTGGGAAACTGACTGTCAATAAGTACCATTAGCTCTGTGTTTTAGCTATGCATATATATATATATATATATATATATATATATATATATATATATATAGCACAATTAGAAGGAAACTCAAGCCTGGTTAAATTGTCATTATAAATGTATTTCTGCGGAGAAAATCATTATATTCTCCGTCTCATCAAATGACTGCACACGTTTAATTTGAGGTTAAAAAACAGCAAATATGGATTCAAGTCAATATGTGTATAGAAAAAAAGGAAAACCTAAATGGATTTAAATTTTCGGGCGAAGGTAAAGGGGGTTAAAACAATAAAGTATTAGAAAAATTAAGAAACCGGAAATAGGGTGTTCCTGTATATAAAGCCATCCTAATTTGAACATATGCTAGATTTTTCCTAGCCTGTAGAATTTTATGAATAATGTAAGCTAGTAAACTAAACGATTATCTTCATATAGTTTTCGTTTAACTTTTTTATAAATATATTAATCCCTCAGCCAATTTGGTCTTAGACTCTTCCTTTCAAGGGCTTCTGGGAGTTTCTGCATATTTATTTATAATTATTTCTAATTTAATTTAATTTTTTATTCCCTACATGCTTAGACTGAGAGCAAATGAATAAAACCCTATGAGTAAGAGACTTTATAAATTATTTTCTTTTTGTAGGACAGAAGGAATTTCATCGTATATATTAACCTGTAAAAGTGTGTTTTCTATACAAGAAATTGTCCAACACACTTAACATCTCGAAAAGGGTAAAAAAGAATTACTTTCATTATCAAGTGTGAATTTATAGGGTGGATGAACATTGTTGAAAGAAATAAAAAATATCAGCTTCCATCTGATTATAGAAGAGACTAAATGTATCATCGACATAGCGATGATGAACTTCTGGTTTTTCAAGACCAGGTAGTTAACCTTTTTCGGGAAAACACATAAAGATATTAGTCTGCGCATAAAAACAGAGTAAGTCTGCTTGATCATATTACCATCAAAACTAAATTCGAAGAAAATTTCAGGAAATGAATGAAAATATTCTCCAGAAGGGAGGAGGTGACACATGACTACGATATAAAACGCTTTGAACTGGAGTGGTAGTACCTTTTATGGACACGTTTATGCATCAAATAGAACTACAATCGTAGTTATGTCACTTAAATTCATTTTATGGTGAGGCCCCAGTCCTGGGGCCTTGGAAAATGTTGAGTACATCTTTATTGCCATCCCACTCTGCTCAACACTGAACAGGAGTGTTAGTAATTATCAGGGTCTAACTATGATATTACCGAAAAAGTTTAACGATTAAACCGTGAGCAAACTAATGACTGATGATAAATTGAATTAATTGTGTTACATAGCTATACTTAAAACTATCAAACCATGTCTAAACAAATGAGTTATAGTAAATAGATTTTGATTTATTAATGTTAGATAGGAATACTTGAAACCACTTAATTGTTTAGTTGGGTTTGTTTGGGTTGGGTTGGTTTCTATGGCACATCAATCATTTTTGGTTATTTAAATGCAGATCCATTTTTATACTTATTAACAGTTCTATTTCAAACAATTCAACTCTGCATACGAAAGCATTTCTATTTCAAAAAACTCAGTTTAACACCAGTACACAGTTTAGTTCTATTTGACCCATACATAGGACCATATCAGGTGCTACCACGAAAGAATTGACCGAGGAGCGAATGCAATGACGGGGTACTCCGCATTCCCCGAAGATCCAGCATTACTGGAATCTCAGCATCAGATTGTTTAGTGTCATAGCCAGGGCACTTGTTGTGGCGGGGTCTTACCCCTCTGCAGAAATGCAGTCGGTGTATTCTACAGCCGACTAGGCAACCATTTAATTGTATGCCAACGAATGATGCCTGGCTTGTTTAAAATATTACCTACAAGCTATTCACTTACAAACGATACATGTCTAATATATATGTATAAATAGGATTTGGCATTAAATAAACTACAAGGGTTGATATGCCATAAACCAAACAACCAACGTATTTAAATGAGCATTTCAATAGGAATTAAAATGAATGGGCAAAGAAGTTAATAGCCAAAAAACAAACTACACATTCAATTGACTAGAATATTATCAATGAACTCCGTAAGAGACACGCAGGGGAAAAAAATGAGATAAATCAAAAGGACACATGGATTTTTCCGTACAATGGTAATATTGTACGAAACTTGCAGACCTGAAAGTGTTTTTAATACAATATATACAGTGATGTTCCAGACCAGGTTGCAATTGTGCAGCTATCCCTTCAGCTACTTCATGCTTTGATTTGTTTGTTTGTTATTTAATGGCATATCAACCTTCTCGGGTAATTTAATGCCAAACCTATCCTTATAAAAGGACAGTTGTGGTATTATTTAACCCATGGATGGGATTATCCTTTATAGCTTTCCAAAGGGTATATTGCCCGAAAGTGAAAGTGAAAGTAGGACTGGAGTTCGATCTCGTGTACTACAATTCCTCTACGAATGCTTTAACCCTTACAACAAAGGGTCACCCTTTTTATACTATGAGGACCTAATCATAGATAATATTGGTCTCAATGGAACACCATATTTATAGGGCTTTGGCAAATCATACTAATGGAAACGAATCGAAGCTTCTGGTCTAATCCAATAAGCAATAGAAGTAGGAAGAGCCCCACGTTTAACCTGCATTAATAGGTTTTGTAATACAGTTTCAATAGATATAGTAAATTCGTGCATATATAACGGGCCTTGTACAAGTTTAGAAATATCTCCTTGGATAAGCATCATTTTATTAAGATAATCTTGATAATCTAGGATGACTACTCCTGAACTTTCATGAGGTTTAGTAATAACCAAAGATTTATGGTCTCTAAGTGATTTAATGGGACGACAACGTTTACTTCTTCACTTAGAGGGGGTGTCATCGGGTGTAATAGTTAAAGCGATGGACTGCGGAATCGTTGTAAGCGAGTTCGTACTCCAGTCACGCTATTACGTTCACTTTCGGGCAAATACCCTTGGGAAAGGTATGAACCCCCTTATCCTCCCAGCTATGGGTTAAATAGTCCCAATGCTGTTCTTCTAGGAGTATGGCTTTGGCATTAAATAACCTACAAAAGTTGATATGCCATTCAATAAAGAAACCGAAACCGAAACTTTCTTCACTTAGATTCAAACTAAAAAGTAGAATTTCCTGCATATTAATATGATGAATAATTGAATTTAGTTTAGAGGTCCGAAAATGTTTAGCAGATTCAGGTTAAAATCTAAATAATTAAGCAAAAATGTCTTCAAACTCTGAATAGATTTCTTTACGTTTAATAGAGGTATTAGGAATACAGTGGTCTAATCCACACTATAGAATAGAAAGTTCTGACGTAGTCAACTGGAATTTTCTTAAAATTCTGATTAATATTAAGATCTGCATTCTAGTTTTTTTTTATCAAAAAGATCTGAAGAAGTCCTGTTAATTTTTTTTCGTGTTTTTGGAAATTTCAAAAATGCCTAACAGGATGGAAATACATTTATAATCCTTTGTGATTGGTTTCGTTTTTTTTTCTTAAAGAAATATATATATATATATATACATATATATATATATATATATATATATATATATATATATATATATATATATTATATTATATTATATTATATTATTTCATAACATAGTTGGTTGTCAGTAAATCACTTTGTGGGTTTGTGTCGATCCAGGTGCAATATATATATATATATATATATATATATATATATATAATGCAAATTAGAAAATTGCATAAAAACCCCTTCATGGTATTACTGTAGAGTGGTTCTATAACCAAATATATCCATATTCATATAATTTATACATTGTACACACACACACACAGACACACACACACATTTATATACATATATATATATATATATATATATAGAGAGAGAGAGAGAGAGAGAGAGACGAGAAAGAGAGAAAGAGAGATAGATAGCGGGAAATGGAAAGAAAGAGAGACATACACACTCTCGTTATGACACTAAACTGTATCAAATAATGATGCTTCAGTTCCCGGGATCTGAATGGTGTGGTATACCACTTCATTGCCACCACTTCCAGTACCATTCTGACCTGAAGTGGTTGTTATTATAAGGGTCACATCAATGGATTAAATACATCTGTTTGAAATTATCCGTATTCTATATGACGGTATCAAAATGAATTCTTAAAATTCTTCACAAAAATGTAAATATGACCGACATTCTCTAATCTCTAAAGACACAAAAATTACAGTTGACGGATGTTCATGCCATTAAAATAAATCAATCAAATCAGATAGATAGATAGATAGATAGAAAGATAGATTTAATTAAGTGTGCGTTGCGTAGACACTTTAACTTTGATGACTATCAGTTTCTCACCAATGTAGTTCATGACTGAGAAATGTTATTACATACGGGAGAAACCGTCACCAACCACAGTTGACTGTGTGTCTTAGCTACTCAGATTTGGATCTACATATGCTTTATCAATAAAAATGAGTAGTATTTCTTTATAAATAGAGCAAAACTACATACCTATGTGGTTAATAATCACACACACACACACACACACACACACATACATGAATTGACGCACACGGCTGGTTTGGTTGGTCTAGTGGTGAGGACCTCGTTATTTCTTCTCACACCCGGCCGTGTGGGCACTTCACAAGTTGAACAAAAATAAACGATTAAATTAGAGAGAGAGAGAGAGAGAGAGAGAAGAAAGAAGGAAGGAAGGAAGGAAGGAAGGAAGGAAGGAAGGAAGGAAAGATAAAGCATGGCTTTAGGGACAGCAATACATAGGAAGACGGTGTCTGTCAACTTTTTGGCACTCTGTGTGTTTGTATGTGTTTAGCAATCATAAGTGCATTGTGAAACTCCCAACGACTACCAAGAATGCTGAATCATATCTAATCATCATTTTCACCAGTCGACGCCCGGTTTCTCACTTGTCATCTCGTCTTCGCTAACCTTTTGCTGCCTTCTGAATCCACGTGACGCTTCTATGCCTGTGTCTCTGCCCTGCTTGTTCTTCTCTCACACTTATAGAGTCCCACTCTTACTGACCAACGTCCTTCGTCTTTTTCCGCCCCTTACTCCAGTCTCACAGGTTCACGCATGCCTAGCTCTTTTTGTGTTCTTCGGGCCAAAATAGACAAAGGAAGAACTCTTCTTTGAACACGAACACACACAAGGACCCACGCACATACATACATATATATACATACACATATAAATACACATTATTTTGCAACATACATACACATACACACACCACACACACACACACACACACACACACACATATATATATATATATATGAGTTGTAGTTATCGTTGTAGGAAATGAACACGTGGACCCGAGTTCAGACACTTGACGATACTGTTTGTATAGGGTGTCTCAGTATACATGGAACCAATGTGACTGCTAATAACTAATAATAATAATGTTGTGTTTTGTTTTGTTTTTGTGTTTCAGATTTGAAAATAGCATGCTTTTACAATTATTAATCCTTGATCACAATGCCTTAGACAAGAAAGGAAAAATAATTTGCGTCACCAGTCATTTGGTAACAAAATCATTCAAAAATGTCACAAAAAAGATGCAATCCATTGATATATCATAATGATTTATTACTGAGACAAGAAACAAAAAAAAATTGCACGTCCAGGAAGCTGATTTAATGACAATTAAAGAAAACCTTGATTTAATGTCTCTAGCTGAAAGGATACATTTTTACTGGACTTATTATGAATGACTCTGTAATAAATCATTATCATATCAATAGGTTGAATCTATTTTGAGACATTGTACTGGACATTGGCATAATGGTTAGAGTGTTCGTCAATGACCAAGGAGACCTGGATTCAATCCCAGATCGCCATGCCAAAGATTCAAAAACTGGGACTTGATACCTCCTTGCTTAACACTCAGCATTATAAGGTATGGATGAAGGGTAAAGTGGGTCAATCCTGGGAAAGGAAAAGTGCCCTCCCCTACACCTCGGTGTAGTAGCTATCGAAAAGGGAGCCTTCAGGTCACCATCGACTATGGTCGCAGACTTTACTTACTTATTTTGAGACACCAAGTATTTCACATTCCGCTAATACGCTTGAGAAAAGAATGAATCTAACTATTCATCCTCCAGCTATTGATAGATAGTAGGACAGGATTGGTTCTTTAGCTTTACTATGGCAACCAATTAGAGAGAATAAAACTTTGAATTCAAACCTATTGAACTCCACTCAAACAACTCACCTTGTGGAAGGAATCGGCTAAATACACACACACACACACACACACACACACATATATATATATATATATATATATATATATATATATAGATAAGGTTGAGTTTAATCTTTCTAATGTTAAAGACTTTGTAATTTGGAAACATCATACGATGAATATTGTTGGATACTTTTTGACCAGTAGGATCCAAGTACTGTAACAAAGATTTTTAAAAAAAATCGTGCAGACCGCAAGGGGGCTTATATTGAAAAATAAATGTCATTTGGTCACATTCCATGAGAGTTTATAAGCCAAGGAACTTTTCAGCCGACCCTCGAATATATATATATATATATATATATATATATATATATATATAATGTATAATACTTTTAATAATTATGATTATTTTTATGATCGTTTTCGTGAAATATTCCCTGTAAGGTGAATTGTTAGGAAATTGTATTGATAATGTTAGACAGTGGGTCAGTGACTGGTGTCTATGGTTGACAAGAAATATTGTAATTCAGATTAACGTGCCGTCTCTTGGAATCAGACACTGTTATATTAATAGAAAGGAAAAAGAAAAACGTCTACTTGGATCATACAGTCAAAGATGAATGTCAAGAATACAGCAAAGTTGTCCATTTCTGGGCATAAACTTCAGGCAGAGCCAATCAGTCAACAGAAACATCTCATTGGCGAGCCGTTTTAAAAGTTCAGTTCTACGGTGTAATTAGTATACAAAAATAATATTATCTCTCTCTCACACACACACACATTCTCTCTCACAGACACACACACACACACATTCTCTCTCTCTCTCTCTCTCTCTCTCTCTCTCTCTCTCTCTCTCTCTCTCTCTCTCTCTCTCACACACACACACACACACACACACACACACGGGTATATATATATATAATGCCGTTTGCTATATTTTGCTATATTTACAAATAAATATTGCTCAATATCGGTGATCATATGAAGATCGAAGTTAAGATATCTATATATATATATATATACATATATATATATATATATATATATATATATATATATATATATATATATATATATAGCGGAAAAGGAAAAAATGACGTGAAAAAAATTGGTGTATTTTTCTGTTTATTATAACGTTTTACCCTATTTTAACTTCATCAGATAATACTTTGTAATAAAATAAGTTTCATCAAAGAAAACAAGCAAATGTTAAAACACTCTACGAGGTTATCATGGTAACATATTTTAGCAGGTCAATCATTTTGATACTTTTAAATGTGGAAAAAAATCAGGGGCTTCGAGGACTCATAAATAGGTTTTGTCAGTGCAACTTCTTGATTTCAAAATGCGTCTACAAAAACATGATACAGGGGAAAGTCCCTGAGGCGTAATAGCTGAAGTGCTGAGCTTGGCCGCAAAGTAATTGTGTTCGAACTCCAGTAGCGTTATTATGTTCACTTTCGGACAAAGACACTTTAAAATGTACCACTGCTGTTCTCTCACAAAGATGGCTTTGTTGATATGAACCCAAACCGAATCAAACTAAACCAGATATAGCTGTAAAAACTGAGATATTATTAGAATATATTTGCCCCACATCGATTTGAAAGAGTCCTCAATTTTAATTCAAATGAGGCTTAAGTATTTCTTCAGAAGTATAACAACAATTTGTGAAAATGTCATGACTCCACTGATATCTCTTTGTATAAAACAAACAAAAAAAGAATGTTATTGTTTTTATTAGATAAGCAAATAAATTTACTGTCATTTTTTATTCAAGTTGTGATGTACAATTTCAGTATGATTTTCAGAGCATGGTAGAGAGTAGTAGGCTGAGACACATGTCACAAGAAGAACTCTGTGTTAATACCGATTTTTAAATCACTTCATCAGCTGACTCCCATTGTATCGCAAAGAGTGTAACAAAACGAATTAGGTTTCACTTAATTTATTTCATCACTTGCCATGCATTAACGTTATAGCAACCAGAATTATCTGCCAACAGAAAATAGTAAAACATTACGTCACCACAATATTCCACAGCCAATCAAAATATTTAGAATCAACCAACAGCTTATTCGCGTTCCAAGTGCGAAATTTAAAATATTTAAAACAAAAAGAAAATATTTTTTCCGTTTGCTGTTGCAAGGTAAATACAACATTTTCTCTATCCTAGTTTAGCTAAATTTCACACCAGCACTCACACATTCCTAATTTATTTTTCTCTTTAAAATACACGCAGACATTTTTCTCTTAATTGGCCTGGACTTTTCTTTTGTGAGAAAACATTTTGTGGTTTGAATGCATTATAAACATTTCATTCATTCTTGTGTACTTATTGTATTACAATATAGAAAACATTGTTTTGTTCAAATATCGGGATTTTTATTGAATTCATGGCTACCTGTGTGCTAACCACATAGTTATGATCCTGAGCTGCCAATTATTTTACGTCCTGGTAATGTGTCAACCCCAACATAGCTAGAACCGGTTTAAAGTGGAGACCCTTGCAACCATGCCAGCCTGTCCTACACCGGCGGTATCACCCATAACCGTGCCTTCAGTCGATGTAGACCAGCTCCCTCTTAATACTCGTTTCGTGAAGCCAAGCCATAATGCCTAGTTACGCGCGTCCTCAGGAATTTTATTTTCGTTCACAACGTTCGCTCTTTTTACGTCATAAGAGAATTCAGAAATATCAATTTAGTTTAGCTAAGTTTTGCATAAGGCAAGAAACCATTTTTGCAGAATATAAATCACTAACAATAGTTAGCTAGCCACAATTTCTGAACCACAATTAATATACTTAGGGTCAACTACCAAGAGAATTTGAACATGAGACAAATATTGTGAACACTTTTGTGCCTTACTTGGTGAACAGAACTCGTTCTGATTCAGTATGCAAAGAGCTTGAAAGAGATTGCATAGAATTTAATGTGTGGGGAGCTAATTTTGGCTTATGCAATCTAGGTTAAAATTTTTCATCATTTCAATATAATCTCGGATGAGTTTTAAGGAGCTTAGAACGAATAACATAGGCTGAATATATCTTTCAAAATGAATCTAAAACGTTTACAGTTCGGTTGGTTGGTTGGATGGATTTTATGACATATCAACCCTTGTAAATTATTTAATGCCAAATCCTTTTCATACATATGCATCTTAAATATATATATGATTTGAAAAAGAATTAATTGTTTGTAACATTTTAAACAAGCCCGAGATCGTTTATTTGCACCCAGTTAAATGTTTTTACGAATTGCGACCCAACAGCAATAATTCTATCGAATATTAATCATTTGCTTTTACACAGTTTAATGATTTTAACTAATACTATATTACACTGATACGTTCTTTTGCATATAGTTAAATGGTTCCAAGCATTGCTATGTAACACTAATAATTCAATTAAAGTCATTTGTTTGCTCATAGTTAAATGGTTTTAAGAATTGCGACACAACACAAATAACACATCTAATATTAATTACATCTTATATTAACACATCGAATATTAACCATTTGCTTTCACACAAATAAATGGTTTTAACTACTACTATATAACAGTAATAATCTTTTTTTTTTTTCATATACTTAAATGGTTTCAAATATTGCTGTGTAACTCTAATAACTCAGTTTAATAGTCATTTGTTTGTACATAGTTAAATTGTTAAATGGTTCTATTTAACCCACAGATAGGACCCTAGAATGTCTACTACTCTGGATCGTAGTGGGCCTTGGGGGTAATGGCAATGAAAGTGTACTCTACGTTACCCTAAAGCTCCAGCACGAGATGCAGTTTAATGTCATACCCTGGACATTAATTTTATTTGACCCATAGATTAGGACCCAAACAGATATTACTTCTCTGTGTCAGAATTGACCATGGAGTAATGGCAATGAACAGGTACTCTACATTCACTCAAAGCTCAGACGCAGTTTAGTATCATTACAAGAACACTCGTTGAGCTTTATAGTTATGCGTAACACTTGACATACTTAGAGAAAATAAGACGTCCAACAAGGATACACACGAGTTTTCTAGGCTTTCAGATCATCCATTAAGAAAAAAATAGCGAACTATTAGTTTATTTACTGCAAAATAAATCTCCCAAATGAACATATACGAAACGTGCTTATACCATAGTTTTGCAATCTGCGTCAACAGTGCCTAAAAAGTGAGATAATTTCTCATTCAATGCTCCATGATTATGGCCTTGCGCCAAACTAAGAAAAAGCGTTGTAAATGAAAATTTTGGGGTTAATTGAACAGATTTTAAGCGCAGTAATTTTGTTTTAAGTTTGTTTTGACCAGGAGTGTTTTTTTACAATTATTTTCAGTGTAAAAGCATATTTACATACAAAATTTTAAAACATCCTACCAAGTTGCACATTTTAACAAAGTAATATGATTTTTATTAATCCAGACCCAGGTTCGAACCCTGTTCATTAAATTTTTAAATACCTTTCATATTGCCAGTGCAGTTACGAATAAATTTCATCTTTCATTATCTTTCAAAATTTCAAGTGCAAGAGGATTGTTTAGAAGACATCACTTTTCAGAAATCGGCAGAGTAAGAAAATGAAACGGGAAATAAGCCTTGAGAATTATGAATACACGTTCTTCCTTGCATATTAACTAAGCTGGCACTATACAAAGGAGTGGATACTGGAATAACTCAAGTATATGAGGCAGTAATCGCCAAATACAATTCTATCCGAGCAGTGTCGCAACTAGACTAATTTTGAATTATCGAATCTGCATCATTGATCGATACATTTTAACGGCATACCTATCTGTCTTGGGTTAGTTCATACCTAGAGGCTAGGAAACTGTTTCCATTGTATTTGTTTGTTTACATAAGTTATGTCGTTGTTTATTAGGATTTTTTTGGTTAGTTTTATTATATCAAGTATTTCCATCTAATACAAAAAATTTACACACAATTGTATGATTTCAAGTATTCCTATCTAATACTAAAATTATCTAGTTTCAAGTAATTATTTCATTTTAATGATAGTCACGAGTTTGCACACGGTTATATGGTTTCAAGTAGTTAATAATAGTAATTTGGTAAAGAAAATGTGTCATACTAACAATAAGAAGCTGGAAAAGAAAATTGACGAAAGGTATAGAACTATCAAATCAAAAAAAAAATCGTAACACTCAAAGAAAAGGAAACTTACAAGTATTAAGAAATGTTATAAGCAGACACCATCAAACACGTAGAGATGAAAGAGAAAATGAAAAAAAAGTATATTAGGAGAACGAGAAAACTAATCGAAACCAAACTTGATAGCAGAAATCTCATCAAAGTTATAAACACCAGGACTGTATCCTTTGAACGATACTCGGGACCATTCTTGAAATAGACGTGAGAAGAACTTCAATGAATGAACCAGGGAATAAGAAAACTAATGACGATATATAATAACTTACATCCCAGAGATGACGTTGACTGACAATATGTGTCATAAAAAGAGGGAGGAACAGGACTCACCAGTATTGAAGACTACATAAAAAAGAACAAAGTAAGACTATTTACTGCGACTAGAAATCACACAAACAACACAAGGATCAACTGAATAAGAAAAACTAGGAAACAGATATGGGAAGAAAAACAACTGTATGGTTATTTCAAACGACAAACAAACCAAATCTCTTGGGCATGATTAAGAAAAAGAAGCCTTATGAGAAAAACTGAATCTTTTCTAATATCAACACAAAATAACGTCATGTGGACCATCTATGTTAAAGCAAAAATAGATAAGACGCAACAAAATAGCAAATGTAGATCCTGTGGTGATATAGAGGAAACTATCAATCACATTATAAACGAATGCAACAAATTCGCATAAAAAAGAGTAAAAGACTACACACAACTCGATAGTGATGTTGATCCACTTGGAATTATACAAGAAATTTCAGTCTGACCATACGAACAAGAGGTATATACTCAAGCCAGAATCTCTCCTAGAGATTGAGACGCACAAAGTTCTCAATGATTTCGATATACAAACTGATTAGTTGATCTCGGCCCGACGACCAGACCAAATGATACTCAACAACAACAACAAAAGTAGAGAACCTGCCAAAAAGTGGACTTTGCCGTCCCAGCAGACCACAAATAATATTAAAAAAGTAAAAAGAGAGATAGATACCTAGACCTTGCCAAAGAACTAAAAGAAACTATGGACAGGAAGATTACAGTGATGCCAATTGTAATTAATCCACTTGGAATAATCCGGAAAGGTTTGTTAAAGGGACTGGAAAAGTGGATACCATCCAAACCATAGCATTATTAAGATGGGCCAGAATACTTAGAAAAGTCCTGAAGACTTCAGTCGACTTGATGTCACGCAAACTCAACTGAAATACTATCTGATAACACTGGTGTGAAAAATCCTCTAGGAATCAAATAATAATAATAAAAATACTAATAATAATAATAAAGTGAAAAGAGAGACAGGTTCTTAACAGAGAACTAAGAAAGCTGTAAAACATGAAGGTGACGGTGATCCCAATGGTGTTCTTGGAACGGTTCCCAAAGACTTGGAAAGAGGTCTGGGAGAGTTGGAAATCGGACGAATCGAGACTATACAATTTACATCATTGTTGGGTTTTGCTAAAATACTGAGAAGAGTTTTAGAGATTTGAGGAGACTTACTCTCATTTAGAATCCCATATAATACAATCAGCGAATGTTGGTGTGAAAAACTCACAAAAATTTAAATAATAATCCGTAGTACACAATTATGGCTTTAAGTTGTTTCAAAAAATACTTTCAATTTTATTTACAGTCATTTTTTGCATGCAGTTTTATGGTTTTAAGTTACTAATAAACCTTAGTACACAATTATAGCTTCAAGTGGTTTTAAGTCATTATTTATATTCAATGACAGTCATTTGTTTGCACAAAATATAAAGCCGACGGTGATACCATTTATAACTGGTGCACTCAAAACAATCCCTAAAGTCTGTGTAAAAGGGACTGGAAGACTTAAAAATCAAACGACAAGTGGAGACCATCCAGACTGGAGCATAATTAAGATAGGCCAGAATATTGAGAATAGTCCTAGTGACTTGTGGAGATTTGCAGTCACTAAAACTCAAATGAAAAATCCGGCCAGATGATCAGACCTAATAATAATCAACAACAAAAAAAGAGAACTTGCAGAATTGTGGATTTTGCTGTACTGGCTGACCATAGAGTAAAACTGAAATAAAAAAATGAAAAGAAGGATAAATATCTTGACCTTACAAGGGAATCGAAAAAAACTGTAGAACATGAAAGTGACTTTTATACCAATTGTAATTGGTGTTCTTGGCACTGTCAGCAAAGGATTATTAAAGGGACTGGAGGACGTGGAAATAAGAGGATGAGAGGTGACCATCCAAACTACAATATTATTGAGATCGGCCAGAATACTGAGAAGTCCTGGAGATTTGAGGAGACTTGCTGTCACTCAAACTTCATTGAAAACTCTCAAGGAGTAAATAATAATAATGCTGTCTCGGCTGACCACAGAATAAAACTGAAAGAATGTGAAAAGAGAGATAAGTACCTCGACCTTGGTAGAGAATTTAAAAAACTATGCAATATGAAGGTGACAATTATACCAAATGTGATTGGTGCTTTTGACACCGTAACTAAAGGATTATTAAAGGGCCTGAAAGATTTGGAAGTTGGCGGCCGAGTGGAGACCATTCAAACAACAGCATTATTGAAAACGGCCAGAATACTGAGAAGAGTCCTGGACACTTGAGGAGACTTGCAGTCACTCAATCTCCAGTGAAAGACCATCAACTTAAACTGATGTGAAAAACTCTAATGAGTAATAATAATAATAATAACAACAGCAAGTGATGGTCATGTGGTGACAAAGAGGAAACGATTAATCAAGTAATTAGTGAAAGTAGCAAATTAGCGCAAAAAGAGTATAAAACTAAACACAACTGGGTGGTGAAGGAGGTTCACAGGGAATTTTGCAAGGGATTAATTTTTGACCATACAACCAAATGGAATATGCACAAACCAGAAACTCTCCAGGAGAATAAAACGCATAAATTCTCTGGAATGTTGACAAAAAAACAGATCACTCCATCTCAGCCAGAAGATATGGCCTAGTGCTTATTAAATAAATAAATAAATAAATGAATAAATGAAATTTAAGAAATAAAAATAAAGGAATTTGCCATTTAGTGGAGTTTGTCGTTCCAACGCATCAAAGAAAGGGAATAAAGAAACAAGTACTTAGATTTTGCCAAAGAACTAAGAAAGCTGTAGAACATGAGAATGACAGTGATATCAATTGTAATTGGTGCGCTTGGAACGTTACCTAAAGGCTTAAAAAAGAGCAGGAAGATTTGGAAATCGGAAGACGAATCGAGACCCTTCAAATTACGATTTTGTTGAGATCGACGAGAATACTGAGAAGAGTCTAGGAGACCTGAGGAGACTTGCTGTCACACTAGTGAAAGACTATCAGTTAACGCTGGTGTGAAGATAAGGAATAAAAGGATAATCCTTCGTAGACAATTATAGCTTCTCGTAACTATTCTGAAACAAATTACTTTTAGTTATCAGGCGTCAAGTATTCTTATAGAATACCATTCATTCTAAAAGAGACATCTATCATGATGCCACAAGTACTGGCACTCCGGTCAGAGTGGACTTGAGAGTAATGGCAATGAAGAGGTACCCCTTTCTCCACAGGTTTCCAGAACTAGAACCTTACCATTCGAAGCAGTTTAGATTCACAATCCAACACCACTTTTTGGGGATATTTTACTCCACAACGAGAGATAAAAACAACTTATTCTAAGCCCAGCCGATAAGGGAGAAAATGTACGAGGGTTTAACCACTAACCCCTTAACCTTTTTGTTGTTCCCTGTGTGAAACAGCCAATGTGTATATACACACATGTATAAACAGGTATAGATATATATATGTGTGTGTGTGTGTGTGTGTGACTGTACGCGCGTACCTCAACTTGTAATTTACTTTTCAATATATTTTCTAAGCGATTGTCTTTGAAAGCTATCGACAAATTCTCTAAGGAATTTCAGTAGAACTTTCATCTACCCCTTTTGTTTGAAGTAAAGACGTAATGTTGTTCAGATAAAGACAAAACAATCGAATAGCATTGTGGGCATGAAAAGAAACGAACTTCACAACCCAATTATTTTTCTTTAAAGCGGTAAGGAAAGAAAAAAGAAAAGGAGGGAGATTTTGTGAGCAAATTAGTGCTTGATTTGGATAATAAACTCGCCAACGTTCCAAGTTGAGATGATGGCGTGTCAGATAATGGATAGCGAACAAGGGCAGCTGCAAAAGAGTCACAACTTGACCTTTTCGTAAGAGAGTAAACAAAGACAACAGCTGATTCTCTATTGATCGTCGACTCACTTACTAAGCAATATTGACATTTTGTCATCTCTTAGAACATCATCGCTAAACATAAGTGGGCCGAGGCTTTTGATGAGAGTATGAAGACAATCAAAAGGATTGGATTTATCATAAAATAGCAAAGAAAACCAACGCATTAATCCACATTGATACTACTCATAATCATCAATGACTTAAAAAATAACTGAAGACGGGGTATTAGAATAATAAACTAAATATATTTCCCTCTTTCTTTGCAAATTCGTAAAGAATATTTTTGGAGAAAAGCGTTTGTTGTGTAACGGTTACTGTCATAGAAAGTTAAGGCCAATTTCACATAGAGCTTATACCCTTAGAAAAGGTATACATCCGACTATTCTGTCTTCAGCTGTATATAAAGAGTAGGATATACTGAGCACTTCAGCCTTGCTTTAGCAACTTGTCAAGGAGAAAGAAAATTCTCCAATCAAACTGTATCTTAAAAATTGACCATGGGTTGCATCCTGTTTGTGAGTAGTAATTGGGTAAATTTGTATACGACTAGTTTGATAGAGTCCTTCCCTGGAAGGCTTGCTTCCTGAGGGAACATTTCCACTTAAAACTACCCTTGTGTCACATTTTGACTGTGTGAGTAGCCAAATAAATGCCACACTGTGCTACTATGTTCATGGGCATATTGTTGGGTATAATGGATAAGGAACAATGTTAGTTGGTCATTGTGAGAGATGTCAATACTTTTGGCCCAGTGTCAAAATAATCTATGAATCAATATACCGACCACAGTCTATTTATACGAGGTGTATACGATAAGTTTCCAGACCTTTTTCGTATGGACACATTTACACGCATGAAACTCAAGTCCCTTTCGAAGTAATCTCCTCCACCTGCAATACACTTGTTGTACCGTTCCAACAACTTCTGGAAGGCTCCATGGAAGTCCTCTTGTGTGAGCATGTCATTGACCTTCGTCACAGCCTCTTTCATCTCCTCAGTTGTCTCATAATGATAGCCTCTGAGCATAGGGAAAACCAAAAGTCACTGGGAGCAAGGTCTGGACTATAGGGAGGCTGAGGAACTGTCTTGATGCCCATCTTGCTCAAATAGTCTGTGACAAGGATGGAATTGAGGACTGGTGTAATGTCCTGGTGGAAATACCACTGACCTAATTTAAAGAGTGTTGGCCTCTTTCGACAGAATCTCTTCCTGAACTCCCTTAAAACCTCAACATAGTAACATTAATCCTAACCCTAACTCTTTGGCCAATCAACTCTGGTGTATTGACTTCCTTACTCCTCCCACACCTCTCATCATCCCACACTGACTTCCTGCATTCCTTGAATCTCTTATACCACCCAAAAACTGATGCTCGATTCATGCAAGATGGTCGAAAAGCAGTCTGAAGCATTCCATGCGTTTCTGTGGCATTTTTTCCAAGTTTAAAACAGAATTTTATTACATATCGTTCTTCTAAAGTGTCTGATTGTATTTTTGAAATTGACCAGCTGTGACAATCAGGCTTTAATAGGGTTTATTGCAATTCCTGCTGTAGCTGTTCATTTGAACCAATAATCATAAAAATTGGTCAGTCATCTCATAAGATGTATAGCAATAAGATACTGAATTTTCAAGAGTCTACGAAAAAAAGTCTGGAACTTATCGTATACACCTCGTATGTTTGTCAGTGTGTCTTTATGTGTTAAATTCTATTAGCAGTCGAGTTATAAAATCTTCTTAGTCTATTCATTATTTTTCTATATATCTATCAACTTTCAATGTTCATTCCAACCTATTTCAGTTTGATCGAACTTCGATTCTCACATGATAACCTATACTTCTGACTTTGTGATACCTTAAGCTAATGTAGGAAATGTAGAGGCTAACTTGATGGATTGTGAAATCGTTGAAAAGTGTTTGAACTCTAAGTACACTATTACTTTCATTTTCGGGCAATAACAGTTTGGGAACTTACGAATCTCCTTATCATCCCCGCCATGATTTAGATAGTACCACTAATCTTCTTTGCCCAGTCGGATGGGGCTGTAGAATACATCGACTGCTTCTCTGCAGAGGGGTAAGACCCCCCCACAACGAGTGTCCTGGATATGACACTAAACAATCTGATGGTGAGGTTCCAGCAATGCTGGAGCTTTGGGGAATGCGGAGTACCCCTTTATTGCCATTGCTTCCAGGTCCACTCTGGCCCAGAGTGGTAGCACCTGATAGGGCCCTATCTATGGGTTAAATAGAACTAACTGCATACTAATGCTAAACTAAATTGTTTGAGTAAACTGAATAGCTTAAAATAGAAATGTTTTTGACAATTAAATCACATTTAAACAGCGTGCTTATGCTTAACTGAATTATTTGAAATAGAATTATTTCTCGACATTAAAACTGTATTTACACTTAACTGAAGTGTCACATATAACTGTTTGAATAGTTTGAAATAGAAATGTTTTTGATCATTAAACTGTGTACTTATGATAAACTGAATTGTTTTAAAAAGAACAGATTATTTACATAAAAATGGATTTGGCATTAAATAACCTACAAACGTTGAAATGCCATAAAACCCAATAAACCAACCAACCAACTAATCTTCTATAAAGGTGGCTTTGGTATTAGATAACTCACCAAAGTTAATATGTCAGAAAAAATAAACTAAATCAAACTAAACTTGTAAACGATTTCAAGTCGTTTGTAAATTCATTTGAACGAACGTGGCATCAGTTAAGTATAGCTCAATTTTTTTTTAAATCGATTTAAAAGTTTGTTTTATCAGCATGCTTATTTTTTGTTTGTTTAAGTGATTTCTTTTGTTTCTTTTTTTGGTGTTATTTTATTCTGTGTTTTTGCTTTTTTTTTTTCTTTATCCTGAAGAGTGGAAATTTTATAATTACCAGAAGAGTGACTAGTTGGACCCAGTACCACCACATATTTCTGGAAGGGCTCAAGAAATATAAAGAATCAAAGTGCAAAATAAACTACCTTCTGGATTAACATGTGGAATAACAATACTTTTCACTCCTCAAGGTCAGTTACTTCTTGGTCGGAATGAGAACCTTTCAGAATCCTCTCGTACGTTATCAGAATCGGACGAAAGTGGTCACCCGTACAATTGTTTAAAGCAAGCAATTTAAAAGGGAATCTGAATTGTTAAATGAAAAAAAGACGAGAAATTTAATTATCAGCAAAAATAGCGTGACTAAAAAAATAACAAAATCAGGCGGTGGTGTTCACTTGAACTTTCTTAAGAAATATGTTGCTTTTACTCAAATAAGAACGAGAGGCGACTGATATAACTAGAGGAAGTGTTTTTTATATCGAAAAGAACCGGACTTAGTGATTTTTTGACGATAACTTTGTATTGTTCGCCTAAAAGACACACACATATACATAGAGAGAGAGAGAGAGGGAGAAGGAGGGAGGGAAAAAAGAGAGAAAGAGAGAGAGGGCATAGAAATCAAAGAAGAACGACAACTACATGTGTTTCCGATTGGTTGACGTGTTATCATCAACGTCTCCTTTCATAGCGTCCGCCTATCACGTGATGCACGGTCGGATGCCTGCATTTCTAATTTCAGAGTCGCCAGGTGGTGAAGAATGAGACGTAATTGGTATTATTTGGGAACAGGGCTTAAACAGCGATGGTATTACTTCAAAAAGCCACAAGTTCTTTGGGACTTTGGCTCAGAAATCAAAAAGTGGGTGAAGAGTAATTTGAATCTGACCTTCCGGCGAGATCTTTATTTATCAAAGAAATTTACTAATTCGTTCATACTATAAGACATAAGAAGTTTTTCTAATGGCATATCAACCTTTTGTGGGTTATTTAATGTTAAAGCCATCTACTTACAACAACGGTAGTCATACTATTTATCCCGTAGCTGTGAGAATAAAGGGGTTCTTGCCTTTCTTAAAGGTATCAGTTCACAAGTGAACATTCTAGCGCGACGTAAGTCTAGACTCGCTTAATTATGTAATTGCAGTTTACCGCGTTAGCCACTACGCCAACATTAATTCTCCCAGTCATACGAAAATCGGTGTTTATACAGACGGTAGCGAAAGATTTTATTTCCTTTCGTTCGAATATTCTTCAATGGATTTAGAGAAATGCTAATTTATCGGATAAACTAATTTTTAAAAAATCGCAGAATAAAAGTAAGATATTAAACAAAAAATATTTCCGGAATATGATACATCTGTAATCTTCAATATTACTGTATGGTTGCACGACTAACAAAACAGATTTGAGAAAAAGCTAGAAAGGAATTACTCAATTACTCTGCGTATTATTTTGAGCAAATTCTGGGAGTAGAACTCCACCAAACAGTAGCTATATGGCCACTTACTTCTCATCTCATAAACCATCAAAGTAAGGAACAAGCTATGCCGGCCACTGTTGAAGGTCTTAGGACGAACTCATAAGTGGCGTTCTCCAATAGACTCCCATACATGGACACACAAGTGTTGGCCACCAGCAAATGTTATATATTGACCCCTGACCGAGCCGTCAATCAAGAGACGCAGGTGTACGTCAAGCAAAAAAATAACCAGGTGCCCGGGGCGGTTCGAGTCAGTTGGAGAGAGGATGCCAGCGTGAGAACCAGTTTGCAAACTAAGGGCTTTGCGGCCCTCAATGATCCACGGTTGAGCAACCAAGCCAAGATGAGGAAGAAGTGCTGCTATTGTCGAAGAAGAACTTGGGGTCAATATAGCAGTCTGTCCCCGTTTCCAACTCATCTCTCACACACAACCAACATCACCCTGTCTAGAATAAAGTGTGAGAGATTATATTTTTATTAAGAAGTGTGTTCGTTCGTTCATTGAAGTTCGTATATTATGTTTGATTGTGTTTCTGCTTATATTTGTATATGTATACGTGCTGTTGTATTACGGGTAAACAAAACAAATACTTGCATTTATTAGCTCTTAGGGGACACTGTTTGAAAGGGGGGATTGCGTGAGAGCATCAAATGAAATCCTTGATGGTGACACGTTTTAATGGGGATGATGATGATAAAAGCAATGGCCTTTTATTACCCTTCATTATATTCCCCTCTGAAACTTGAACTGCCTGGGTGGAATCTGACAGGCCAAAGTGATACAATAAATAAAGGTAGTGAGATAACTTTACTAAACGGTAATAATCTGTAGTCGTTTTTAAAATTCCCGGATACTTTTTGAGAGAATGCGAGAGAGATGTCAAGATAAGTATGAATCTATTATCTCAACTTAATTCGGACGAAAAAAAAATTCTCTTCTGGCGTGTCATTCCGATTAAGGAATTTTTTTAAATGTCAAAAATTAACATTCTTTGAATCTTAGAAAATAAAGAGAATTTCCTTTCAGTTATGTTTGTTTACAGCACGTTTAGGTTAGAGGTTGAAGGCTTTTCTGGATGTATCCAAGATTTTCCTGGTTTGGTATTTTTGCTAGAACTCCATTTTTTCACGGGAAATAAGAAGTTAGTTCACATATTTTTGTGTGCGTGTCGAGCAAGAAACGAAAGAAAACGCTGCTGATATTTGTTTGCATAACTTAATGAAGGTCATAATTCCCCATCTGCTGACTTTTATCTAAAGGTTGTTTATGATTTACTATACAGAACTTGTGTAATATTACGGACTGACGCTGCCGTCAATCAGTGAAGGTGTCGCGAGACTAGCGCGTGCGGGCAGAATGACCTGCAAAGTTAGACGTGATTTTAAAATAATCACAGATGAACTATCACGTGTTTCACTGGTGACATCGAACATGTGAATTCAACCACATAGAAAACTCCTTCCTCAACCTTCTGTACCCCAAATCTTTTATACACTTTGCTAAATCTAAAGCTCTCAAAATCCACAATAAGAATCAACCTCGAACTATTGCCAACTAACAATCTTATATAACTACCCCCCTCTAGATTCATAACTTTGCCTAACAATTCGTCTTCCAACAACATAACCATCATCATCATCATCATCATCATCATCATCATGTCGTGCCGCTGGCACGAATATCCCTGACCCTTTCTCGCCATTTCCCCGAATCTTCCGGGCTACATCCCGTATCCTCACGTAGCTGCAATATGTATGTTCGAGCTGGTCTTCCAACTTTTGCTCGGCGATATGTGGGGGTCAATAGGAGTACATCACTTATGAGCTCGTCCCTGCTTCTCCTGCAGTGTTCTGCATGTCTTGTTTAACTAACTTGGATAGTTTTTGTGATGGGAGGTAGGTGACCGTATAGTTGGTGCTTTGCGGGGTGTTGCCTCCAGGAATTGTTCAATATTGCTCAGAGCATTCTTGTGTAATTGCAGTCTAGCTTTTTCTCCAGTGGTTTTGTTAGTGTCCACGTAGTGCATCCATATAGCAGTATCGACACGACCGCGGCTTGGAAGAAATTGCGTTTTATTTTATCGGTCAGGTCTGACTTCCATATGATCGATAGCTTAAACAACTTAAATAAACTCGATATTAAAACTATCTCTTTACCCTCTAAAACGATCCGCGATTTAGTACACTCTAGCCCTCAATGCAACATATTTTCAGACGTTTATTGTAAGAATTGTAAAAAAATATATTGGTGAAACATCTCGGAACCATCACGTCGCTTAAAAGAGCACAAAAGAGACATTAGAATTGATAACTATGCACTATTTCAACACATTTCTCAATCTAATTATAACTTCGATTTCAATTCTGCAAAGATGCTCATTTATATTTATCATAAAACACTAAGGCGAATTTTCGAGGCCGGTGCTATTTCCGTAAATCTGTAATTCCGTAAATACTCATCCAGGCTTTTATAATATTTCTTTTTACTTGAGCAAATCCATTTTAAATAGCTACAACATATTCCATCTTTCGTTAATATAATCCACATATACCATAATTTTATACTATCTTTTTTCCTTTTTGTCTTTTTTTCTTTTTTTTTTTTCTTCCTCCCTTTGATTCGAAATCTTTCTCGATAAACAAACAAAACATAAATTCTATACAATATTTCTAATAATTCAGATGATGTAATTTAAAAAAAACAAACAAATGCTGATTCACTAATTAAACGGCCAACTTTTTTTGTTAAACAAATTTTCCCTGGTTTTTGTATTTTGTACTTTTAAGCATCCATCTTTGATTTAACATCACTAATACCATCATCACAGTCCTGATGAAGGTTCATTCGAACCGAAACGCTATAGTGTCGACTTTGGTTCTCAATAAGTTTCTCCTTCCTCTTGGATTACCTTATTGTCATTTTTCTCTATATAGATAGATGGCTTGATACTCGTGTGTAGGTGACATTTAACAACTAAGTATGGTAGGGTCAGTCTATACATAAATAATATCTTGAAACATTGAAATTAAAACCAAATAAGAAAGATTACAAGCAACCCGAGTTTTTAGAAATGAAAAAAGTAAATTGACAATAAATCAAAGGTCACCTATATATCTATGTAAGTGATTGACGTATATTTGATTGGTAGATAAATAGATTTGCTTTCGAATTTTCTGGTTATTTTAAAGCATTTTGATCCTATTTTTACTAGATTGTCTGTTTTCTAAAACAAACTGAAAGATAGATAAATAGATAGATAGATAGAGACAGAGAGACAGAGAGAGACAGAGAGAAGGGTCGGTAAAATATCTAAGCCTCACCAGAAAGAATACCATAGGTGAATATTTTTTGTGGCAACGCAAAAATATTCACCTATGCTCTTCTTTCTGGTTGCGGCTAAGAATTTTTTGAATGACTATCGGACCTAGATAGATAGATAGATAGATAGATAGATAGGCTTTCTTTCGCATTTTCAAGTTAATTGTCAAGTTTAGTCCTTTTTTTTTCTTTTGAGGATGTAGTATAATATTGCTACATTGTATAACTTCATAATAAAAATAAAAATAAAAATTTACGTATTTTTCTGGTGAATTATGTAAATAATTTGTTACAGGGAAAAAAAAGAGAATGTACAGTCACAGATATAGTTATTATCACAGAGGGTAGGCCTTTGTGCCAAGAAAGAAAACATACTGAATTTATTTTTATTTCCAATGAAAACAACGTGTAGGGATTGTAACATAGAAAACAATAAAAAGGACGGGGGAAATTATCATAAAATTATATTCGCCGTTCCTGACTACCTTTCTATTTACCTATCTCTCCTTGATCTCAATATTTTCCAATTTTAGCGTACATATGTTTAGATTCCTTATGTACTGAAAAACCAGGTATCGTTTCGAGTGTTTCTGAATATTCTAATTTTTAATGTATGCTTTTGTGATTTCTCTCTCATTTCGTTTTTCTCGTTCGTATAATCGGTGTGCTCATTAGATTTGTGATTTCTTCTTTTCATATAATCTACTTCAATAAAAAAAATAATATCACGGAAGATTTTGACATTCCAACGCAACCTTTGTGGCTGTTTCTCAAAATTTATTCTGTTTTTTTTTTCATAGTTTCTCAAGCTGATTTTATTTTCAAATTCGTTTCAATGTTTTATTTGTTTTTCTACTCCATCACAGCTGACTTGAATCTTGGTTCTTATCATACTCTGTTGCCAAAAGTTTCAAGGCTCGGATACGAGTCACAATAGTAGTCAATTGATCAATTGATATGAACGACAAGACGCGAACTTCCGTTTGCTTTGAAAGAATCGGATCAAGATAGTCCTTAATTTTGGAATTGAAATCATATGATTGATTGATTTTTATATCATATCAACACGTCTGGGGTTATTGTATGAATGAAGGTTAGAAAATCGTGTTTACCGTATGTTTTTTTTTCTTTGTTTTGTTTATTATCTGTTTTGATGCTTTGTTTTAACGATATGTCAAAATACTCTGTTAATAATTACTTTTATGTTACTGATTATGTTAACGCTTACAATTCTTAGCGTAGTTTTATTTCTCTCAAAAAGGACAAAATGTCATCCAATTTTTAAAGAGGTCCTCAAATTGTTTGTGTTGAGAAAACGTTGTATGATTACAGCTAAAACTCCTCATTCTATGTTGAAGTGTGTAAGTTGTTTGATATGTGACACTGAAACTGTTCTCCTTGTTTTAGTATAAAGGAGCGCACAAAAGCCTTATATGACCAACGCTTGATTGGCATAGAGTAATGTGTTAATTTAGGATTTCCATTCTCCTAACGTAGGAGTTATCATAAAGAGTTTATTGTGTATATTGTTATTCCAACGTTGTTGCCATTTTGTATAAAGAATTTGTTGATTTTGGTTTTCACGTCAGTATATGGAATTTTCACTTTGGCGGGGGCCATATCTAAAGCAGATTTTTATAAAAGTCATATGAGCATTTCAAATAGAAGAATATCATATTCTTTAATCCTAAATGAAAAAAAAATGTGTTTTTATTTAGATTATACGCCGAAGAAATTGTTTATATAATCATACAATTTTGACGTCAAACCACTGTCATCTCGTTTGATACTGGGAGCTTTAGAAAACCACCCACAATTTGGATTGTCACTTTTGTGGTGCGAGTGAATTTAGAAAACTGGTAATAGTAGCTCGATCTAGCAAAATGTCATACCATTGTTTTTTCAGATACGATAATAGCTTAAACCGGTGCACACTGTGCGTTTGAAGTTGCGACGTTTTTTTTAAGACTGGCGATTCTCCAAATCCTACACGCAAAGTATCTATGCCCATTTCACGCTGGAAAGATGTTGTTCTTGAAAGAATTCCCAACCCATAACAGTATAAATGTTCTATCGAAAACAGCATCATTTCGACGTAACATGAAATGAGTAAGAAATTCTGTATGTTTAGAAATTATATATTATGTAGTCTTAAAAACATTTCAATCGCAAAAGCATAGAATGTACGATTCCGAACCATCATAGTAACTGGTCATATGAAAAAATGGTTGGACATCAGCAACATGGAGATACTATTACCACTTGACTAAGTTAACTGACCGACTCAGTATAAACGTGGCAACATTTAGGCGCTTGCATTCTCGTATATTTTTTTTTAGGTATTTGTTTATATAATCTATAATCCGAGAATATCCGACTGAACATTTTTTTCAATTCACATAAGTAGTTGGTTCTCATTTCATAATCCATACGCAGATATTATCTTGTATTAAATAGGTGTTTCAATTTAATTCGTCATTGAAACGTCTATGTCTTTTTGAGTGAACCAAAATATATGTCTTTATGTACTACAAGGGACAAGGAGAGGAGCCACTCTAAGGATAATGGTCTTTGTCATAGAAAATCAATTGCTGGCCCATGTTCAAATCCTGGACGAGGTGGTTTACGTTTCACATCACGGTAAAGCCCTTGGGAAAAGGCATGAATCCATATGTTCTCCATCCAGCTATGGGATAACAGCAAGTTTGTTTCAGTTAACCTTACTTTACCAACCATTCTATGAGAAGGAAAACTGAATTCTTACTCGGAAGGGTTGGCTAAATATATAGCTGATAAAGGGATTTAACTCTTTGTTGTATAGTGGCTCGTACCACGTGACTTCCGGTATCGCAGGGATATAAAAGACACCGTCTTTCTTAAGCACGAGTGTTCTGCATGATCTCAGCTAGTAGTAAGACCAACTTTGGACATAACACCTTCAGCGAGAGACTTATAATATTTGTTGAACTGTACCACTTCAGTTAATAAATTATCAACTCTTTATTTCACTGTGTATCTCTTCCTTACCACAATACAGCACTCTTTAAACAAAGCCTCTATCCAATAAGCCATATATATATATATATATATATATATATATATATAAGTAACCGATTAGATATAAATTCGAATAAGACCGGAGAATAAAACAGTCGAAACTTTGTTACTATCATACTAACTATGATAGGGCAGTGGTCAAAGTCTATCAATATATGTTAATGATAATTACTCATTTCAGAAATTCACTCATATATATTGTTCATACGACATTGCAAGATGGTTGCCAGTACCATAGGTCAGTAGGAAAAAAAGGTATTTTCCTGCCCTCAAGAGTAATATGGTTTGTTTAACGAGAAACGAACTCAAGCGTGGATGCGTGAGCAAGGATTTAAACACCACTACTTGTCTCACGCAGGTATCAGACTGCTATAACCCTCGGTGTTGGTGCAATGGGGAAGATTCAGTGTGGTGTTGCGGGGTATAGGTGAAAGTTAGCGAAGACAAAGATGAAACGATTTTCACATAAGGAAACAGAAAATGTCGGACCCGGGTACACAGAAAAATAACATTCACTCTATTATTCAAGTCGCAATTTCCCTTTGCACCAGTCTCAAAAACAGAGAGACACGAAGTGGTATCCTCAAATCGATGAGGGAAAATCCATTGTTTGACAAATCGAAGCCCATCCTCATGGGTGGGGTGGTTTCGCAAGGTCCCAAATTTAAGTCGCTACTTGTCTCACTGCAAGTAGTTAACCCTTTGATTCTTAAGATAAAATTTTTGCGTGACATTGTCTTTCGCCTACCACGAGAGAAATGATGATTAACTCTTTGTTCTTAATTACACAACCACGCACCTAGCCTACTGATAGTGGAGGCGTCCAATTTAAATCAACTACAGATTTAGAATACTCGGAGTGAAACTCTCCCTTTTTAATAGCTCTAAGCTTCAGAGAGATGAACATCTACAGGGGAAAATAGTTTTTGGTACATTCGTTAACTTTCAAGGTAAAGAAATGTAATTCTTATTGTTACAGAAAAAAGTTATTTAACAGAATACAGAGAAAAAGAAGAGATGGAGAAAAGGTTTTCCTATATAAGATGGAGAGAAAATAATTGATTGAAAGATTCCAATGGAGGTGCCCGTGGTGTAATTGTTATCGTCGTAGAAAATGGACATGGTGACACGATTTCAAATCATGGATGAGGCTGATTGCATTTTCATATAGCACTAATACCCTAGGGAAAGGCATGAATCCAATTATTCTCCCTCCAGCTATAGGTAAATAGTAGGGCAGACTAGGTTCTTCAGCCTTGATGAGGCAACTAGTCTATGAGAAAGAAAACTCTGAATTCAAACCTGGTAAACTCCGGTTAAAAATTGACATTGTCATATCCTGCACGAGCGGAGGGGTTGGTAAATATGAAAGATTCTAATGATATGTCAACCTGACCGGGGTTATTTTATGTCTTGAGGTTAGGGAATTGTGTTCATTGTACATTTATAGTAATTTTTATGTATCTTCTTAAATTTCTGCGCACATAATACTTTGATGAATGACATGAAATATTCCTACCTAATACAAAGAATTTCAAATAGAAGTATCTGAGCCATACATGAGACCCTAACTGGAACTACCTCTCCTGGTCAGAGTGTAAATTGGACTAATGGCAATCAAAGTATACTCCACACAATGTAAAGCTCCAGAACTGAAGCCTCACCACCGGATGCAATTTAGTAACATGCCCAGAACACTCCTTGAGGTAGGGTTATTACTCTTCTGTAAGAAGTAGAGTCACCGTATTCTTAGCCTCTCTAGCAGGGTAAACAAAGGAAAAGAAATAAATAAGTCTCTAGAGGGCAATTTTTTCTCAGTGAAACTTTTCGTATTTTCCTATGTAAAATCTGGTGAATACCAAGGTTTTGCTGTTCGGCGGAAATATAGCTATTTCTTACTTTACTATTGAACATTGTGCTTCTTATAAAATACCATAGTTTTCAGTCTTTTATTTCTTTTTATTTTCGGATATTTTTTTTAAATTCTCCAAAGCTTTGAACCTTTCTTTCTGAAATCGATACATATAAGTTACATTTTCCCTGTTCTGGGATCATGTCTTGTAATCACCTCAGCAAATCTTCGAATATTTTCCCATAGCAATTCGATTCATTCCAACGTTGCGATTTATTTCCATTCAGGGATGCCTTCTCACATTTTTTGTTTTTGTTTCTTTCTCTAGAACGAAGTTTCTTTTTATGTCATCATTTCCATTTCAAACTCGTTTTTTGAATGTCGAATGTGCATAACAATACAAAGACACTCTGCCTGCACAAGCAAATATATCGAGGCTTTTATAGAGAAGCCTTTCAGAATTTCACCGAGTCAGTCGGTTGAAATTTCCAAATAAGGTGCTGGTTTTATTGCAAAAGCGTTCACTCTTCTTTTGATTTGTTATTCTGCCGTCGCTGTATATTTTCCTTCCTCGCTTCCTGCTTCCATATGCATACACACTTTTTTCTTGTATTTTTTACTTTTATTTTTAATCTTATTTCAACAACTCTCTTCTGGGTGGCCTTTTTTGCATTCCTCTCTTTTTTATCTATTCAAACATTTTTGTACTTGAATACGGGAGCTTGCCGTAGGGTGATGATTAGCAAGTATGTCTTGCAGACTACTTGCTGGTGTAGTAAGTTCGATACTCACTGGCTTGGGGGGAATCTCCAATAGCCCTTAAGGTGTTGGAATGCGATCTCATGGTAAACGAATCCTTAGTCCAGTTGCACAATAAATATCACTTTCGGACTAATGCAATTGGGAAAAGCTCTCCAGCTACATGTTAAAAACTTCCAGGACTGTACTTCTACAAGGATAGCTTTGGCATTAGATAACCAAGGAAGGTTGATATACCATTAAAACGAAACAAACAAACAAACAAACAAATTCTCCTCACTGAGTCCCATTCATGTGTGCTTTTTACTTAGGAAAAATTAAGAATTATATCGAGGATATGAAGAGAACTCTCTCTCTCTCTTTCTCTCTCTCTCTCTCTCTCTCTCTCTCTCTCTCTCTCTCTCTCTCCTTTTTCTTCTCTTTCTTTATATGTATATATATTGAATTATTTCACATTTTGTACAAAATAGATTTTTTTAAAATTCCTCACTCTTTCGTACTCTTTTGGTTTTAAATAACCTAAATAAATAAAAAAATTGAATATGCATATATATATATATATATATACTTATTTTGTGAATTATTTCTGACATATATATATGTATATATATATATGTGTGTGTGTGTGTGTGTTAACGCACGCGTGTGTATGTGTGTGTGTGGCTCAAAGTTTATGTCCCTCCATTTACACTCACATATAAATAAATGTATAATATTCGCTGTTTCTCTCTGAAATGACAACCTACTGTATAGTAAATCTGAAAGTTTGAAACTATTTTTTCCAGCCTTCCGCAATTTTTTTCTCGGCCGGATAATAATCAAAAAATGGGTTAATCTAATGAAATTTAATATTTTACAAAGTAATAATCAAGCTACTTGGTATTATACTTGAGAGAGATTCATATTACATACTTAGAGATTCATTATTGCTCAAATCCTTTCAAACTCCAATCATCCGTATGATAAAATTACATTTATTTGTACAGTTTCTAATCGGTTGTTGTTCATACTCTGTCACGTTGTACTTATTTTGTAGTAAATTAATATATTAACAACGTTGTTGCTTTGATAATCTCCAGAAAATTTTATATTCATTCTTCCTAGGCATTTCTGCAAATAATACATTTTGAGACATTCTCTAGTAAATATTTCAGTCTTCTTCTTCTTCTTCTTCTTCTTCTTCTTCTTCTTCTTCTTCTTCTTCTTCTTCTTCTTCTTCTTCTCTCTCTCTCTCTCTCTCTAAATATATATATATATATATATATATATATATATATATATATATTAAGAAAAACAACAAAACCGGTCACATAGGATTATAAATTTATTTCCATCCTGCTACGCATTTTTGAAATTTCCAAAAACACGAAAAAAAATTAACAGGACTTCTTCAGATCTTTTAGATAAATAAAACTAGAATAGACACAGAAAAGAGGGGTGAAGAGTTATCTCCTCATTAAGCCCACTTCCGTTTTAAACTTTAATTTCGGTTAGAAATGTAGTAATTTTTTTATTTTTTTTTTTATTTTTTTTAATTACATTTTGACCTAAATTACAGATTTTTTTATTGAATTAGATTTAAACTTTAATTAATAACCTTACGTAATGATAGATTTCTTACCATACTATATATATATATATATCCCAGAAATCACTACTAGATGCAAATCAATGTCATACTCGTGACACAGGCGTAAAAGCGTACGAGAGCAAAAGGCATCGCACAAATAGTAATTGCCAAAATTCCTCGGTGAAACAGTCGAGACAAATGTTTACATGTTATCATTGGGTCTGAATGATCGATATCGAAGTGGAAATAAAATTCTTTCTCTGTGTTACACAGTCTCAAAAAACTCTCGTTGCATAACAGTCTTGTTCTCCCAGTTAGATTTTTTTCACTTGTTCACTCGCTGGTTTCCCTCTATCTGCCTTAATACATCGCTCTATAATACTATGTCTGAAAAAAAAAATTATTTACACCCCCAGAAGACGTAGGAGACAAAATATCTGCCCTAACGACGCAGAAATAAATTGTAGATAGAAAAACACGTCTGTTTTAGAATTTGATTGCACATAACATTTCGGCAAGTTATAACATTGTCGTAGATGTAATTTTTTAGAAAAGCACACAGCTGGAAGAGAAACGAATTGACAAGGTTCACTATCTGGTCCTATAGGCTATATGTAACATGATATGCTGTATCTGTCGCTGTGGATGAGAGAAACACCAGTTAACGAAAAATTACGGAAATCACCAGACTCCATCAGTTATTTAAGCTGTTGTCAGAGCATGTCCGGCATAACACCCACACAGGCTGAAGTAGAGTTCGGTTTAATGAGAACAACAATAAAAAAAATCTGAGTTTTTTAATTCAGTTTCTTTTGTGACTAGAGACATGAGCGAGAAAATCAGTAGCGTTGATTAATAGAGCAAAGACAACTCAAAGATATGAGAAGAGCTGGTTTCTAAAAGAACATAGCAACTCGACTCCGCACGTTGTTTCTGTCATTATTTTTCAAGTATTTCTATAACCTTAGTAACTGAGTGAAGGAAGTGGGTGTCCTCGTAGTGTAATGGTTAAAGCGATGGACTGCAGAATCGTAGTAAGCGAGTTCGTATTCCAGTCGTGCTATTACGTTCACTTTCGGGCAAATACCCTTTGGAAAGTTATGAACCCCCTTATCCTCCCAGATATGGGTTAAAGAGTACCACTACTGTTCTTCTAGGAGAATAGCTTTGGCATTTAATGACCTACAAAGGTTGATATGCCATTAAAAACAAAGAAACCAAACCTGAGTGAAGGGAATAAACAAGCGAAGATCATACATTTGAAGTGATTGGTTTGGTTTGGTTTGGTTTTATAGCATATCAACCTTTGTAGGTTATTTTACGCCAAATCCTGTTTTATGTAAATAATCAGTTCTATTTAAAACAATTCAGTTTAGCATGAGTACACAATTTAATTGTCAAAATCATTTCTATTTCAAACTATTCAGTTATATATAACAATTCTGTTTAGGGTAAGTACAGTTTCAGTGTCAAAAATAGTTCAATTTAAAAGAGTTCAGTTTAGTAAAAGCACGGTTTTAAATGTAAGTACAGTTTAATTGTAAAAAAACATTCTTTTTTTAAAGCTATTCAGTTTAGTCAAGCAATTCTACTTCAGCCAATTCGGTTTTGTAAAAGTACGGGTTTTGTTTAGACACAGTTAAATGTCAGAACAGTTCTATGTTAAACAATTTAGTTTAGTGTAAATACAGTTTCAAAGTCGAAAAAACAATTCTATTTCCAAAAATTCAGTTAAGTGTCAAAACAGTTTTATTTTAGATAATTCAGTTTAGCATAAGCACACACTTTAGATGTCAAAACAGTTCTATTTCGAGCAATTCACTTTAGCATTAGTACGCAATTTTAATGTCAAAACAGTTCTTTCTTAAACAATCCAGTTCAGCATAAATACGCAGTTTAAATGAATAAAAACAGTAGACTCCAACCACCATTTAGTTCTATTTAACCCATAGATAGAACCCTTATCAATGCTACCACTCCGGGCCTGGGAGCGATGGCAATAAAGGCGTACTCCACATTCCCCAAAGCTCCAGCATTGCTGGAACCTCACCATCAGATTGTTTAGTGTCTTATCCGGGACACTCGTTGGGGAGGTTCTTATCCCTCTGCAGAGAAGCAGTCGGTGTATTCTACAGCCGCAACCAACTGGGCAAAATTCGAAGTGAGTTGTAGTTTTATGTTTTCCTCATTCACTTGAAGATTACCATCCCCAAGACAGAAGTCGTCAGTGACTATGATATATGATACTTAGTTATTGGTGTGTAGACCTGTTGTGGTACTTCATAATCTCATTTCATGTCTTATCTAACTTGTTAAGTTGACACCAAAATAATTCGAATTTAGAAATGGGTATATGAAATATTTCAATAACATAGGCATTAAAATGAGATTTATATATCTTGGCAACAAACTACTTTTAAGCAAAAAACTTGTGTGTCATACATGTATGGGAGATTTCAAAATTTCACAGAAGTAGGGAAATTCATGTTTCAAGTAAGAAAATCATGCCTAAAAAATCAATATATGATATTACCTATTCTGGTGCCTACTGCAAAAGTTAGCGAAAAAAACCACCGCTTCTATCAACCAAAATGTAAACCTTAGAGAGAGAGAGAGAGAGAGAGAGAGAGAGAGAGAGAGAGAGAGAGAGAAGTAGCCGATGGAGATTTAAAAGCTCATGGTACAAGTTCTTCAAAATTAGGAGCTTTGACTGTATCAAAAATTGAAAAATAATATATATATATATATATATATATATATATATATATATATATATATATATATACAGAGAGAGAGATAGAGAGAAAGCTAGAATCAGTTTAGCTTATCAGATATCTTGTTAAACAGATGGAAGGTAAAAAGAAAGAAAGGGAGAGAGAATGAGAGAGAGAGAGAGAGAGAGAGAGAGAGAAACGAGCAATATAAGATGAACGATATGAAAAATGCAAGTGAAAGTGAAAAATTTAACAATTCCTAAGAAGGAAGAGTGAGAAAGTTAGAGAGCAATATAGATGATAAGAGAGAGGGAGGGAGAGAGAGAGAGAGAGAGAGAGAGAGAAGGTGAATATATACAGAATGTGATTTGTGATGGAAACATACATGTTTTCAATGTCGTATACTTCGGAACAAGATGGCGTAAGACATATGCCCAGCAGTAATACATTAAAGAGACAACATTAGCAGGTAATGATTTGTCATTCTAACAGGGGAAATCTAACCAACATTCCCCATCAAAACAAAGTTCATTATATATATATATATATATATATATATATATATATTTATATATATATATATATATATATATATTAACAGAATATGCTAGTGTTACGGTGATGAAAAAATACTAACGCACATTTTGCTAAACAGAAATTAATTTACTTTCTGTATGAATAAATCTTATTAACTTTATTTCGAAAATTATCGAGTTGGGTGGGTTCTTCTTGATGGCAACAGTTTTCTTTGAGTGCATTGAACCGTTGTACATTCTGGAACCGAAGGAAGCTCCATCACCCACCAACAAATGTTATTAAAACACTCCTTTAGTGGAAAGAAATGTCATCAATGTAGTCCATTAACCTACAAGTCCATAGTAAATAACCAAAGAAGCAAACGAAGAGAAGTATATATATATATATATATATATATTGCAAATAGAAGGAAACTCAAACTTGATTAAATTGTTATTATAAATTTATTTTGGCGTAGAATATCATTATACTCTCTCTCTCTCTCATCAGATGTGTGTGTCTGTGCGCAAATCTAAACTGCATAGTTTGGTACATTTATGATAAATAGTGCCAAATAATGGCGATAAAACATATTCATAATAGAGTAGATATGGAATCAACGACGCTTGATGACTGTCAGACTCTCGCCTATGCGATCGTTTGACCTAATCTCTCTCTCTTTCTCTCTCTCTCCCTCTCTCTCTCTCTCTCTATCGCTCGCTAACACACACTCACTCATACACACACACGCACCCCCAGACATACATATATACACATATAAATAATGTGCATGTTTTTAGAGGTCGATATATAGAAAAATAGTTAATTTTTATATGATATCAAGTATTCTTGACGAATACAATTAATTTATAAACACGTATACTTGACCTATAGATGATACTTTAACATATACTATCAGTCAACGTTAGAGTTGTGAAATGGTTATCGTCTTAGGAAATGGACACGACGGCACGAGTTCAAATCCTGGACGAGTCTGATTACATTTCACATAGCACTAATACCCTTGGGAAAGGTATGAATCCAATTATTCTCCCTTCAGCTATGGGTAAATAGTAGGGCAGACTGATTCTTCAGCCTTGGTGAGGCCACTCGTCTAGGAAATTCAAACCTGGTAAACTCCGGTTAAAAATTGACCTTGTGTCATATTCTGCCCGAGTGAGGGGTTGATAAATATGGATAGATTTTTTTTTTAGTGATTATAAAAAAATCATATACAGAAAACACCGATTTAAATTTTTTACCAGTTCGTATAATTGCTTTGAAATGGACACATATACAAACACACACACACACACACATTGGGTGCCCCTTTCATATGGCCTTGTGCCACATCTAAGCAAAAAGCTTAGTAAATTAACACACACACACACACACACACACTCACTCTCTCTCTCTCTCTCTCTCTCTCTCTCTCTCTCTCTCTTCTCTCCCTCTTATATATATTTATATGTGTGCAATCACAAAAGTACGCACATCTATATGCTCCCTTATAGATGCATACACAGAGGTATATATATATATATATATATATGCAAAAACATATGTAGACACACACACACACGCATATATATATATATATATATATATATATATATATATATATATATATATATATATAAGTGGATGTTACTTCCATTAGCCGTTTTCATTTTAGGTTTTAAGATGTCTGAGAAGATTGTCAGGCAAAGGTGAATTATAAAAAGTAGCTCAAAGTATTTAGATTTTCTTTTACTTAACATTGTTGATATACATACATCTCGATGTTTATATATGTTTGATATTAAAAAATAACATCCCATACATCACAATCTGGTCATTTTTTCAACCTTTAGATAAGGTTGCTCGGAATCACATTATGAAAATAGTAATTTCCTGTTTCGAGGGTTTAGAATAAGCTGACTATATCCTCTGCGCAGAAGTAAGATCTACCCCAAAACAGACTGTTCTGTGTATGAAACTACGTTGCAGCTAATGTTAAACCTCCAATCTTAAAGATATTTGGAGTGAGGAATACCCACTTCAATATTACCCCCAGGTTAACTCTAACGTTGACTGATAGTATATGTTAAAGTATCATATATGGGTCAAGTATACGTGTTTATAGATAATTGTATTCGTCAAGAATACTTGATATCATATAACTATGAACTGTACGAATAAGAATAGTTGCGTGAAAGTTAATTGTTTAAGAATTATTATTAGTTACCTGAAACCATAAAATTTTAAGCAAATAAATGACTATTATTAAATGGAAATAATTAGTTAAAACAATATAATAACTAATATTTAATAGATATGGTGGAAACCATAACATTATATGCAAATTACCTATATTAGATAGGAATGCTTTGATATTATATAACTGTCTGTTCACCAATGCCACGGGAGACTTGGGGTTCAATCCCAGGTCGAGTCATTCTAAAGACTAAAAAAATATTAGGTAAGGATCAAGGGAAAAGTGGAGCAATCCAGGGAAAAGAATAGCGTGCTACCTTACACCTTGGTGTAGTAGTTATCGAAAAAGGAGCCTTCGGGTCACCCTTGACTACGGTCGCCAACTTTACTTTTTATAAGTGTTTACAAAGATTATCATTGGTCTGGTTTAGTTTCTTTGCTTAACAGCATATCAACCTTCCTAGGTTATTTAATGCTAAAGACATCCTCATATAGAAACAGTAGTGGCACTTATTCAACCCATAGATATGGGGATAAAATAGTTCATGCGTTTTCCAAGGGTATTTATCTGATTGTGAACATATTGAGAGTTCGAAATCGCTTTCTAAGATGTTGCAGTTCAACGCACTAGCTACCACTTCTTGGGGGCTCCCCAAAATATCATTATTTACTTGAAACCATATTGTAAGAGTACAGCCATCCTCGCTAAATGCGAGAGTGGTTCCTCTTCCAATCCACTGATCGTTCCCTTGGTCGGATATATTTTCGGATGATACGACCAATTCGTTATCTGCCCACGTTGTTTTAGACCCACTCAACAAATTAATCGTTAGTCGTAGTTGCTGGTCAGCGAGTACAATTATGAAAGATTTAAAAAATCCAAGTCGACCCAAGAAGTAGAAAACAAAACACGGCTTGTAAAATAACAATAAGTAAAGTTAAAGTTGGCTACTTTAGTCGAGGGTGACCCAAAGACTCCCTTTTCAATAGCTACTACACCGAGGTATAGAGGAGGGCGCTACTCTACTACAACACGATTACTCCACTTTACCCTTCATCCTCACCTTATAATGCAGAGTGCTAAGCAAGTACTATTTTTTGGGTCTTTGGGATGACTCGGCCTGGGATTGAACCCCAGTCACCCGGACCATTGGCGAAATACATATATTCACCGATCCTGGAGGTAGCAAGTTTTAGTTTAAGACTAGTTCACGAATTCTCAGTTCGTCAATTCGTCGTATAAGTTTTAGGCTTTTCTATCCTAGTCTGGCACAAGGCAATCTTAAATGGTGGTTATGTTTGCTTTCTCAAATCCTTGACACTATTTCACAAGTGCTTATTACGTTAAGTTCCTTTGCTTTTTCACAACGTTGTATTATGGTCTACTTTCTTCGCTTTCTATAATCAGGGTTGTCTGATACAAGGTCAAAGATGTGGAATCTAGTAGTCGCCTTTTTCTACTGGCGCGCTAATTCAGGCTTTTCTGTCTCTCTGATATTGTCAAGTTTTGTTAATTCACTTCACTTTTTCTGGACCCAGGTTAGTCTGGTAGAAGATTACTTCTCAGAGCAACTGGGAATTCAAGTCGCGTTCACTCCGTTGGACTTTTCTTATTGTGTTCTCTCAAATGACTTTGCTTCTTCCACACCTAGAGTAGCCCGTAAAAGCCTCTCATCGAGGTGAAATATCATCTCGATTATCCCTCGTTTCTTTATCTTTACGAGTCTGGTACAAGAGCATCTCTCGTACACACCTTGCAAGTCTCTAAAAGTTCATATTATCTCGATTTCTCTTTTTCGTCATATGTCCGCAGGTCTGGCACACCGTTACTTCAAAGGGTCGCATTAATTCGGGCGTCACTTAGCTTTTCTTGTTTCACGTCCAATCATGGTAATGTAGCTTTCTCTGGGTAGTCTGAAACAAGAGCAGAGTCCAGAATGCATGAACTTAAATAGCTGCCTCCTGCTCGTCATTCGCCAGTCTGTCTACGTGAAAAACAAACCTTGTCATTTTATGTATATTTTCTTCCGAGGGGTGGTATGGGGAAAGCCAAAAATATCGATTTTCTCCTAATTTGGATTTCAGTGTTTTCTGCTGACGCTTATTATTACAAGATTGTTTTGAAAAATAAGTTACATAGAGGTTTATTAAAAGTTTACATCTGTTGCTTTTAATAATTGACAGGTTCTTGCTTCGATCTTGATAGAACTTTTTCACTTCAAACCGTCCAGAACACAGCGATCTGTCAAAACAATCTACCTAATTTCTGAAAAGTTTAGTTTTCAGATAACATTACATTTGCTTTTTTCCCATAACTTTCTCATAAAAATTGTTGTCCTATGCTAGTCACGGAGCCCAATGTGGTGTGACTACTAGTCACAGTACTTGTTGTGGCTATTGTGTTCGTGACTACCACATTAGCTTCCTACTGTTGGCTTTGTCAAATCCTTTCGTGCTCACGCTGTGTTTGAAAGATCCTCAGAGGGGTATTGACACGATTCAGCAGGTTCTTCTGACGGTCAGGTAATATGAGAGGCTTATTGTCTTGCAAATCAAAGAATACAGAAAAACTGTTGTTTAACAAACAACAAAAAATCGTTTTTATTGAAACACGTTTGTGAGACAATAAATAACAAACAAACGATGTTTGCTTTCATGGCAAAAAGAAGAAAAAAGAATATCGAGTGAGAAAGAGTGACGATGAGGTGTGGTTAGAGTGACAGTAATGTCTCTAAAGTCTCGGAATTTGAATTTTTGTAATGTCTGAAGGTTGTTCGGAGTGCCTCGCGTCTAGAATGGAAGGGATGCTTCTTTGGCAGTCTTCTTGGTCCCTTTTCTCATCCTCTCTGAAGATTCGTTTTTCCGTCCCATTTTCATAGATCAATATCTGGACTAAAAAAGGTTTCTGATTGGTTGTCCAATAAGAGACAATTAGGAGCCATATTCCGATTAGTCAGCCAACCCTAGTTCAGGATTATATCTTACAGGTATAAGGAAAACCCTTTTTAGATGCTTTGACCAATGGTAACAGGTGTAGAGCAATGGGGTTGAACAAACAATTATCAGTCTCACCTGACTGGATGAGCCATGTTAAGCTCACCTTCATTTAGGGTGGAGCACAATTAAATCTCCCTTTTGAAATTGATCTTTAAGATAAGGAAAACTATATTTAACGAAATGATCCGTTCAGTTGTCTTGCACTTAACTGACCTTTAGGAACAATCATTTATCTTTACAGGTCAATTTAAGCTTTGAACAAAAAGATACTTATTTTAAGGATCTTTTTGTTTTATATATATATACATATATATATATATATATATGTATATATACTTATATACATATGTATATATATATATATACTTATATATATATATATATATATATATACTTATATATATATATATATATATACTTTTTTAAGGACCTTCTTATTATATATATATATATATATATATATATATATTAATTTTCATATATTCCATAAATTCTAATTTTTACATAACTGCACCTTGCGTCACAAAATAAAATAAGTTTATCTGCTCTTTATTTCAAAAATCCTTTACGCCATTACACATTTGTAATGCATTATTTAATTCTTCTAAAATCCAAATCTGTTTCCTTTTCTTTTCGTTGATATAAATTTCTCAAACTGGTCTCCAACCCTATTAGCTTACAATATAACTGTGTGAAAACAAGTGGTTGATATTAGAGAGAAATAATTACTTGAAAACGATGTAACAATTAGTATCATGTAAGAATACTTGAAATCACACACGTGTGTGCAAATTATCTGTATTAAATACGATTACATTCAATTGTATAACTGTGAGCAAAAAAAAAACTACACAAAAAATGTACACAAAGGTGTTCAATCAACGCAATTCCCAAACCGCTAGGTATAAAATTATCGTAAACAGGTTGACTTGAGTTAAATCACTTAATAAATCAATCTATCAACTTTTTCTTCTTTTTACGATTTACTGAAAAGCCCTATTTATGTACGTGTATGAAACGTGTATAAAAATACTTTGAACATAGGCAGCGATTGGTCACTTCCTATGTTTCTTATTTCTACATCATCGTCAATTTCTCTTCAATGCTTCATCCACCAGAATTGATGAAATATCATTACTCTAAGGATCAACATGAGTACAAACAATTAATAACAACAGAAAATATTGATGGACTATCCCAGAATTGGGATGGAATTTAACAGGCTATGCAGTAAAAGATAGGGTACTTGTATACTGTAATTGTTTAAAATCTAGACTTGCAGACAAGTTCAAGAGCTCCATTCTTATGGACTGATTTATACTGATTTGTGCTAAACTAAGAAGATAGATAGATAGATAGATAGATACGAAGCAGCTTAAAATGGATCAATAGAGAGAAAGAGAAAGATAGAAAAGTATCGAGTTAAAGAAATTTTTAAAATTAGTTGGATAGAAAATACAAAAATGACTTTCCATATTTCGAATCATTCGGAATATATTTTGCTTTTAATTGTATACTATATATAAATGTACATATGCATGTTCATATAATCATTCAAAACTTTATATGTTTACCAATATATATATATATATATATATATATATATATATATATATACGTGTGTGTGTGTGTGTGTGTGTGTGTATGTGTGTGTGTGTGTGTGTGAAAATAGAGTTTGTCGTAAATAGTTAAAATATTTGAATAAGTGAGCGCATTTATTCTTTGGCTGAATTTTCGTACATATTCTTTAAAATGCCTTGAAGTATCTGCTTAACTGCATAGAATTAGGATTTCACGAAACATTGTTAAAAATCGTAGTATGCCTAATCTCCCTGCCTGCATATATTCTGCATGCTCTGTCTCTGTCTTTTTCTCTTTCTCTGTCTCTCACTCCCTCTTTCTCTCTTTCTCTCTCTCTCTCTATATATATATATATATCTCATTCTCTTCATATGTATGTTTACGTATGAGTATATATATATATATATATAATGCTCATAGACATACACTTCTTCACTTAATGCATATGTATGAAAGAATAAACATAAACACTAATTATACATGCAAATCTACATGAATATAAGTAAATATATTCAATGAAATCCCACGTATACTTAAATAATTACGTATGCACATACTTACACACCTACACAGACACAGACATATATATATATATATATATATCTGTGTTTGTACATATGCATCTACATATAATATATATATATATATATATATATATATATATATATATATATATATATATACAAGCATCAACAAATTAGCTATATATTAATAAAATGAAAATATGATTATCAAATAAATATCTATATAAAAAATAGAAAACTATTATTTACAGAGTAAGCTAGAAAAGGTATAATGTATTTCCTTGCCTCTAAAATGTAAATCGCCCCAAACAGCTTAGAGCACATCCTATCTATGAAAATGAGAAGAGATATAAAATAATGAATGTTCGACGTGTTTTGCAAATGTTTATTATTACGTTGTCACGTGAATATATCATTTAATTCACCGCATGATACGGTAAAACAGGGAAGAAATTAATAAAAGAAACGGTATAAAAAAACTCAAAAGACTTCAACTCAAGTGAATATTTTCAATACTTGAATTGATGGAATAATTTGTGATTTTTAATGTTGATCATTTTATAAACATTGTTAAATAGAAATTTGCTGTTCAGTGTGTGTGTGTGTGTGTGTGTGTGTGTGTAACAGAATTCACTTGATGTGGATGATGCCAACCACTCATGTATATTCTAGTGTGGACTTTCACGGGGATTCGCGTCCGAAGGTGGATAACAGCTACATTCGTGTAAAAGATTTTAATTCAGAGTTTTCCTTCTCCTATACCAATTGCCATATCATGGTTAAAAAATTCAGTCTGTGTTACTATAGCCCCAGAGCTTGTGGGATACTTATTGGATGCACATCTTTGCCAGTGATATTAGCCTTATCCAGCATTTGAACCTGGGTAACCGTGTCCAGATCCGTCGACGATAATAATTAAGCCTCGAGCGCCTTTATTTTACGCTATGTCAACCGTTCCCTGCGTCCCATTTTAAGAAACCGACGTCTCATAGATGAGTCTAATATAACGAATTCTACGTGGGCACCGTACTATTGCCGCACAGCAATATCCGGGATGATGCTCTAATAAACTTTCTCTCCTTCAAACATGCACAATGCCCATAATCCACCTTCTCTCGCGATCGAATCCTGACTGATTTTTAATACATTCTTATTTGTCACCCTTGAGGTATCTCCTTACTATGTAAAAAAAAAATATTTGCTTAAATGTCCAGATCAGCCAGCATGAACTTCATAGGATAGCCACCATGTTAGCTTGTTTATAGGTATCAAATATTAATTTCTAATATAAATAATTTTATGGTTTCTTCTAAATCTTCCTTGCCCAGTCGGCTGGGGCAATAGAAAACACCGATTGTTTCTCTGTAGAGGGGTAAGACCCACCCCAACGAGTTTCCTGGATATGATACTAAACAATTTGTTGGTCAGGTTCCTATAATACTCGAGCTTTGGAGAATGGGGAGTACCCCTTCATTACCATCGCTCCCAGGTCCACTCTGGCCCGGAGTGGTAGCCCCTGATAAGGGTCCTGTCTTTGAGTTAAATAGAACTAAACCGTGGTTTGATGACTTTACTGGGTTTTTTTTGGGGGGGGGGTTGCATTTAAACAGCATACTTATCCTAAACTGAATTGCTTGAAATGGAACTGTTTTAGCCTCTAAACTGTGTACTTATGCTAAACTAAATTATCTGAAATAAAACTGCTTTGCCATTAACTCTGTGTATTGCCCAGTTGGCTGGGGCTGTAGAATACACCGGCTTTGCCTCTGCAGAGGGGGAAGACCCCCCCACAATAAGTGTCCTGATATGACACTAAACAATCTGATGGTGAGGTTCCAGTGATAATGGAGCTTTGGGCAATGTGGACACCTCTTCATTACCATTGCTCCCAGGTCCACTCTGGGCCGGAATGGTAGTAGCTGATAGGGCCCAGTCTATGGGTTAAAATGAACTCACCGTATACTTATGCGAAACTGAATTGTTTGTATAAGAACTGTTTGACTATACTGAATTGCTTGAAATAGAAATGTTTTTCGCAATTAAACTGTACTTACATTTAAACTGAGTGCTTATGCTAAACGGAATTGCTCGAAATGGAACTGTTTTTGATATTGAAACTGTACTTACACGAACTGAATCGTTTAATATGGAACTGTTTTGACATTTGACTATGTAAACAAAATCTATACTTATTAGCTGTACTGAATTAGATCTGTCAGAGTAAACTGAATTGCTTGAAATAGAAACGGAATGTTTTTGACAATAAAACTTTTTACTCCTCCTAAACTGAATTGATTGAAATAGAACTATTTGCATAAAATGGATTTGGCGTTAAATAACCTACAAAGCTTGATATACCAAAAAACCCACCCAACCAACCAACCAACCAACCAACCAACAATCTAAAACTTCCGGTTTATTAATAATCATTCTTGCACACAGTTATATGGTTTCAAGTATTCCTATCCAAGACAAATAATTTGAAAGCAATTATATCGTGTTAAGAAGTTTATAGTAGTTATAGTGTTAAGTAGGTTATAGTGTTTATAGTACAAAGAAATATTTGATAAAAAGAATTATTAGTGTTAAGCAGGAATTTTTTTAACCATATTTCTGTTTGCAAAGAATGATTATCATTAAATCTGATGATTTACAAGAAACCGTATAAGTGTACATACATTATTAGTATTGGAAATGAATAATGTGTGCAGACAAATAAGTATAAGTGACTCGTTTAAAAATAAAGTTACCAACAAGCTATACATGTACAAAATATATATATGAAAGCAGGTCATTATTTGAATAAGATATTCACAGTTCTTTAACGCCTAGTGTGACCAACAGTTAAACTTAAAAAATGATTTTCCAAGTTGAATATTTTCTAAACAAACATCTTACCATAATAAAGATGAGGACATCAGTCCGAAAAATCACAACCAAAATAATATGAAAGAAGGGTTTGGCATCAAATTGCTCAGAAGTTTTGGTATACCATAAAGCACTAATGAACCAACCAATCTACAACGCCGGTTTAGATTGGACACAAGAATTACAAAAATGTAAGGATGACTCCATACTCTTCAAATCTTCTGAACTAGAGATTCCTTTCCGGATTCAATTTAATGTAATACCATGATACCCAATTTTGGTTGAGGATATCCATTAGAAGAAAAAGCAATCATCGTATTGTTAGCCCCATCGACCGGGTAAATGATCCACTTATATGATTTCAAATAACTAGTAATAACACTTTGTAAATAACTGCAGTTTCTATTATTCAATTTTTAATATAAATAATTTGCATATAGAAAAATAATCTCAAGTATTTCTTAATAACTTTTTGGTTGGGTGGGTCTTTTTCCTTTGCAAAGTATAGAGTTGGTGTATTATAATCTCCGGCAATTGGTTTGTATAATTATAAATATATATATATATGTCATATAACAATGAAGTATATATATATATATATATATATATATATATATATATATATATATATAATTACATTGTATCCTTATTTAGATGTCTTGATGTTGTTGTAAACCGTCAATCTAAATTTGAATGCTGAGAATGGACTGTTTAATGCAAAAGAATCATTGGTCTATTTTCTTGTCAAGGGAAATGATCTCATAATACAACAAAGAAAACAACTTCTCACTGCAATACTGTTCAGTAACCGTTGGTTCAAGATTAGACATACACAAATACTTTTCTAAAATTGCTATAATTATATATAAGATTATGATGGGAATTTTTTCAACAACAGATTTGTACAAAGTGCTTTATAACTTTAAACTCAAGAGTAAATTTCAAAGTAATTTATAGTTCTAATCTTTTAATCAATCATACAAGCATTTTGCAAGATTATTCAAGGTTGAGTCAAAGGTTTTGTATTATCAAGTTATTTACTAGTTTGCGTTGCGTATATCACTTGACCGAAACAGTTAAAACCGTGATAGGTACCCTCTTTTTGTAGCAACATAGTAGTAGTAGTAGTAGTAGTAGGTCTTTCCATTCCGTGTGTGATTCGAAACCAGTATAGATGAACGTGCAACGTCACCTAATTCGAGAACTTATGTTTTGCAAGTTTGAACTGGACCAAAACGTCACAGAAACAACCAAAAACACTTGTGAAAAAGGTTATGGCGCAGTTGATCAGAACACAGTTACCAGATAGTTGAAAAAATTTCGCTTGGGTTGCAAGAATCTCGATGATCAGGCAAGGTCAAGTAGGCTTAAAAAGGTAGATTCCGAGACCAAAACTGAAATACAATCTTCTCTACAGAATCTAGTTCATATACTTGTAAAATCGTAAAAGAATTCATCAGCATATGTAGAATAAAAACGTCTCATAATCTTATCAACCAAGTAAGACTAGAAGTATGTTATCGGTGAATCTGCGTGGAGAATAAACCCTACATGCCTTAAGCAGTGGCCCTAAGCTATAATACCTGAGCTATACCCAATAAATTTCTGGTATTTTGTTCGTAAGACGTATAATCTTCAGCTTTTGTCATTCCTCCTTCGGCTTATTCGTTTGCAATGACCTAAAACCTTTTGTAAACAAGCAGCTCAGCGACAAACAAATAACTGAACCGAAGGGAGTTTCAAGAAATTATTATTTCTCCGGAGGCCACAAAAAATACAGCAGACGAGAAGAATGATTAAAAGCATTTATGCCGTTCATTCGAAAACAGAAAAATAAAGAAAATCAACCGCTAAGGTGTTTATGACAGCACTTCCATTAAATTTTATCGAATAGTGAGATTGAGAATGCTGAAAGAATTTTTGCTTTCGGCTTCTCTAAAGGCTTTGTCCGAACAAATTGAAATCAAAACTGCTACAAAATTGGACCTTGGTTGGTAGCTGAAAGCGCCGTGGAACATGAAGGTGATGATGGTACCAATTATAGTTGGAGCCCTCGGAAGAGTACCCAAATGCTTGAAAAAGTAACTGAGGGAACTGAAGATCGGAAGAAAAATAGGCATCATCTCAACCCTTGGACGGCAAAAATCATCTATGATACTTAGAAGAGTCCTGTAGATCTGATAGCGTATTGTTGTCACCCAGATTCATGTGAAAATTCAGAGCAGGTGAGAAAGAGACAAGGAGTAAACTCCTCTAGGATTTTGAAATACAAAGGGATCACCTAATCTCGGTCAGACGACCAGACCTAGTAATAATCAACAAGAAAGAGAGAACTTGCCAAATTGCGGACATTTTTGACCTGGCTGACCAGAGAATAAAACTGAAAGAAAACTAAAATAGAGATAAGTATCTGGACCTTGCTAGAGAATTGAAAATGACTGGTGGAACATGAAAAAGACGGTGATATCAATTATAATTTGTGTTCTTTATACTGTCGCCAAAGGATTGATATAAGGACTGGATAACTTGGAGAAAAGAAGACGAGTGGAGACTATTAAAACTACAGCATTATTTAGATCAGCCAGAATACCAAGGAAAGTCCTGGAGACTTCAGTAGACTTGCTGTCACTCAAACTTCTGTGAGAAACTATCGGCAAACGCTAGTGCGAAAAACTCGAAAAGGAGTAATAATAAGTGAATGTATTAAATTAATGCAAATGCAAATGGAGTGTAAGACTAGGCATGATTGGGTGGGAAAGAAGATCCACTTTGAATATACCAAATGGTATATGCACAAGATATAATCTGTTCTAGAGGTCAAGACGCATGATATATCTGGGACTTTTAGATAGATACAGATTACCTAATCCCGACCTGAAAACCAGACCAAGTGATAATTAACAAAAATAAAGAGAACTTACCGTTTGGTTGATTTTCTCGTTCAAGTGGACCACAAAATGAAAATTAAAGAAAGCAAAAACTGAGGGAACCACTTGAGCTTTGTCAGATAACTAAAAATTGTAATTACCGCGTTCGGAACTGTCCCCAACTGCATAGAAAGAGGACAGGAAGAGTTGAATATCAGAGGACCAGTCGAGACCAACTAGACTTCAGCATTGCTGAAACCGACTAGAATAATGAGTGAAGTCAAGGGAAACTAAGTAGACTTGCTGTCACTCAGCCTCTAATAAAAGACCATCAACTAACACTGCTGTGAAAAATTCGTATGGAGTAAAATAATAATTGTAATAAACAAAGAAAGAATCAAAGTCATTCAGACTACAGTAATACTATAATCAGTTAGAACATTTAGAACTGAATTGACTTGTTTTCGCTCAAAGTTAATTTCTAATCAATTGTGATATTTGCAAACTTATAATGAAAATCTGGAAACCGCCCTGAACATGATAATTTCTCATTGAAGACACCTACTAAATGTTAATCATAACTTATTTCTTTTGGTTTATTTGCAGTTGTAATATAAATTATACAGAGAACCTCGTTTTGTATAATGGCTTGAAAACTAGGCTAACAAAACTTTACTAATAAGTTCGAGACCCACTGGTTCTCATTTATTCAGGTCTTGTGCCACAATTTACTAAACTTTATTAAATAAATATATGTATTATATAAAATGGATGAGTTTCGATATCTATGCGTGGAAAAAAAACTCTGTTTTACTTGAAAAAAAATGATGAATTAATTTTCAGAAGCTCTTCTAAAGATTGAAGGGGATTAAATAGGTCGGTTCGTTGGGTTTATTTAAATCCTGATTATATATATATATATATATATATATATATATATATATATATATATATATATATATATATATCCCATCACTCTTCCATACATATTAGATGATTTTTCATTTTCTGTTTCTCATTTAAAGATGCTATTTCTGTTGGTCAAATCATGGATGAAATTTGATACGCTTGATAGTGTTTGTAGCCTCCCTCTCTCTACTTCTGCTAAGACCCTGTTTATTCCAAGAGGGATTTACAGTCCCAGCCAATAAATGTTATTCGTCATCACGCTGGTATATATCTCTATGTCTCTGTCTATCTATCTATCTATCTATCTTCTTTATCCCTCGTATTTTATTTTTAATTATCTATTTCCTCCTATGTTAAACTTTAGAAAAACTCAATCATTCTGCAGAAGTCTCTCTGAAATAAAGACAAAATATCAATTGGAATCCATTATCAGTGTTTTGTTTATCCACTGTTCTACCTATTTTTCTTCATCTTGTCAGATTTACAAAATCCATAATCTCTTAATGCACACACACACACATATATATATATATATATATATTGAGGGAGAGAGAGAGAGAGAGAGAGAGAGAGAGAGAGAGAGAGAGAGAGAACTTGGCATGAAAACCCCACAAAGGTTGATATGTCATAAAACTCAGTTCTTTTATTTCAAACAAAAATGAACAATAAACTTGTCCGAAAAATATTTCTTATCTTTAAACATTTTACAATTAGTGAATTCAAACATTATGAAATCAATTTTTGCGCGAAAAAAATTGATCGATTGTTTTTAACGCCATATCAATCTGTGTAGTGTTGTTTTATTTCTCGAGGTTAGTGGGTCACGTTCATTGTATGCTGACATCGACGTTTTTGTGTAGCTGTTTCTTACGAGTTTTTTTTGTTTTTTTTTTTTGCAATTGAATGCGATCTTTTAAAACTGATCAATTTGACCCCAAGACCCAATTACGTAGTATTGTTCCTTGTTGGAGTGGACCTGCTAGTAATGGTTATGAAGAAGTACTCCACATTCTCCATATCTCTAGAACTGGATCCATACTATCAGATGCCGTTCACTGCTCTACCAATAACATTCCTTTTTCTGGGTTGGGATCTTACCTCTCTGCCATATATACAGTCATCCAGCTTATTCTAAGCTTCGGCTACTCGTAATGAATGACAACAGTCCTCAATTGATAACATAACTTGAACATTATTCAATGACAATATCATATTAGAATGTATTCATATAGAGTATGGATTTATTGATTCAGCCTTTTTTTTTTAATCTAAGGCCTGTTTCTGAAAAAAAAAACACTTGTGACCTACGACGAAAACAAATCCTGCGCTTGCATGACCTCTCTGAACCGCACTCTGTCAGCCGATCGATAAGCTGGCGGATTTGAAAGGTCAAAGATCAGAACCAATCAAAAAGAATTCTTAATATTTATTCAGTTTCTCTGTTTAGATATCCTCTGCTCAACCATGTTCCAGTTAAATAATACCTAATAATATCCTTTGTGATCATAGAATGTTCTACAGGAAATAAGAAGATCCTGAAATATTTAGTTTAGAATAAAATTACTTTTTATAAAAAGAACAAAAACAAACTGCTGGGATTGCATTTATAAATGGAAGACAACTTATATACATCACGTGTGTGTGTGTGTGTGTGTGTGTCACCCCATTTAGCCACTAAGCCCTAGAATCCCCATTCAGAAGTTTATGATCCCTATGTTGAGGCTTAAAATGTAAACGTTTTTGTTTACACGGCGACATCTATAATTAGTAAACTTTTGGAATATCTCTCCGAGTTCAACATACCATGTTTAAAAGACTCTTGCTTATGGTCTTATTACATCATAACATTCATTGTTTTCAGTTTCTTGTTTAGTCTTGAATCTCTCCGCTGTTCTTTTATCTAGCTTTAATAGCTTACAATGGTCACTGCTCAAATTTCTATACTTTGGATATCATTTCGGCTGAAAAATTTTGTTTTCTATATTTCGTTATTTTTCTAGGATATTCTTTCATTTCTTTCTGCTTGATTCCGTTCACACCTAGGAATCCGAAATACTTTCCGTCTCTCTTTCCTGTTTAGCGGCTTCCTAATTTCCTGTCTTTATAATCTCTCTCTCTCTCTCTCTCTCTCTCTCTCTCTCTCTCTCTCTATCTATCTATCTATCTATCATTTTCTTTATGCATTATCACAGGAAAATGCTCTCCACTCTTTTACTAAAATTTCTAATTGTTTGTAGGAACGGCACAATTCCATTTTAATTTTGGCTTAAATTATTAAATCTTCCATTTTGAGTTGAAGCCAGAGTAAAGGTAGTATCACACATTTCAACAAACGAATATTAAACTAATGAACTTTATTGTTAAACGGCTTCGCAAAACGACCAATATAACCTTAAGTGAACAATTAAAAACTCCCCTTATTTTGCAAGAACTTGTAGTGAGCATAAAATTGAGATGAACAATGAGAAAGAAATGTCAAAGAAATTCTCTAAGGAAGCACATTCATCAAGTAATAAAAAAAAGGATATAGTGAGTTCAGGAAAATAAAATAAGAACTAATTCAAATACGACGGGTAAGAGATCAAAATTTAGATTGCAGATACGGAAATACTAACGGTTCTGAATAGAAAAAAAAATCAAAATCCGGTCAATGTTATTTGTGTGGGAGATCTCTGTGGCATAGTGTTTAAAGTGCTATCCTCTGACATCGTAGTAAGCGAGTGCAAACTACAGAATGCAGAACATTCGCTGTTATCAGAAAGCGATTTTTCAAAGTAAATAACTTAACCGATCTGTTCGAGAACGTCAAAATAGATGACATCGAGTCCTTCTTGAGAGAGACAGAGTTGTACCCAAAAATATGACAACTTAAAACTTGTTAATCTTGTGCAAACAAATGAAATCCTGCTAATAGAAAATTCTACCCACCTTAATATTCGTTTTGAAACCTTTGGTTGAATATGTATGTATATATAGACAGAATTTGGCATTAAATGACCTACAAAGGTTGATATGTCATAAAACCCAAACAACCAACCAACCAACCAATCAAACTCCAGTCACGTTCACTTTTGTATTAATATTCTTGGGAAAGGCATGAACTCTCTTATACTTCCAAATGCGAGTTAAATAGCCCCATTACTATGCTTCTACATGGAAGTTCTTGGTATAAGATTACCCACGAAGTTTAATATGCCATTAAACAAAGAAAACTAACAGCAAAAATCATGAAAGGAAAAAGATGTGTGTACATGCAAAGCTTAAAATGAAATATTTCTATTCAAGCAAGCATTGTCGTGCCTACAGAGTAATTGCGACTGAGGGTACTAGTACAACTAATTATCTACGTCAGTCACTGTATACTGCATCTTCGCAACGGACTGAATGTGGCTCATCGGTAATTTCTAAGTGGGATAAATTTAGTTTGAATTCAAAGTTTTCCTTCTCCTTGACTGGTTACCTAACCTATTTACGCCAAGCTGGAGGGAGAACAGATGGATTCATGCCTTTCACATTGTATATATGCAATGTGAAACGCAAAACATCTCGTCCAGAATTCGAACTCGGTTTGCGGATTTCATTTCCTTCGGTAATAACCGTTACGCTAAGAGTGTCTCTAAATACTGTAATCTGTATAAATATCTACAGGAAAGGGAAGAAATTTTGATGTTTCTAAAGGTTTAAAGTAAAATAATCTTTCCTCATTCAACAAGCTGGATTTTATATTGTTTTTAATTCAAGAATACCAATTTGAAGTTGAGTACTTTCTTTGTGAATAATTTAAAATTTATTACAAATGTCGACGAATTCTTTAAAAAAAAGCAATCATTTCCGACTCACTAACGCGGAAGAAATAATAGAAAATTTGTTTCCCCTAATGAATGGCAAAATAAACTCTCTGAACCAACCATTCAACCACAGAAGACGTGTGCCTACAGCCAGGAGTTTTAAAATCAATCGGGCGGAATTAAAAAATGCTATTTGAAGTAAAACGCAAAAAGGCTCGTAGTGGATTTGAACTCGGGTCTCCGATTCCCTTTTGTACGACAGTAAACGTTATGCAAAGTCCTGTTTGTATATTGATCGTGTATGAAGATGAACAAATATTCAGACCGTGCGTAAATTATTGGTCTTCATGTGGCATCTCCTGATAATCCTGAATAACATTTTACACCAACTAAAAAAAATTACATCTCCACCTAAAACACAAGGTGAAATTCCCATTAAATGTTTACCAAATACTACACCATTTAATTTAAAAGATAGCAATGATATATCCAGTAATTCTTGAAAAATGGATTTTTATACTAGAATTAATGAAGCATCAGTTGATTACAATAGCAAATCTATTCAAAATATTTTTGATCTAGATAAACCGATAAATTCCATGACAAACGGATTTTATGATTACGACATAGTTTAAATAAACTTCAAGAGTTTTATCCTTCTACTCAGCGAAACATAGAATTCGCTGATAACATCCTCCGCAGATGAGTGGGACTTTCCCCTCAAATAATTGGTGTCCTACGTATGACATTAAACTGCATTAAACTACACCTGATGGTGAGACTCCAGTTGCAGCGATTGGGAGAATTTTTTAATATTCATTTATTGATGTTACTCCCTGGCCAATTCGGACCTAGAATCGTGGCACCTGTTTGGATAAAATCTGTGGGTCAAATACATCTGTTTAATTTTTTTAACTGTTCTATCGGACCGTATGCAAGCAGAAAAGGTAGACATAAATGGATACTGAACTCAGTTCTATAATTTCTTGTCATAAAATAACCCTGAACGGGTTTATAAGTCGTTAACATCAATCAGAGTTTTGTGACTAGTCAACTATTTGTTTCCAAAATATTTAATAAAATACAAGAAATATTGTACAGTAAAAAGTAAAGGTTCTACTCTGAGGATTTGCTACCCTGAAAAAAATTACACTCGAAAAGGATATATAAATATAGAAAGCTAATGAAAAATCCGAAGACTGTAATGACTGAAAGATAGTCAAATCTGAAAGGTGGATAGGGGGAGAGTCAGTCTAAAGTTTGGAAGAAAACAGGAAATTTTTGTGCCACAAAGTCAAAGAGATGTGTTGAAGAATAGATATCCTCATGTCAATGGTTTTGAAAAAAATTGGCGGGATTAGTTTGTGTATGAGTGTGTATTTACTCGAGTTCTCTGTCCCGAACAGAGAAGAAAACTCTGAGATTGCTAGCCTTACCAAGGCTAGAGAATCCAGTCTGCCACCCAATTTGCCCCTCGCTGGAATGAGAAAACTTGGATTCATACATTTTTCAGAGAAATTACTGCTAAGTGAAATAAAAGCAACCTCGTACAGGATTTGAACTCCAACAGTCGATTCTATTTCCTTTAATGAAAAAAAAGACCGCAAAATAAACCCTGCCGCTAGCACGAATTGAAATCGAGATAAATATCAATCATGAAAGAGGAGTATATAGTACTCGTTATATGCCGGGGCCAGTCGGGTGGAGCTGCAGAATACACCGATTGCCTGTCTGCAGAGGGGTAAGAACCCCCACAACGAGTGTCCTAGATATGACACTAAACAATCAGATGGTGATGTTCCTGCAATGCTGGAGCTTTGGGGAATGCGAAGTACCTTTTTACTGCCATTGCTCCCTGGTCCACTCTGGCCTGGAGTGGGAGTACCTGTTAGGGTCCTATCTATGAGTCTAATCGAACTAAACTGTGTACTTATGCTCAACTGAATTGTTTCAAATAGAACTGTTTTGACATTTAAATGTGTGTAAACAAAAAATTGCACTTATTCTAAACTGAATTGTTTGAAATAGGACTGTTTTGACATTTAAATGCGTGTAAACAAAAATTGTACATATTCTAAACTGAATTGTTTGAAGTAGAACTGTTTTGACATTTAAATGCGTGTAAACAAAACATTGCACTTATTCTAAACTGAGTTGTTTGAAATAGAACTGTTTTGACATTTAAATGCATGTAAACAAAAAATTGCACTTATACTGAACTGAATTGTTTGAAATAGAACTGTTTTGACATTTAAATGCGTGTAAACAAAAAATTGTACTTATTCTAAACTGAATTGTTTGAAATAGAACTGTTTTGACATTTAAATGCGTGTAAACAAAAAATTGTACTTATTCTAAACTGAATTGTTTGAAATAGAATTGTTTATATGTATAAAAATGGATTTGGCATTAGATAACCAGCAGTGGTTGATACGCCATAAAACCAAACCAAATCCCAAATATCGTTATATGCCTTAAGATTATTGCAATGGAAATGATGTACTGGTTTTCGACTTATCCAGGAATCCAAACCAGATTCGAATAGAGAGAGCAATGCTCTTATTCAAATTTGCCTTGTAAATATCATATATCCCGATATGAAATATTATCCTTCCATTTCAACTGGCAAGTAACTATTGTATTACGCCTTTTCAATGACTTCTAAAATAAAATCTGTGTAAAACACTGTGAGTTTAAAAATGATCTATGAAAAAACACGTAATTTTGTAAAGAAATATTTTATAGTTTGTGACACTTAAGTGATTTATCGATTTATACATTTCTGCACTGATCAATTATACTAACTAAGGAATAATACTAAGAAATTAAATATTAATTTGCAATTGAGCGTATGGTGTGCTGGTTTCCAATTCCGCCAGATTGATTCTAAGACCGTAGCAATAGGCACGAGTCTCCTGTGGTTGAATGTTTGTTTCATAGAGTTTTCTTTTTCCAATCTTCAGGGCAATACATTTTCTATCTTTTCAACCGGGCTATTGGGTCGAAAATAATGTCGTTCTTTAAAAACTGCGTCATTATTTCTTTGATAATTTAAAAATATTTTCGAAAAAAAATACTCGACCTTTAATTAAAATTCTTGAATTAAAGACTTTATACAACTTTAGCTTGGAGAACAACCTATAACTCTAAAAAATAATGTTTAAATCAATGTGTTATTTTAGTAAGGAAAATAATGATTTTTTTGTTGTTGTTTTTTTTTTTTCGTGCTATTTGTTTAATTTCATTTTATTTATTTTATTTTGCTTAAATTACTTTAAGATATTGACTGCACTCTGTTCAGAAGGAAACAACGATATTTTACTTTAAAACCTTCAGAAAAATTAAACATTTCTCCGAGGTCAGGCAGATATTGATACCCATTCTAGACAAGTGAATAAGAAATGATTGCTTTTCTTTAAAGACAGCGTCGACATTTTGTAATGAATTTTAAAATATTCGCGAAAAAGTACTCTACTTCAAATTGGTAATCTTGAAATAAAAACATTATACAACGCCAGTTTGTAGAAGGAGGAAATAATATTTTACTCTAAAACCTTTCGAAACATTAAACATTTCTCGAAGGTCTAATAAATACTGATACCCATTTTAGACTAGTGAGTCATAAATGATTGCCTTTCTGTAAAGACAGTGTCGACATTTTGTAATAAATTCTAAAATGTTCGTGACAAAATTACTCTACGTCAAATTGATATTTTAAATTAAAAACAATAGACAGCTTCAGCTTGTAGAAGGGGGAACAATATTTTATTTTAAAGACTTTAGATATATAAAAATATCAAGGTTGAGTAGATATTGATATCGATTATAGTATTTAAAGACACGTTTAGTGTAAGAGTTATTATTGAAGGAAATAGAATCAGCAACTCGAATTCAAATTCTGGACGAGGCTTTTTGCGTTTCACTTTGCATTAATGCAATGTGAAAGGCATGAATCCATATTTTCTCCATCCAGCTAGGCGTAAATAGCAGGATTTTTTTAATATTAGGTTTGATAACCAGTTGAGGAGAAGGAAAATTCTGAGTCTAAACAAGTCTTAAAAACTTTGAACTTATATCAATTCCTACTCGCGACGGCGAACTCAATTTTGTAAGTCTGCCTCAAATGTTTGCATCATGTGACGAGAAGACAAGCAAACTTTTCTTAACCATCAGTAGATTTTTAGATATACAGAACACATTGGTTTTTCTCTCTTTAATTCCTTAGTCTAACAATGATTAGCTAAATAAAACAGTGAATCAATACTAACCAAGAAATAACGGTACAAATAAATTCCCATTTGCATATTTGAACACATGTAAAACTTTCAGTAATTCTTAAACCGTTTTCTTAATTCTTACAAATATTTACACTGTGAATGAAGATACTGATATCAATATCAATAAAATAAACTTCTGACCTGTACAACTTATAACATCAAGCTTTATCTGTATTATCTTACTATAATTTAGCATGTGTCTTTTATGCTCATATGTTTACAATTACATTGGACTAATGAGTAGAGTGTTCGCCAATGGTCCGGGAGACCTGGGATCAATCCCAGGTCGAGTCATACGAAAAACTCAAAAATGGTACTTGATGCTATCTTTCTGAGCACTCAGCACAATAAGGTGAGGATCAAGGGTAAAGTGGAGCAATCCAGAGAAAGGAGTAACGACCTACACCTCAGTGTAGTAGATATTGAAAAGATAGCCTTCAGGTCACCCTCGACAAAGGTCGCCAACTTTATTTACTTACATAAATTAAGGGCAGCTTAATCTGTGCTAACTAAATATCTTGTGTTCTGTAATGCCCAGGATCAATTAAACTGAATTGTTTGAAATAGGACTGTTTTGACATTTAAATGCGTGTAAACAAAAAATTGTACTTATTCTAAACTGAATTGTTTGAAATAGAACTGTTTTGACATTTAAATGCGTGTAAAGAAAAAATTGCACTTATTCTAAACTGAATTGTTTGAAATAGCACATTATTCCCATGTTCGTATTATTATGAACTGGATTTCTACCTAAACTGATTCTTTATCTTTTGTATAATTGTATAAAGTAGATATCTAGCTGAAGATCTGAAAGTCAGAAATGAAATTATGATCTTTTTTGATAGAGACGATCATTTTATCCAGCCTCAGAAAATTCAAAACTTTGAAATATCATGTTGCTGTTTATATTTTCATTACAAAATGTGTCCACAGATAGTTATAAACCTTAATCTCTTGATCATTTTTATTGAATTCTAAATCTTCCAAAAAACATACTTCGGTGTTAAGCTTGTTTCCTTTTTTTTTCTCAATGGGACGTAAGCCCGATTTTAGTCTTCCGTTGGAATTAGCTGAAAATACCGTGCTTTCACTTTAAAAACATAATCCAAAAACTTCCATTGGTTTCAGGAAAAGTGGGTTGTCCAAACAGAAAAATAGTTGCCGTTTCTAAAGTCAACGGAAGAAAAAAAAATTATTTACGCAATCCTCCACCACGAACACGTGGTCAATTTTTAAGCAGTGAAGTATTCAGAGTCTTCCTTCTCTTAGATTGGTTGCTTTAAGGTACTAAAAACACGGTTTGCCTTGCTATTTACTCATAGCTGTAGGAAGAACTGATGGACTGATCTCTCCCTCAAGAGCATTTGCGCGAAGTGAAACAAATTGTTTTATACAGGATTTAAAATCGGGTCACCGATTGTATTTCCTACGGCGATAACAATCACACAAAATCAACGTAGGCAGAAATTAAATGATATTATATCATAAATCAAAATTATGGCTAATATACTTCTGAAGAAGAAAATGTTAAATGCGGAAGGAAATGTTAAAAATCCTAGAAGATCACTTAATTCAAATTAGTAGATATATAACAGACTTAAGAACAAAACGATATTTCGTGAACAGAATATATAGTCTATGAAAATAATACGGAAAGTTTTAATGGGTTTAGAACTAAAGTAGATGTGTAAGATTATAAGCCATCTGTCATCACATTCAGAGTATTCACCTAATCTCGGTCAGAAGACTAGACCTTATAATAATCAACAACAAAAAAAGAGAATTTAAAAAATTATGGACTTTGCCGTCCAGGCAGACTGCAGAATAAACGGAAAGTGAAAGGATAGATAAGTACCTCGACCTTGCTTGGTAATTTTTTAAAAAAACTATGGAACATGAAGGTGACAATTATACCAATTGTGATTTGTGCTTTCGGAACAGTAACTAAAGGATTTTTAAATAGACTGGAGGACTTGGGATTTAGAGGACGAGTGAGAAGCATCCAAACTGCAGCATTCTTGAGAACGGCCAGAATAGTGCGAAGAGTCCTGGAGACTTGAGGAGACTTACTGTCACTCAAACTCCAGTGAAAGACCATCAGCTAAAACTGATGTGAAAAGCCCTTAAGGAGTTGATAATAATCAGCTAAGCTATTTCAAAATCACCAAAGATTTGTTTAAATTTACTGCGCTAAACTCTGACTTATGTGTTACTTCTATGAAGGGAGTGTTTTAGAATTTAAGAGGAGAGGAAAAAAAAGAAGAAAAATAAATGACTTTTGAATGAAACATTCTAGAATGTCACCTGACGTCAATTTCTTAGAAAATATTTAAAAGAAACTCCCTCCCCTAATAGTTAGATGGCAGGAATCGAACTGTTAGGGCAGAAGAACGACTATTCGCTGTGTGGTGTTCGAAGAAAATCGGGTCAGTAGAATGTCTATAATTCAGAAAACATTGATTTTCCGTAAAATCTTTTGGTGTATTTTAAATAAAGACTTTTTTAATTTCCAAAATTATTATCAGCTAAAATATTTCGAAATCACGAAAGATGTGTTTAAATTTTCCGCGCTTATCTCTATATGGCTTATCAATGAACAATCACCGTCCTCAATACAACCGGAAAGACATCAGAAGCCTAATCTGTATTAAAATATTATCGGCCTTTGCGAAAATAAAGTCTCAAAATAAGGGCAGTAAATGTAGACCATAAAGGTGATACAGGAAATCAGAAACTAGTCCATACAGTTAGTTCAAGAAATGAGACAAAAATAGCAAGATAATGAACTTTAACCGAGTTAAAAACTTTTTTTTATGACCCGCGTTCATGAACAGCCACTTTGACTGTTCTTGGTCTCATCTGTATCAGGCACGCAGATAATAAACAGCTCCTGGGTCTAGTATAGCGACAATATCCTATTTACCAACCCCTCCGCTCGGGCAGGATATGACACAAGGTCAATTTTTAAGCGGAGTTTAACAGGTTTGAATTCAGAGTCTTCTTTCTCATAGACTAATTGCCTAACCAAGGCTGAAGAACCTAGTCTGTCCTACTATTTACCCATAGCTGGAGGGAGAATAATTGGATTCATACCTTTCCAAAGGTATTAGTGTAATGTGAAATGCAATCAGTCTCGTCCAGGATTTCAACTCGTTTCACCATGTATAGCGACAATATACCACCCATGATAAAAATGTTGAAACAAAATAAGACACAGCATGGGACCCAGGCAACAGACTTGGGTGTCATGATCGGCAGGTACTCTCCTGATAGCCAACATGGGAGACCCTATCGTCATCCTGTGAATGTTGGCAGTTCCTTTTTCAGGTATACGAATGACTGGTTAAGAAACCACACCAAGCAGAGACGTAAACACAAATCATGGCAAACGACATCTGACTGACAGAATGGAACAACCAAATTAAGACAAGATTAGGACGCTCGGAGAAAAGGAAACCTACAAATACTTGGGCATCTTGGAGGCTGACACCATCAAGCAAATGGAAATGGAAGAAAAAATTAAGAAAGAATATCTAAGAACTAGAAAGCTATTCGAAACAAAACCATCTAAAAACTTATCAAATGAATAAATACCTAGATTGTATCCCTCGTTAGATATCCATTACCCTTTTTAGTAACTTAAACAAATGAACCAAAGGATAAGAAAACTAATGAACATGTATAAGGCATTACATCCTAGAGCCGAAGTTGACAAACTATATGTATCAAGAAAGGAGGGAGGAAGAGGAATTGCCAGCATTGAAGACAGCATTGACGAATCGATACAACGATTCGAGGACTACATACAAAAAGACGAAGGATGACTGATAACAGTTATCAGAAATGATACCGACAACACGACGACCAACAGAATAACAATAACGAGGAAACAAAAATGGGAAGAAAAACAACACTAGGAGCGCTTTAAACGACTAATAAACTACATCTCACACGAGAAAACTTGGACGTAGATAAGAAAAGGAAAGTTTAGGAGAGAAACAGAATCTCTTCTAATAGCAACACGAAACAACGCCATAAAAACCAATCATATCAAAGCAAGAATAGATAACAAAATAGAAAATATTGGTTATGTGGTGATAGAGACGAAATCATCAATCACATAATAAGCGCATGTAGCAAATAAGCACAGAAGGAAAATAAGTCTAGACACGACTGGGTGGGCAGGGTGAGACACAGGGAAATGTGCAAGAAATTTAAGTTTGACCATAAGAGCAAATGATAAATGCACAACCCAGCATCTGTCCTGGAGAATGACATACACAAACACCTATGGGACTTTGACATACAAACGGATCACCTAATTTCGTCCAGAAGACCAGACCTTACAATAATCAACAAAAAAAAAAAAAAAGAGATCTTGAAAAATTGTGGACTTTGCTGTTCCGGCTAACCACAGAATAAAACTGAAGGAAAGCAAAAGGAAACAAAAGTACCTCGGCCTTGCTAGGGAATTGAAAAACACTATGGAACATGAGGGTGACAATTATACCAATTGAGATTAGTGCTTTTGGTACAGTAACTAAAGGATTATCAAAGGAACTAGAGGACTTGAAAGTTAACGACCGAGTGGAACCCATCCAAACGACATTATTGAGAACGGCCAGAATACTGAGAAGAATCCTTGACACTTGAGGAGACTTGTTGTCAGTCAAACTCCAGTGAAAGACCATGAAAGTTAGCTGATGTGAAAAACTCTAATGAGTAAATAATAATAATAATAATAATAATAATAATAATAATAATAATAATAAGAAGAAGAAGAAGAAGAAGAAGAAGAAACATTACTTCCCTGCGTTGAAGATGGCATGGATGCATCACTGACAGGACTCGTGGACTGCATTAAAAAGAGCAAAGAAAGACTAATTACTGTGGCCAATTACAGCACTGACAATATAAGGCTAAACAGAACAACAAAAGCTTGGAATCAAAATGGGAAGGAAAACATTAGTATGGATATTTCAAGCGTCAAATTGGCAAAATCTAACATAAGATGACTTGATATGGCTAGAAAAGGACAAGCTTTAGAGAAAAATAGAATATCTTCTAACAGCAGTACAAACAACGCCATAAGGATCATTGCCTAGTGGGTAGAGTGTCTGCCAGTGGTCCGGGAGACCTGAGTTCAATCCCAGGTCGAATCATACCGAGGACTTTAAAAATAGTACTTGATACCTCCTTGCTTAACATTCAGCAATTTAAGGTACGTATCAAGGGTAAAATGTAGCAATTTAGGGAAAGGAGTAGTGCCCTCACCTACACCTCGGTATAGTAGCAATTGAAAAGGGAGCCTTCTGGTCACCCTCGACTACGGTCGCCAACTTACTTTACTTATATTAAAGCTAAAATCGACAATGCCCCACAGAATAGCAAGTGTAGATTATGTTTTGGCAAAGACGAAATGATTAAACACATAGTAAGCGAATGTAGCAAACTAGCAAAAAAAAGAGTTTAAGACTAGAAACGATTAGTTGGGAAATGTGATCAACTGTGAATTGTGCAAGAGATTCAAATTTGATCATACTGGTAAACGGTATGTACACAAAACAAAATGTGTCCTCGAGAATGAGACAAATAAAATTCTCCAGGATTTTGAGGGACTAAAAAATCATCTCATCCCGACCAGGTGACTTGGCTCAGAAATAATTAACAAGAAACGATAAACTGTGGTCTAGTTGATTTTATCGTTCTAACAGAGCATAGAATGAAAATCAAAGAAAGAGAAAAGACAGATAAGTATATTGACCTTGCCATGGAACCATAAAAATTGTGAAAATTGACGGCAATTCCAATTCTTATTGGTGGACTTGGACTAATCCCTTAAGGCTCTAAAAGAGGATTAAAAGAGTTGGAAATCGGAGGTCGATTAAATCTATCCACACTGCAGCATTGTTGAGATCGACTAGAATACTGCGAAGAGTCCTGGAGACTTGAGGAGACTTGCTTTAACTCAGACTGTAGTGAAAAAATCATCAGCTAAAATTGATGTAAAAAATTCTCAAGGAGTAAATTAAAATGTATGATCATTTACTTAGCATTTTCATATTTAGGTAAAAGTTAAATGCTTACCAATTTTTAAATTTTTGAAAGTAAATAATGCAGTATGGCACTATACCGTAGCCAAAAATTCATTGCTAAACTACTTTTAAATGTACGAATACAAGATCTGATTCAAAATTAATAAGTCTGTAAGGTAAATAGATTCAAGACAGTTATTAATGTAGCATAACGTTTTAAAAGGGTTTTGAATTAATAATAAAATTTCAGTATTGTCACTGACAGTGTAGCATTGGGTGTTCTAGTTTATGCATCATGTATGAGTGAAAGGTATAATATATTTGAGTTAGCTTCACTGAGTGTATTGCCTTTAAACCAAACAAAAGCAAAAAATACAGCTATCTGTTCCCATTTTTGTGCTTGTAAATCACACATTACACAGACAATGGTTGTGAATTTTCTCCCTGTCAATTATCTGCTTTGAAAGCAGTGATAACATAAATAATACACAGTATGAATCGATCAGGATTAAAGCAGAAGACTTTAAATAACATGCTAAGAAAGAATATAAGACAAATGTTTGCAGGAATATAGTAAGTAAAGTTGGCTATCTCAGTCGAGGGTAACCCCAAAGCTCTCTTTTCAATAGCTACTACACCGAGGTGTAAGAGAGGGTGCTACTCCTTTCCCTGGACAGTTCCACTTGACCCTTAATCCTTATCTTATAATGCTGAGTGTTAAGCAAGTACTATTTTTGAGTCTTTGGTATGACTCGACAAGGGATTGATCCCCGGTCCTCCCGACTATTGGCGAACACTCTACTCATTTGACCAATGACCCGGTATAGTCCATCAATAATTCTAAACAGTATATTTTGAAAATGTAATCTGACCAATGATTCTCATCATTGCACTCTTGGTATAAGAAAGTATTGAGACAGTCATCTCAGTTCATCAAAGTTTAATGCCAGTTACTTAAGTTTTTAATTTAACTTTTTTCTTTGAATGAAAATTGGACTAAATTCTATTCTAATGTGTTTAACAACAAACTACGAACATTGCACTTGAGATGGCTTAGTTATGGTTAGTCATGTATTATTTCTCAAAGAGAAACACTGAATTTCTTGTAATACACAAAATAAGACTATAAGACCAAATAATATCCAACAAAAACTGATAATATGCCGAAGAATAGCAGGTTTTGGCTAAGTAGTGATAGAGATGAAACAGTTGATTAGTGAATGCAGCAAACTAACAGAAAAAAATATAAGATCAGGACCCGACTGGGTTTAAAAGGGGATCAATTAGTAATCATGCAAAAAAAAAAATGAATGAACCCAATCTAACTAATCTTATTTATGCAAACCAGTTGTCATTGTAAATGAAACACAGAAAATTATCGAAAACTTTGAGATATAAACTGATCAACCAATTTAGACCAGACAGAATTTTAGTTAACAAGAGGAAAATAACTTTTTATATGAGGATTGGTGTGTTGTGCCGGTAGACCATAGAGTGAGAAGTGAAAGAAGTCGAAAAATTAGACGAATATCAGGATCTTGCCAGAAAGTTTTAAAAAAAGCTGTGGAATATAAAAGTGACAGTAATACTAATAGTAGACAGTGTCTTTCGAATAATCCCCAAAAACCTTGAGAGGCTTGACTAACAGGAAATTAGGAGAATTGAAACCATCCAAACCACGGCACTACTCAAATCGGCAAGAATACATAGAAGAATCTTTCAGACCTGAAAAAGCGTACTATCACTCTGACTTGAGTCAGTGTGAAAATTTTCCAAAATAATAATAGCAGTGAAAATATGAAACCATTCATAACATTGAATTGAGTACATACCTAATGATCCTTCGTATATTTCATTTTACACACAAAGGAAATCTATTTTAAATAGGCCTACTATAACAGTTCGCAAGGATTTACCAGTTTATTATTCATGATTAGAAGTATTACGCTGTTTCTAATATTCTGTCAAAGACGCAGAGTATATATTTAAGCAACATTACCGCCATGAGTAGGATGCAAGACAAGGTCAATTTTTAATTACAATCAGTGTTTCCCTTCTCCTAAACTGAGTAGTAGGAGAATATTCGAAATCATTCCTTTCCCAAGGCGTAGTGCTCTGTTTGCCGGTTCTATATCCTATAACTATATCCGTTACATCACGAGTAACTTCCAAGGGTCCAGAATATGTTTTTGAGACCGCAAACCTGGATATAAGGAAGCATTTCATACCCGATGGCCTGGCAAAGAACGAGTAAAATATGCATACTTTAAGAGCAAAGGAAAGATGTACACCGGGAAACGCTCAGCTAGTATGGAACCCATAGTTTTCCTATCAGCTTATTTCAGTTTGAAGGTTTAAAATATAGAGCATCCATTGAGATTCGGAGTCACTCGTAGCGGTTTGCTAGACATGATTAATAACAGCATCACGTGCTCTGTAATACAAGATTTCGAATTCAAAAGAATCGTATTCATAAGTGGAAGGATCACGCTTTACAAAATTTAGCCTAGTACGACACAAGATCAAAAATATAGAGCACTCAGATATATCAGTTCCCTCTGAGTGTCCCAGATTAATAATGATTTGATGTTCATTACCCAACCGTAAATGCTCTCTTGTTTAAGAGGTGTATCCACAAACGGAAGTGTAGTCATTACCTAACTTAAGCCTCCATAGCACAAGGTTAGAAATATACGACAGATAGTAAGGATTGAATTGAAAGATCTGCAATTCTGGATTACAAACCCACACAATACTACACAACACGGAACTGTTGTAAGCGAGTTCAAGCTCCAGTCACGCTACTACGTTCACTTTCGGACAAATATCCCTGGGAAAGGTATGAACCCTCTTGTTCTCCGGGATATTGGTTAAATAGTAGCACTATTGTTCTTCTTGCAGAATGGCTTTGGTATTAAATAAGCTTCGAATGTTGATATGCCGTTCAAGCAAGAAACCAAACCTCTACGCAACACGCTTTTGAATCTGTGGTAACTCTTTCAAAAGATCATTATCTATACACGTTTCAATATTCCGCAAGATTAAGTTGAATGATTTTATGATTAGAATGAAATGAGATGCAAGAGAAAGCAAGAATCCCAGAATAGAAAGCAAGAAACAAGATGAACCTAATACAAAAAGAAGCCGCAAAAGAAATGATTGCAAATAATTATAGGTTTTATATTGTGCTTGCATCTGGTGCAGAAATGTTTAACAGAAGAACTTGAAGAGAAATTCTATAACTCGTTTGATAGCCAAAATCCTCTGCCAAAGGATAAGAAAATATTTTTAAAAAATGATTTTATAATAACTAATACAGTGTTATTTGTCCAGAAATCAAGTATTTGGATTAGTAAACCAAAATAAGAATCTTCTAATGGCAGTGATAAACGACAACTAGATTATTTCAGGTTTTAGTAACCTTTGATATGAAAATGTATAAGACACACAGGATTTATGAAACAGAGAGAGGTTGTAAATCGATGTCTCCAAAAACCCTTGAGATTTTTCCTGAGGATGTTCTTTGATTGAGAAGTAGGGCATTATAAAGCTTAGCAGCTATAGTAACAAGAGTTATTCCCCCGTAGTTCTTTGTGATTCCGAAGTCGCCTTTCTTGGGAAACGGAGTTGGATATCGCCTTTTGTCCATTTCTCGATCGAGCTTTTTTTTTATACACGCCATTGCATAACTGGAAAAGTGTGTTTTCTAATTTTCTTGTCTTCCATATTTCTGTTGGTATTCCCTTGAGGCCTGCGGCGTTTCTCCTTTAAACTCTCCAAGTTTGATGTCAAGTTGGTCATCAGTAGACTCTTCTGTATATTTCCCTGGGATTTGAGGAAGGTCCCCAAAAATATTCTTGAAATGTTCTTTGAACTTCTGAAGTCTTTCTTTGTACCGGGCAGTTTTTAGTTTTAATCTAGAGGCTCTTTGTCTTCCGCTGTCTCCCATGTTAATTGAGTTTGTTAAGCTTCCACAAAAGTTTCAATTTATTGATTCCACATTGTATGCCTTCTTTTTATTTTCCTAATAATAATAATAATAATAATAATAATAATAATAATAAGAAGAAGAAGAAGAAGAAGAAGAAGAAGAAGAAGAAATTGAGTTAAAAATAATAAATTACAAAATTAATACAATATGGCCAACCATATAAAGAGATGTAAAAAAGACACAAGGTCCGATAATTATGTATTCGATAAAATGACAGTTACCACTGCATGAATGCTCTACTAAATATCTGAAACTCTGTCGTTAAAAATAAAATAGCAGTATTTTAATAACTACGAAAAAAAAATTGTCAGAATATATATTAAATATATCGATTTGGATTGGTCGGTTGGTTATTTGGGTTTTATGACATATCAACCTTTGTAGGTTATTTAACGCCAAACCATTTATATGCAAACAGTCAGTTCTATTTCAAACAATTCAGTTTAGCATGAGTACACAGTTTAATTGTCAAAAATATTTCTCTTGCAAGCTGTTCACTTTATTCCAACAGTTCTAATTCAGCTAATTCAGTTTAGTATAAGTACAGATTTTGTTTACACTCAGTTAAATGTCAAAGCACTTCTATATTAAACAATTCAGCTTAGTGTAAGTACAGTTTCGATGTCAAAAATAGTTCCATTTCAAACAATTCAGTTTAGCATAAGCACACAATTTAAATGTAATTACAGTTTAATTGACAAAAACATTTCTATTTCGAGCTATTCAGTTTAATCAAACAGTTCTAATTCAAATAATTAAGTTTAGCATAAGTATGCAGTTAATTCAATTTAACCCATTGATAGGATTCTATCAGGTGCAACTGTTCCCGGCCATAGTGGAACTGGGAGCAATGGCAATGAAGGGGTTCTCTGCATTCCCCAAAGCTCCAGCATCACAGGAACCTCATCATTAGATTGTTTAGTATCATATCATGACATTCGTTGGGGGGAGGTCTTACCCCTCTGCAGAGGGGCAGTTGGTGTATTCTACAGCCCCAGCCGACTGGGTAATATCGATTTGGAGTTTGCAGGATATGACCCAAAGTTGGTTAAACACTGTGACATACAAGGCATCGAACATCTCGCTTGAGTTGGTGTCATAATTGTCCAAGACCTGTCGGCATTCTCCACTCAGCGAGTGACTCAAGCATTGGGCTTTGATACCCACCTTTACCCGATTTATATAATAAATACAAGTGATGCCTAAAGGTATGGACCTTTGAGTTTGAATTGATTTTTTTTACATATATACACACTAATATAAGGGTATAATGTTTAACTAACGATATAATTCATTTTTTTTCTTCTGTTATTTTAATTTCCTTTCATTATTTTTATATCCGGATTAAAAGAAATATGTATAAAAGCCGAATATCAGTTTCTTATTGTTTACATACCAATATCATTTTATTCACAGCAGTTGTTTACTTCTATAATGTTGTTATTGTCTGCTCAGATAACATCATCATCATCATCATCATTATCATCAGGTCACGCAGCTAGCACGACTCTCTCTCTCTCTCTCTCTCTCTCTCTCTCTTCCCGTCCCAATTTTCCATGGCTCGTGGCAGGTTTTCCAAACTACATTTAGTGTCCGCACATTGCTAATGTAGATAGATTCTTGGTGGTTGGCAAATGCTAACATGTCAATGTGTAGAGGTTTATAAGTTTGTCTTCGTTCCACCTGGAGTGTCCTGTATGTTTTATTCATCTTACTTGAATGGTTTTTGAGACAGGAGTTAAGTCGCCGTACTTCTGTTGTTTCGTGGTGTGTAGTATTTTTGTGTAGTTAGCATCTAGCTTTTTCTCAATACGTTTTGTCAGCGTCCATATGGTGCATACATAGAGTAGTACTGATATAACCGCTGCTTGGAGGAAATCCTATTTTATTTCATCGAACAGATCAAACATCAATATAATCGATAGCCTATCGATACCAGTCCACGCCTTCACTGAACGCATATTAACATCACTTTACCTATATATAGATATAAAAACAATGTTTTCTCCTCATGATGTATAATATTAAGAAAAGTATATTTTGGATGTGGGCCAGTTGACATATAGGAGCGCGACATGTGCATGCAAGGATATGTATGCACTTTTTTGGACATTGTGTCCTTCGGTAGAGCAACCTGATTGATATTAGAATCTGGAGTTGAGCTATGTTGGAAGTGAAACTGAAAATATGCTTTATTTTTTTAAAACAAAATTCCGTCAATATCCAATTGAATACGTTCTTTGAACTCCCGCTCATACTCAAATTCAGTTTGTTTTTTATATAACAGTTTGCTCCGATGAATAATACAGGAGAACCCCAAAAATTATACTCGTATATGTCAACTGGTTAACAGTCAAAAAGTACATTTATAAATATTATCTCTTTCTACATCTCGCTTTCCTTCTCTCTCTCTCTCTATATATATATATATATATATATATATATATATATATGTAAATTGTAACATTGTAAGCGAAGAATACTGGGGTTAAAACAAATAAACAGCAGCTGGACAAAAGATACGTTGAACAGGTCCAACGTCTCGTTCAGTGGGCAAGGTATAACAAAATGTACTTGCGGATTAAAAACACCTGTTAACGTAGTGAATATAACAATAAAGATGAAGACTTTAGAATTTATGTATTTACTTTACTCATCGACCAGCAAGGATGCGATACTAGATGAAGATTTTAAGCAGAATTTAGATTGTCTGAATTCAGTTTTCTTTCTCCTAAACCAGTTGTACACTGGATAAATTACGTAGTCTGCACGAGAAGTTACCCATAAATGGAAGTAGAATAGTTTTATGAATGGCATTGTCAAGGGCACTAATGTGAAATGAAATGCAAACGGCATCGTCCAAGGTTTGAGCATCGGTTGACGTGTCCATTTTCAACGACGATAACCACTACATAACCATTACGAAGTAATATATATATATATATATATATATATATATATATATATATATATATATATATATGTTGCATTCTGGTTAATGAACTCTGGTAATATTAAATAAAGGACAAACCACGATATGAGAGGAAATAGAGATATATTCCCAGGAAAAGGTATATACAATAGAGAGACACTTAGTTGACAAGAGCATAGGATTAATGAATACAGAATAAAGATATAGTCCAATAATAGTATTGGCTTCCGTTATTACGGTAGCAAATAAGGTGACCTACTGCGATCTCTAGTCTCCAACACGCTAATGCTATTTCTATAAGAAGCTGCTCTTCACCTTCTTGTCTGCCCTGGTATTAGTAGCTACTGCTATATATGGCAGAAGAACTAGTTCATTGTGTGGAAAAAGGTGGGTGATACCCATATATATGTATATTATGTTTATGTGTATTATTTATGACAAATATTATTTTATTATTATCATCTTATCATCTTATTATTCATGACTATTAAGTACTATTTATGTTATGTAGCTTTTAGGTAGAAACTTAGAAATTTGATGATAACCACTACACAACCAGCGACTCGATAATTAGTTGACAATATAGAACAATCTAAATTTCATTTTAATTAACTTCTAATTATAATCTTTAGTACTTACTCTTTGTTGATATTTCTAATCTATTTTGAATTACGTATTTTATTCTATTCTTTATTTTTGTTAGCAAAATATAAGAATTAACCTGGGCTGCTTGTTCTTAAGATTGAAAATTTGGTGGGATAATCATTCTGATGGAGGAAGATGAACATTTATTTTTATCAATAAGTATCTTTAACAGCTTTTTTTCTTTTTGGTTTAGTCGTATAACTGATTGAAATTGTGAATATCTTCCTTATTTTATATATGGCTTCCTCTACCTCTTTCCCAGAACACAATGCGTCTTTTGTATCCTTAGGTTTTAGATCAAGTCTGTAATCCTTATATATATATATATATATATATATATAAACGATCCTTGGCAACAGAGAACTTTTCTTTATATTCAAAAGTCTTTGTGTAAGATATCAATGGCAATTCTTGCAAATATATATATATATATATATATATATATATATATCGACAAGAATTATTTTATTTCAATTACTAATTTGTTATTTTAGCGCTAACTTATTTCTAATATACACAAAGATGATCACGGAATTTAGTAGCAAATAATTTTATCACAAATAAGAAGCAAAACGTTTTTTTAGATAGTTGAATATTCTTACTTCATATGATATACCTTAAACCGACTAGATTAAATTGTTTAAGTTAATGATGCATTATTTTCATAGTCATAAAGAGGAAAATATCATGAGATGACCCACTGTTGATCAAAACCTTATGGAATTAATTAACAACAACAACAACAAAATTTATACGTAGTAGTTTAGAGTTTATCGGTTATTTAATTCAAAATAAACAAAGTGAAAAAAAATGTAATTGTTCTAATTACATATGCTTTGCAAGGGGCAATATATATATATATATATATATATATATATATATATATATATATATATATATATATCGATACAGCAAATATAAGAAGCTTATTTTACTCTAAAAATGTTTGTAGATTATTATGGAATTGATTTATTACACACATCTAACAAAACTTTAATTGCCAGTTGGCTGAGGCAGTAGAATACACCGAGTGCTTCTCTGCAGAGTGGTAAGGCCCTCGCAACGGGAATCCTGGATATGACACTAGACAATCTGATGGTGAGGTTCCGGTAATGCTGGAGTTTCGGGAAATGCGGAGTACCCTTTCATTACCATCGCTCCCAGCTCCCTCCTGGCCCGACCCGGAGTGATGGCACCTGATAGGGCCCTCTGTAGGGGTTAAAAAGAACTAAACTGTATACTTATGCTAGACTGAATTGCTTGAAATAGGACTGTTTTTGACATTGAAACTGTACTACGCTAAACTGAATTGTCCGAAATAGAACCGTTTAGACATTTAACTCTGTGTATACAAGAGCTATAATCATGCTAATCTGAATTGTTTGAATTAGAACTGTTTGACCAAATAGAATAGCTTCAAATAGAAATATTTTGACAACTTAACTGTGTATTTACGCTTAAATGAATTGTTTGAAATAGAACTGTTTATTTGTATAAAAATGGATTTGGCATTAAATAACCTACTAAGGTTGATATTCCATAAAACCCAAACAAACAAACTAACAAACAAAATTTTAAGTCGCTTTTATTATTCAATGCGAAGATCATTGATAGAAAATATCTGGTAAATACTTTTAGGTGGTATTTCTTCAGGTGGTCGAATTGAAATTACAATCTTTTTTTACTTATTGAGTGTTTATAACGGCATGTTAACCTGTGCAGTGGTATTTCATGCCAAAACGTTAAGGAGTGTGTTCATTGTATATTCATATTTACATTTATTGCATAGTTGTTTTTAAGTATTTTTCACATAATTATATGATATCAAATAGTTCAATCTAATACACATGATTTACACACAGTTGTATAGTTTCAAGTATTCTTATTGAATACTTATAATTAAATGGTTTCATTCAATTATTTCTATTTGTTAATGATCATCTATTTGCACATATGGCTTCGAGTAACTAATGATTATAATAATCAACAATTATTGTATCATAATTATAAACGGTTGTTGATTCAGGTAACTATTCTTAATACAAATAGTTTACTGATATATGGCATTAACTATTCATGTGGAATACGAATAATTTTTAAACGGATCTACCGGATCGATAGATGGGACCCTAACAAGTACTACCACTCCGGAGGAGAGTAGACCTTCAAGTGTAGGTTATGTGGGGACAAGGATGACACGCTTAATCACATAATAAGGGAACGCTGCAAATGAGCACAAAAGAGTACAAGACTAGACATGATTGGGTTAAAAAAGCGATCTACAGGGAATTATGCAAGAGATTAAAATTTGGCTATACTACCAAATGGTATATGCACAAATTAAAATTCTTTCTAGACAATGACACATGAACTTTTCTGGGATTTTGAGATATAAACGGCACCTAATCCCGGCCAGAAGACCAATCTTCGTCTCAATTAATAAGAAAAAAATGGCAATGAAGGTGTTACTCTTCGCTTCCCAGGTCTCCCAAACTGGAGCGTGATCATCAGATACTGCTTAGCGTTATGCTCAGAACAGCTCTTTTTGAGATGAGGTGTCTTATCCCTCTACTGGAAATACTGTCAGTGTATTCAAAGACCCGCCGACTGGACGGAAAAGATTTTAGCTGAACTCTTTTCGGGTGGTGATTCTTCAAAGAAATTAAACACTACTTCAAGATTTAAAAAAAGAAATTGAAAGCTTCGTTATCCCGAAAAAGTAGGTAAGGTGATGCCGAAAAAGATGGCCTGGTTATCCCGAAAATAAAAGCCTAGTTATGCTGGAATGAACCCCAGATTTTCACTAAATAATGCCCATCATTTTGGATTTGCATGTATGCGTTTCTAACATTTTGTTTTGGTCTTTAAGGTTTTTTTAATATGTTTTTTTTTTGTTTTGTTTTGTTTTTTATTTATTTATTTATTTATTTTTTTGCCGGGTGGGGGTTACCGAGTGTTAAAATCGAAACATCGTGATCTGATCGGATGTTCTTATAAGCACATTCAAGTGTGTATGTTTGTACGAAGGAGAACCAATACACGTTTGTGATTATTTTCATTTGTGTGTGTTTTTTTTAAGAGCGTGACGTCAAACTATGTTCAACTGATGCTGCTGGGTGAGTCTTCTTAACTTGCAATTGTTGTTGTTATTGTTCCTTTATAGATCTCAAAGTTTCTTTTCAGACTTCAGGGCCCGCTCACCAACATCACGAACAAACTCTCTTTTATTGTTTTAATGCTGTTATATATATATATATATATATATATATATATTACATCTTCGGGGGAAACAAGGGTGCTTTTTCTCTCCTTCACTAACACATATTCTCGCTGTCTTCAATTTGTTTTGTTTTGTTTAGTTTTTTTGTTTCGTTTGCTTTTTCTTTTTTTTCTTTTTTTTTTTTTTGGTTTTTAGGTGTTTCCTTTGGGGGAGCGGGTAGTGGGGCTCTTTTTTTGTTTGTACATTTTTTTTCTTAATTTGTTTAATGTCTTTTATTCCACTTCTCAAATCTTCTTCGAAAAAAATTCTTCCCGTCCTAAGCATCTGCTTTGTAACATGAGCTCTGAGATTATCTCCGTTCTATTTTTCTTTTGTTTTAATTGTCTCTTTTACTTTTTTTTTTTTTTTTTATCTACGTCCATTTTCCTTCTTTTTCAGTTCGCTTCGCTCTTCTTTTATTTCTCACTCTCTACTAGATGATCTGCTATTGCTTCCCCCTATATAATGCTTCCGTTCTTTTATCAAATTGTTAGGTATGGTTGTCAAGACTTCTTCTTCTTCTTCTTCTTCTTCTTCTTCTTCTTCTTCTTCTTCTTCTTCTTCTTCTTCTTCTTCCTCCAACACCACCAACACCACCACCTTCTTTCATTCTTTATTTCATTCTTCCTCTGTGTTTTACATTTTTCTTTCTTTTTACCTTTTACCATTTTTTTTTTATTTTGCTAATCTTTTTTAGGTCTCTCCAACTTTTACTTATCGATTACTCTTCCTTACTTGCTTTCTTCTGAACTGATACATACTAAGCTTAGTTTAGTACATTATACCAAATGAGACAAAAATAATTGTATGGATATTGACTAGTGTCCACCTTCCGAGCGAAAAAGGTTTTAGAAATGAATTTTTGAAATCTTTGCTTTCATCTAAACTAGAACACTAACCTCTGACCTCTTTTGCAAATACACTGTACAAGCCATATTTTCTAACTTTTCTTTATCTACCATTCTAATACTTATCTTTTCCTATACCGCTTCTTACCTTTCGATAAATGACCAGTGATCATATAAAGGCCAAAAATATATAAACGGTTCTATTTCAAACAATCCAGTTTAGCATAAGTAAAGTTTTTTGTTTACACACATTTAAACCTCGAAACTTTTTTTTATTTCAAACAACTCAGTTTAGCATAAGAACAGTTTTTGTTTACACACATTTAAATGTCGAAACAGTTCTATTTCAAACAAGTCAGTTAGGCGTAAGTACACTTTCGATATCAAAAACAGTTCTATTTCAAACAATTTAGTTTATCGTACAAAACAGTTACATTTCAAGCAATTGTTTTACATAAGTAAGCAATTTAGATGTCAAAACATTCCTATTTCAAGCAATTTACTTTCGCATGAGTACACAGTATGGTTTTATTTGAAACATAGATAGGACCCTACAGGTGCAACCACTCTGGTCCAGAGAGGGCCTGGGAATGATGCCAATAAAGGAGTACTCCGCATTCTCCAAAGTTCCAGTATTACGGGAACTTCACGATCAATTGCTTAGTGTTATAACCAGGACACTCATTGGGGGGGGTCTAAACCCTCTGCAGGGAAGCAGTCGGTGTATTTCTACAAGAAACTGCAAAGTAGATTGACGGTTGACCTCATAGGAAAAGTAAGTAATCAGTGTGGTAGATATAAGAAGGATTCATCATCATCATCATCATCATCATCATGTCGTGCTGGTAGCACGGATATCCCTGACCCTCTCTCGTCACTTCTCCCTATCGTTCATCGCCTCCGGCAGGTCTTCAGGGCTACATCCCGTATCCTCACGTAACTGCTGTATGTATGTTCGAGCTAGTCGTCCTGCTTTTGCTCGACCATATGTGGAGGTCCATAGGAGTACATCATTTATGAGCTCGTCCCTGGTTCTACAGCAGTGTCCTGTATGTCTGGTTCGTCTAACTTGGATAGTTTGTGTGATGGGAGGCAGGTGGCCGAATAGTTGGAGCCTTGTGGGGTGTTGCCGCCAGGACTTGTTCAATATTGCTCGCAACATTCTTGTGTAATTGCCGTCCAGCTTCTTCTCCAGTCATTTAGTTAGCGTCCAAGTAGTGCATCCATACAGCAGTATCGATACGACCGCTGCCTGGAAGAAACTGCGTTTCATTTTATCGGTCAGGTCAGATCTCCGTATGATCGATAGCCTATCGATAGCTGTCCATGCCTTGCGTATTAACTCACCCTCACCACTGCAGACAGGATTTTGGACAAAAACATTTTTAAACAGAATAAAGCTGGTTTTAATTTAGAGTTTTCCTTTTCCTTGACTGGTTACTTAAGGTTAAACAACCCAGTCTACATTACTCTTAACCCATTCCTGGAAGTTGAACAGATAGACTCATGCCTTTCCCATAGTAATAGCAAGGAGTGAAATGCAAGTAGCCACGTCCAGGATTTTAAGTCGGTTCGCTCATTCCATGTCTCACGATGATAAACATTACGCTGGTCTCATCTTCCAGTCTTAATAAGTAACTATTCTTTGTGTACATCAAAGAAAAATGTAAATTTCAATTCAATCCACATGTCATTTTAACTATCATCTCCTAAAATCCATTGATGGGGGGACATTTTTATGTTAAAAGACCACATTGAAGTTTATTGTCTATTAAAAAGTACAGAAGATAATAAAGTTTAGTATACGTGCAACACAGTCTAAAGTTTAGACTTAATAATTTCGTCCAAATTACTTAAAAGAAATGAAATAACTCTATGAAGCTTTCAAATCATTTATAGAGAATTTCCCCTGAAACCATTTGAATATCATCTTCTAAAGTCGAAGTACTTTCCATCGGTCTTTCAACTATATCACACTTCAGAAAGCCTCATTCATTCATAAGACCTCAGGTTCTCCACTTCTCTTTAAAATCATCACTAAAAAATATTTACAATTTTGTCTTAGTTTTGTTCGAATCTTTATGAGCCAGAATCTCATCTTCCAGTTTTTAAACGTTCTCTTTATCTTGATGCTTCTATTTAACGTTATCGCTTTCTGGAATAGCCTTCATCTTACTCAAGGCTGGTGTCATAGCCCACCACTGCCGTGTAGGTAGGTAAAAACTACTGACCATTAGCTTAATCTTCCCGTTCAATAACATCGGTCAACTACCTTAGACATTTTTGCATACTGTTATCAACGCATTAGAATAAACTGTTCACCATTATTACAATTTTGTTCTTCGTATTCGTTAGTATTTTCCTTCTTACTCCTTACTGATCATTGTTTTACTTTTGACGTTGCTGATTATATTTCAACTGTTATGACCCATCATCCGCACTGTCGAGTTTAACTTTATATCATTGATCTATTTGTAGTCTATGTGAAATTTAGGAAAATATTTGAGTTTATATGAGGTTATATTTTAGAAAAAAATACTATTAAATATCGTATCCATATACATTTTGTTTAGAAAATATTTATCATGTTTTTTTAATGATAATACGATGTCTCCTCGTTTTGAGTAATGTCTAATAAGCTTCACGTTAATAAAACAACGAAATTTCTCATTACTAAATTCGGCAATATATTCGTAATGTACTATTATTGTAACATAGAAAAGTTTTATAAATACACACACACACACACACACACATATATATATATATGCATATATATATATATATATATATATATATATATATATATATATGTGTGGGATGCAAATTCTGTTATCGTCATCTGTTATCAGTTTTATAAATACAGTTTTATAAAGTTTTATAAATACACACATCACATACACACATAGACACATATCTATCTATCTATCTATATCTATATCTATATAAATATAAATATATATATATATATATATATATATATATATATATATATATATATATATATATATATATATATGGGATGTGAATTCTGTTATCGTCATCTGTTATCAAACATTGGATATGTTAACCATGTGAAATCCCATAGTAACTTAAAGAATTTTAAAAATTTTGTTTCCGCCTCGTCCTCATGATCATACATGTTTTGTTTGTGGTAAAGTGTGGCCGTCAAGCCATGGAGTAAAAATAAACATGAAGATTCATTTTAGTCATGCTTAGAATTCAAGCCAGAATATTTGAATTGAAATATGAATAAAGACACTTATCATCGGAAAGGATTTGCCTGTCTCCACAATCTCACACACACACACACACACACACATATATATATATGTGTGTGTGTGTGTGTGTGTGTGTGTGTGTGTGTGTGAACATTTTTCTTTCCTTTATCATCTCATCTAGTCTTTCCACTCCCACTAAATGTGGGCCACTTATGCCTTTTGGGATAATTAAGCACCAACTTCCACCGTTTATTTTATAATGTAGGCTCCAAAAAAGAAGAAAAATATTTTATTCTCTTGTGAAGTGTTAAAAAAGAGAATCTATTAAACAGATATTTTAAATAAAAGAAATTAAAACATCGATATATATTTTGATTTATCTGTATTTATATCAATAATCATGAGCGTCTGATCATATATCAATAATGAATCCTTCTTTAGGCTCTAAGCAGCAATTTGAGTAAGATCATTCAAAGGTAATAATTGTATATTGTCAATGGAAAACAATTTCTTGGTTTATTTTCCCCAGGAAACGATTTATTGTAAGAAGAACATTTTCAATTGCATATAGATATTATTTTATGTACACGTTAAAAACGAATTTTAAAGAAAATTAAAAGTTATTTTTATTCATGTTTATCTCGAAACGGGAAATTGTATATATGTTTATATATGCAATTACGATAATATATAACGTGCACGGATAGATAGATAGATAGATAGATAGATAGATAGATAGATAGATAGATAGATAGATAGATAGATGGAAAGAGATGTGGATCCATATGAAGAAACTGAGATAGTCAGATATAATTAGAATGAGATAGATAGGAATGTACTTTGCAAGATAGATAGATAGATAGATAGATAGGTTTATGAATTCCATATATACTCCGTCGTATTCCATGTACAGTGCTAAGCCCTCACTTCAAAAAGAGGTATCCTGAGTATGACACTAAACTGGATCCATACTGGAGCTCTGTTAAGTAGTAATCCTTAATTAAGCATTACATTCAAGTTCACTCCGATTCAGGAGTAGTAATACCGGCTAGGGTCAATCTATTCGTTAATTAGATCGGTTTGCAAATTATTTGTATTAGATAAGAATATTTGATAACATATAACCGTGTGCAAAATATCTTTAGAAACTAATCACAAAATGTAAAAAAATATATGAAATAGATATCCTAACCTTAAGGCGGAAAATAGTACCTAGAAAGGTTGACATACCGTTAAAACCAATCAATCAATCAATCAATTCCTACTGGATAATGCAATGTAATTCCATTGTGTTCAAGATTAACATAACATAACATCATTGTTATTGGCGATGCTATAGGCAGTAATATAAGACATATGAAAGAGAAACTTCATATAATTCTTCAGCTTTTGTTTCATTTATTTATTTATTTTCTTAGAAAAGAAACTTACAACGAAATAGACACGTATAATTCATATCTCAACAATTCGGAAACATTATGATTGTTCTATCACCTTGTCGTCTAATTGTCTGCGAGTTAAACTTGCAGACAATTTATATTGAGTTCATTTCGCTTTTAGCTGGTCCATATTTCTGATCTTGTGCCAAGCTAACCATATAAAATGGTAGCTTCATGAAACTCACGCTAAAGCTGTATTTTAAATAGGATAAACTGCTGAAAATCAATACGAAAAATAAACATACTTTTACTTCATTTTAGTTTTTTTTGGCATCATTTATTCAAGCAAAAGGATCACGTAACCAACTAGATCGACCTATTACCACTGAATTTCGGCTTAGTTTAACGGTTATCGTCTGAGGATGTAGAATCGGTGACTCGAGTTTAAATCTTAGAGGTGGCTGTTTGCGTTTTTATTCGTATTAGTGCCCTTAAGAAAGGCATTAATCCATCTGCATTCTTCCTCGGCTATAGATAAATGGAAAAGAAACTGGGAATTTTAACCTTGTTTAGGCAACCATTATATGCATATTTACCCAACCCCTCCGCTCGTATAGGATAAGACACAAGGTCAATTTTTAAGCAGAGTTTAACAGGTGTGAATTCAGAGTTTTCCTTTTCCAAGACTAGTTGCCACACCAAGAACCTTGTCTATCCTACTGTTTACCAAGAGCTGGAGGGAGAATAATTGGATTCATACCTTTCCTAAGGGTATTAGTGCTATGTGAAATGCAGTCAGCCTCGTCCAGGGTTTGAACTCGTAACACCGTGTCCATTTTCTAAGATGATAACCATTACACCACCGGCACCTACATAAACCATTATTATTATGCAAACGTTATATTCAAACTAGGTATAATCAACATAAAAAATGTTGTTTCAAATCCTTCCCTTAATAGAGGAGTTGGGTTATACCTACCATCGAATTTCTGGGATCAATGAGATCACCTGTTAATAACCTCTCTGGCATCTGACAAGTTTTATTACGTTATGGGATCCCAGCAGAATTGAGTAGTTCTTGATTTGATGAATTCGAAGGGGTTTTACACCTTTCTCAAGTGAAATGTAAGCAAAACTTACCCTCGGCAGGAGTAGAAACCGTTTCACTGATTCCATTATGCACACTGCTGACCATTATGCCATCGCTGTCTTTCATTCCTATGTATTAGTCATTTCGTTTCAACTAGTATCCCTTAAGCAGTTTCTTTACCAATTGGGCCAAATTCCATGGCAACAGGTCAAAGGATAATCACAATCTACATCCGATTCTATGGATTACCAAGCTGAAATCCCTTTGGCCAAATCGGTATTCTGATTTTCTGATCTCTCTCCATGCTTATAGGCAGATTAATGTTAAGGAAAACTAACTAATACGCTCAAGCGATAAGTGTAGTTCTTGCTTATGGCGTATCTGATATACAAAATACAGAGTTTTCTGAAAGTTCTAAGTCAGAAATAAATTCCAATACTTTTGTGTCATTTATAAGAACATACTTTTTCCTTTGTTTTCTCTGAGGCTTTTTTTTTAATTCTAATTAGCCATTACCTATTAGATTCAATATCTGTTTTGCAATTCTTTTCTACGAAATATATCTATAGTTGAGAAGTTCGTTTCTCTGTCCCCAAAAGAAGACTGATCGTTTGGAACTAAAGCTACCAAATTTCTTCTTGGAAAATAGGAGAAAGCTATAAAATAAAATAAGTTTTCTCTCCTGAAGAAAAGTTCCCTGATCTAACAATAAATAATAGCAAAAAGAAAGGTCTGTTGCTGTAAGGAGTTAATTATCCAAACTTACTAAAACAATATTAACCAAAAATGTTTTAATCGATACAATTCTTATCTGTCAAGCAAAGAACAGTTCTCGACAAAACTGGATTATCTATTCATTTATTATCGAATTACTTTTACAGAACAAAATTAACATCATAACTATTATTTTTCACAAGAACGTTTATGGATTTTTCAAGACTATTTACGAGAGTAATTTTTTTTTTTAAATTGGTGAATTTTGCAAAAGGAGTTAGCAATAGGGAAATCTGTGTAAAGTAGCAGCTGTTTGAAGGAAATCAGTTATGATGGTTTCTTTGCAAAGGACTGAGTGCATCACCTTCTTTACTCACCACTATGCAAGGAACTTTTTTCCTTACAACTGAGTCAATGTGTTTCTAATCCATTTAACAAAGTTTTGACTCAAGCTCACAGTGGCAAATCCTACTTTAATTTTTTTTTTTTCATTTAAACATGTTTTTCCTAATACGTCACATATTTTCAAAAAAATTTACATGTTTTTTCTTCTCAGCCATCAAATATTTTTGACAAAACTCTCTCACACCTGGGTCATTCTATTTTATTTGGTAAAATTTTAATAAGCCTCAAAAATATTTTTAAAGAAATTCAAATAATTTTTGTTATAAATGAATTTCAAACAATGCAGCGTTAAAATTTAAGGGAAAAATCTGAAAAAAAATGTCAATCTCTTATTTACTGCGGATATTGGCATGATGGTTAGAGTGTTCGCCAATCGCTCGGGAAACCAGTGTTCAATCCCAGATTGAGTCATATCAAAGACTCAAAAAGTGGTACTTGATTCCTCCTTGCTTAACACACAGGAATCAAGGTTAAAGTGGAGCAATCCAGAGAAAGGAGTAGCGCCCTCCCCTACACTTCGGTGTAGTAGCTATCGAAAAGGGAGCCTTCGGGTCACCTTCGACTACGGTTGACAACTTTACTCACATACAACTTATTGAATGGTCCTCTTACAAGTAGATATACATATATATATATATATATATATATATATATATATATATATATATATATACGAGGATCATTAAATAATTTTCCAGACTTTTTTCGTATGGGTACTTTTATTGATAGTACACACATGAAACTCTATTCCCCAACGAAGGAATCTCCTCCAGCTGCAATGCACTAGTACCGTTCCAACAACTTCTAGAAGGCTCCATGGAACTCCGCTTGTGTGAGTGTGTCAATGACCTTCGTCACAGCCTCTTTCATCTCCTCAATTGTCTCATAACGACAGCCTCTGAGCTTAGGGAATAACCAAAAGTCACAGGGAGCATGGACTGGACTCTAGGGACGGTGAGGAACTGTGTTGATGCCCATCTTGGTCAAATAGTCTGTGACAAGGATGGAGTTTTCGACTGGTGCATTGTCCTGGTGGAAATGCCACTGACCCGATTTGAAGAGTGCTGGCCTCTTCCGACGGATCCTCTTCCTCAACTCCCTTAAAACTTCAACATAGTAACCCTAAGCCTAATCTTTTGGCCAATCAACTCTGGTGTATTGGCATCCTTACTCCTCCCCCACCTCTCATCATCCCTCACAGACTCCCTGCCTTCCTTGAATCTCTTATGCTACTCAAAAACTCATGCTCGATCCATGCAAAATGGTCGAAAAGCAGTCTGAAGCATTCCCTACGTTTCTGTGGCATTTTTTCCAAGTTTAAAACAGAATTTTATTGCATATCGTTCTTCTAAAGTGTCCACACGTCCAGATTGCATTTTTGAAATTCACCAGCCGCAGCAATGAGGCTTTAGTAGGGTATATTCCAATTGCTGGTGTTGCTGTTCATTTGAATCTGAAATCATAAAAATTGATCAGTCACCTCATAAGATGTATAGCAATAATATAGTGACTTTTCAAGAGTCTACGACAATTTTAAATACCTGTACTTATTGAAGGCGCCACGTATATATATATATATATATATATATATATATATATATATGTGTGTGTGTGTGTGTGTGTGTGTGTGTGTGTGTGTGTGTGTGTTGTTACTTATATATATATTAACATGTTCACCAAGATTTCTTCTTATTTTCTTCCTTTACCTTTCTTATTTCTCCCTCCTCCTTCACATTCTTGACCCATTTCTCATCTACTTTTTTTTTCATTTCCTTTTCACTTATTTATGTAAGTTTCTAACTGAAAGTTCTGAAAAGCCAAGCGTCAGATAGATAATATACTCTGATCCGTGGTAAAATGCATAGTAACTGTACATAAAAACAAGTATAATGACAGTATAGATAATAATAAAATAATATAATACAAGATCATTGTTTTACTGTTATTATAACCAACTTTAATCTGGTTTTTGATCTCTTATTTGTCGAAGACGTATACCTCGGCTAATTAATAAATAACCAATTGACTGTTACATCTCAACACTTTAATGAACTTCATTTTCCTCAAATAATTTTCAATAGAAATTAAAATAGCCTTAACAGAAAATTTACATCTGAAAATTATTATTACTATATTCATTAACATTATCATTATTATTACTATATTAAAATATAACAATTATTGTTATCATCTGTGAGTCAAATAAATCTGTTTAAGAATTATTCGTATTTGATAGGACCGTGTGCAAGAAAACCACTTGAAAAAAAGCAAAACGAATGCTAATATAAACATAGAATGGACACACTTTTTTAATCTCTTAACATAAAATAACCCAAGATGGGTTGACATGCCATTAAAATCAATTAATCTATCATACTAAATTCAGAATACAAAACTAATAAACAACGACCTATTTTTTCATATATTTGGCCAATGTCGTCAAGGATATTTACACAATAATACGTTCAATATTTAGCTGTATTCCTATTTGTTACACAACTGTTACAGTAGAAATATTGCTCATAGTTGTTGTTATTTTTTTTTTCTTAAATTGATCATGTAAAAATAGAACGAAAACAAAAATATTAAAAAGCGAATTCTGAACAAGAAGTTTTAAAAAGTTGTAGTGTAACTAATCTCCAGACATAGCCGCTGGATAATAATCATATTCATCAAAAGTTTTGGATGATCTGAAATTGGTATGAACAGAAAACTTCGATATAAGATGCCTTGTGTGTGTATTTGCATATGTGCGCATAAAAATCTATGCACAATTTCAGTTAAACACGTCTTTTTTATGGTTTAACTTCTAAGTTTAACAAGTATGGCTAACGTAATGCTAAGCGGTGCGGAAAATGGAATCGCTTAGCCGAGGTCATGAAAGCGGGAATCCATTCATTACCACCAGCACCACAACTACCAATGATTAGAATAGTAGGGCAAGTTGTATTCGCTTATCCTTGTAAGGTAACCAGTCTAAAAAAAAGGGTAATCCTGAATTCAAAAATTAATCCTAGTGACGGATTCTCTTGGCTAAAGAAATTCTTCTGATATGAACTCTTCACTGCCCTCCCGGATACACTTTGTAACTACTGGAACAAACCTAATAAACAAAGAAAAAAGATAAGTGGAGGTATAATGAGGGAGTGAGACGAGACTTTAACTTTTAAAAAGACAGTATTGTACAATTTGATAAAATGAGAGACCATAATATGTCAAAGGGTGAAAAAGGCTGGAACTATCTTTTAAAATAAGTAATATCTATCTTATGCATTATCTCTCTTCGTTACACTCGAGACACTCACTCGACGCAGAAACACACACACATGTGTTTTTCCTTGATTTCGAAGAAGAGAACATAATTCCCGGTTTCTTGGTTTCTTTGATTTAATGGCATATCAACCTTTTGTAGGTTTTTTAATGCCAAAGCCATTCTCAGGGAAAAACAGTAGTGATACTATTTAACCCATAGCTGGAAGGATAAGGGGGTTCATACCTTTCCTAAGAGTATTTGCTCGAAAGTGAACGTAATAGCACGGCTGGAGTACGAACTCGCGTACTACGATTCCGCAGTCAATCGCTTTAACCATTACACCACGAGGTGAAGCGTTGGAGTCCATTAAAGAACGTTGCTTATAAGTTCGTCCAGGTTTCTCCCCCGGTGTACCGCATGTTTGTTTGTCTTACTTGCATGTTTTGTGAGATGGGCTGTAAGTGGCCGCAAAGCTGTTATTTTGTGCAGTGTTGCTTCCAGGATTTGTTCAAAAATCATGTAAAATTCTTGTGCAATTTCTACCTAACATTTTTTCCGCTTGTGAGTGTCACGTGAAATTACACCACCAAATAATGTCGATTAATTAGCAACTTGATCCGGCTCATTGGCCTAGTGGTAGACTGTTCGCCAATGGCCTGGGAGACTAGGGTTCAATCTCAGGTCGAATCATACCAAAGATTCAAAAATTAGTACTTGATGCCTCCTTGCTTAACACTCAGCATTATAAGGTACGTTTCAAGGGTAAAGTGTAGCAATCTACAGAAAGGAGTAGCGCCCTTCCCTACACCGCGGTGTAATAGCTATTGAAAAGGGAGCTTTCGGGTAGCCCTCGACTACGTTCGCCAACTTTACTGTTTTCAGCGACTTTTCTCACTTTTGCCTCTGATGATTTTGCGCATAACATGAAACTTAAAGTAACGGATGGCTTATGTTCATAATTGTGATTTTTTTCTGGTTTATATATGTTTATGTATAAGGAGAGAAATCGAAACAGACAGATAGGCATAGACAGAGAGAGAGAGAGAGAGAGAGAGAGAGAGAGAGAGAGAGAGAGAGAGACCGACAGATTGATAGACAGACGGAAATAGAAATATATAGACACAGGAGAGAAAATTTGCTTAGTAGAATTATTTTATTAGACGAGAATTGTTCTGTCATCAAATAGAATATAAAATAAAATAAAGTGATTGGATAACTAAATAAAAGCCATCTGTTCATTCTTAGTCCTTTAATTTAAGCAGTCAATTTCTAGACTTTGAATTTATATCAGTAATTTTATAACCTTTCAAGTAGTGGAATATTCGCGTTGCATTTTACTTTTATGTCTCTCTAGAATCGTCTTTAAAGTTAAAATTACGAATAACCTTTTAGAAAATTTAGCTCTACAGACTGTTATTGTATCCGGGACAATCGTTCTAATTTCCCAAAGTAAATCGAATCATCGGACGAGATGAAAGTAATAAAAATATTAGTAATAGAAAACAAACCAAAAATTATTAAATATATACATGCTGGACACAGGTAGGTAGTTGGGGAAAATAGACAGTCTGCAATGGCATCTGTGAACATGTATTTATATATCTGTTTGTTTCATTTTCTGTGCGTATGTGTGCAAGCGTATATTTAATCTAATGATATATATAAAACACGATATAATCTTATATATGTATACATATATATACACGCGTGTATTGCGTGTGTGTTTATAAAGACCAATATTTAGAGGACAAGTTATGACTCACGTTACTGTAGCAATAAAATATATCTTCCTTCACGTAGTAGGTAGAGTGTTTGCCAAAGGCCTGGCAGAACTGGGTTCAATCCCAGGTCGTCATACCAAAGACTCAAAAAATGATACTTGATGCCTCCTTGCTTAACACTCAGTATTATAAGACACGTATTAAAGGTAAAGTGGAGCAATTTAGGGAAGAAGTGGCGCCCTCACCGACACCTTGATATAGCAGCTATTGAAAAAGCAGCCTTTGGGTCTCCGTCGACAATGGTCACCAAATTTATTTTACCATATATATATATATATATATAAGCGTGGGTGTGAGTGTGTAAGTATGATGAATATACGCACGCACATACAAATATGCAAAACATTATGCTTTATATATATATATATATATATATTGAAGTAAGCGAGTTTGAACTCCAGTCGCCCTATTGTGTTCGCTTTCAGACTCAAACTCATAAGAAAGCTACGAACCCTCTTACACCATCCAGCTATATGCTAAATAGTTCCATTATTGTTCTTCACCGAGGCATTAGATAACACACAAAGGTTGATGTGCCATTAAACAAGTATACCATGTGATACGTAAACGAATCTTTTTTTAATGGAGACATTCTGCTGATGCCGTAACCTTTATCTTTATTTTTACAGCTATTTTTTTCTTTTATACTTAAAGATAATTAAGGTGTATCTTAGTTTTTCTAGAACAATCACGTCCCATAGACATTTCATTCAAACATGGTCTGTGTGGTGAACACATAAATAATCCCATTACATTGAAACTCGATGTCATAATACATTTTTTGGAAAAACATTTAACGTTGCGATCATTCACAAAGGCTGAAATCTCGAAAAGGTTGTCTACATGAACAGGTTTTGGCTGGATCCCGGTGTCAAAATGAAAAAAGAAAAATACGTTGTTACAAAAAAATCACATCTGATCCTAATTTAACAAGTTCCTTTTGGATCGGTCTCATCCACATTTGTATGGTGATAATTGCTCTGTCCATGGTGGAAAGATTCATTCTATTATAAATCCTCACCCACTCGAATTTATAGAGTATTAAACTTGTAATTACAAAGAATTAATTTGTTGATCCTCTAAAGAGACCCAAGATATTTGTTTTACAGCTATCAAATTTGTTTTTCATACTTATAAGACGCATTGTTTTGACATAAAAATTGTTCCTCCGAAGAAATAAAAGATAATATCGAGAGGATATTTAATCCGTAGTCAACACACCTTGACGATGATGATGATGATGATGATCTCAAATTGTAAATAATGATTAGCGGGAAACCATTTTCCTGCCATTTTACAAAATTTAAATTTCTGGTAAATAACAGAAGATATTTACTAAATGATTTGTATTTGTTCTTCTAAAATAATTCTTAATACTTAATTAAACGTTATAAATAAGGACTATAAGTATTTTTTAATTGAAGATGTAAAATAATAATGGGAAATTATTGCTTTGTTTGGACTAATAATTCGATAATAAATTGCTTTTTTTTTCTCTCAATAATATTTCAGGTGGGGTGTTTTTTTTCTCAGTGTAAACATTGATTTTTTCCTTTTTTCTGTTTTTTTTTTTTTCTCTCTTCTGGACCAGCACGTTCATGTAAACTTGTATTGAGCTTCAAGTAAATCTATTCGATAAAGAAAAATGACCAGAATGAAAAAAAGCTTTTTTTACTTTTTTCTCTTCTTTCTCAATCTTCATCAATCTCTCAGTTACTCTCTCTCTCTATCTCTCTCTCTCTATATATATATATATACGTAATGCATTCAATAAGTTTCTTGTACAGGCATTTGAAATTGTCGTAGACTCTGGAAAGTTTACTATGTTGTTGCTATACATCTTATGAGATGACTGATCAATTTTTATGATTTCAGGTTCAAATGAACTGCTACAGCAGCAATTGGAATACACCCTACTAAAATCCGATTGTCACAGCTGGTGAACTTCAAAAATGCAATCTGGACGTGAGGACACATTAGAAGAACGATAGGCAATAGAATTATGTTTTAAACTTGGAAAAAATGCCACAGAAACGTAGGGAATGCTTCAGACTGCTTTTCGACCATCTTGCATGAATTAAGCATCGGTTTTTGAGTGGCATAAGAGATCCAAGGAAGGCAGGGAGTCTGTAAGGGATGATGAGAGGTGTGGGAAAAGTAAGGAAGTCAATACCCCAGAGTTGATTGGCCAAAGACTTAGGGTTAGGGTTACTATGTTGAGGTTTTAAGGGAGTTCAGGAAGAGATTCCGTCAGAAGAGGCCAACACTCTTCAAATCGGGTCAGTGGCATTTCCACCAGGACAATGCACCAGTCCACAACTCCATCCTTGTCATTAACTATTCGACCAAGATGGGCATCAAGACAGTTCCTCACCGTCCCTATAGTCCAGACCCTTCTCCCTGTGACTTTTGGTTATTCCCTAAGCTCAGAGGCTGTCGTTATGAGACAATTGAGGAGATGAAAGAGGCAATGACGTGCTCACACAAAAGACATCCATGGGGCCTTCCAGGAGTTGTTGGAACGGTCAAACAAGTGCATTGCAACCGGAGGAGATTACTTCGAAGGGGAATAGAGTTTCATGTGTGTACTATCAATAAAAGATCCTATACTAAAAAGTCAGGAAACTTATTTCATGATCCTTGTATACATATATATTTAGACGGCAAGTTAGGCCTCACGTTACTGTAGCAATTAGATATTTCTTAACTGTATAGGTTTGACCAGATTTCGAGACCGATATAAATATATATATATATATATATATATTCCTTTCTTCATTTTACATATCAGCCTCTTTTTTGCCTACTCTCATTTTTAGTCCATCATTTGATTTAATATGTTGCTATGTGTACCAATGTCTTTTCTTTACAATTAGATTTTCTCCTTCTCATTACATAATTTTTTAATATATATATATATATATATATATATATATATATATATATATATATATATATACTCTCCAATTATAGATATAATTAATTCATATATGCTGATGGACGAATATATATATATATATATATATATATATATTCTCCCACCTGAATGTATGAAATATCTATATTTATAGTTATATGTATATTGTAATACGACCAACGAGAGTAAAGTAGATATCTCAAAATGAATATCCGCTTATTATTTCAAAATTTGTCCGAAGATTTTTATCATTTTATACACTTTTGTTCAACACTTTAATCTCAGGAATGGAGTAGCACCCTCCCCTACACCATGGTGTAGTAGCTATTCAAAAGGAAGCCTTCTGGTCACCCTTAACTACAGTCGTTAACTTAGCTTGCTTTTTCTACATTCGTTTCCGATTTTATGTCTTCATAAGAAGAATAAGTTAAGTTTACTGTGTTCGTTTTATATTGAAGATTGTTTTTATAGGTAGTTGGATTCGGTTAATTTCATGTCTTGTGCCCGTGAATTTTTATATATAATCTATAGTATATACTCTAGAGTATATATAAATATTCCTTCTTTGTGTTTACACATGTAAGCATGTGCGTACAATATTATATACATACACTAGAGAGGTAGTTGATAGGTTCCAGTTTTTAATTTCGATGTTTGTGTCTGTGAATGTCGGTTTGTGGATAAACGATGAAAATCCTCAGGTCTATGTAAATGCTTTTTTCGTAATATATATATATATATATATATATATATATATATATATGGGGGTGTACTCTGTGTGTGTTTACAAGTATGTATGTACATGTACTAATTTACATATACAGTCGTACGCATATTTTCAAGGCACTGGTTTGATTTTTGTCCTATTTCTCTCTCTTTCTCTAGCTGGTTTTAATGAGTATGAAAAGGCATTTGACCCCATTACTAGGTGTATTTTTAACCGAGTTTCTGTGTGTATGTGCGTGTTCGTGTGTGTGTGTGTGTGTGTGTGTGTGTGTGTGTGTGGTTACGCTCTGTTTAATGTTGTTTCAAATCTATGAAGTTTTTTTTTGTCTTACTTGTAATCATGAATAGTCATCAGCTTGGTATATTGCCAATATTTTAAAGTATTCTTTGCTACATTCACAAATGTGTTTAAAGTAATTTAATGTAGCTTTTATGTAAAGAGACTCCTACATTCAGTTATTGAGAGCAGCCAATGTATATCTTTTTTCATTTACTTGATTAGTTTTAGAAATGCAGATTAAATTTCTATTTATTGTGAATATTGTTTTCGGTTTTCGAACGTCGTAGAATTTGACTGGTGTTTGTTCAGTCAGTTGGTGTGGCATCATGGGACTGTTTACACTAGGTCTATATTTGAGGCCACTGGAGTTTGAAATTCCAATGAATTCTGATTTTTTTGATTCTACAACTATTTCTATAATCTCGAAATTGATGTTTTTGCTAATCCGTAACAATTGGCCGTATTTGGAACGTAGTTAGTTAGGGAATCCCTATGTTTTGAATTTTTTTTCATTTTGTATTGAGTAGATTTTTTAAAAAATTTTGAAATGATATCTTTGTCTGTGTTTACATTAATAAGTTTTTAGTTGGGTTCATCACGAAATATTTCCTGGGTTTTTGTGCTGTAATATATTTTTAAAGGAACGATGTGTATCCTTTTTTCTGATTCTTTTTAAAATATGTCGTTGTTTTCCTGTATATTTTTAAGACTTGTATTTGTTTGGGTGAGAGGTAGTTTTTTTCTTTTAAAGTAATGTTCCAGAGCTTTTCGGAGAAGTATTTAATTCAAGGTAATTTCATTTGCCTGGAAAGAAGTATTTTATTTTATTTGTTATGGAATTTATCAATCAATCTAAATTGCTTTTGGGAATGGAGCAAAAATTTAGACATAGTTTTAATAAATCAATCTGTTTTTTGTCTAATTTATATCCTGATAGACTTATCTTGTCGGTTTTGTTTAGTATATTACTTAGACTGGTCTTTTTCTTCGGCTTGTGTTGTCAATAAAATTTTTTTTATTTTGTGATGTTATTTCTAGGATAGTTTGAGTTGCCTATAAAAAGGGCTCTTACCGTTTTGTTGTTATTTCTAGAGTAGTCCGGGTGGCTCCTTCTCCCTTTAAGGCATGCATTATTGTGGATATTATTTAACCTATTCTGCCTTTTTGGTATGTATGCTGGTTGGGCCAATTTTTGCTATGTGATGGTATGTACAGCGATTGTTTGTTAATTTGCCTTAAATATGTTTTTTTTACCAATTGATTGTTGTTTTTAGATAGGCAATTTTTTTGTGTGTAATGGTATGTATGACAATTTTTTTTCTTTGAATAGGTTGGTATGTGTGTTTTTGTTCCTGTTTTAATAATTTCATCAGTTGTGTGGAAATGTAGGAGTGTGTTTGTGTGTGTATTTTGCTAATTTTTTTCTATTGTATTGTTTTATTTATGGGTGATAATAGTGTGTGTGGTTATTTTTCTGTGAAGTGTGTTAAGTTCGTTTTGTAATGTGTATGTGTAAGTTTTTTATGTGTTTTTTCTATATTTTAGTGTTTTATACTTTCTCCGTATTTTTTTTCTTTCTTGTTTTCTTTAGAGAAAGGGATTTCTCCACTATCTACTTTTTCAAGTTTTTTTGTCTAAGACTTTTTGGATTTTCCTCCTACTTTATGCATTATTCTCAAAGTTCCGATCGGCATTGTTGTGTTATTGTGAGGCAAAGTTCTTTGATTCCAGTTAATAGTTTCTGCTCTTCTTCCAGGTTCGTTGTCGTGTAATGTTTGCTCTATCTCCCAGTAATTCTACATAAGCTTTTAATTTTATAATGTTTGATAACTTTTATATATATTTTCTTTATTCCTTTTTGTATTGTGGAGTAAGTTCTCGAATTTCTTTTTATAGAAAGATTTCATCCATTTGCACAAAATCTTTGTAAATTATGCATGTTTCTATGTTCTGATAGTGTTAAAGAATGCTATCTTCCTTTGATTTAACAGGTTTCCTCACATTTTAAGTTTTCATTTTTTGTTTTGTAGACTTCCTCTTGTATGTGGATTTTCCCTGTGTTCTGAAGATATCCATAATGTATTTCAAAATACACAAGGGATTTCGCATCATTTTGGCTGGAATATTTTTGTGGGTCAGAAATTGTGATTATTTTTTGTTTTGTTTTTATTTCCTCTTCGGGAAACCTATTTTTCTCGTTTGCTTTTAGAATGTTTTAAGTATTTTTTTCATAATATGTTTTCCTTAAAGGGTATTCTTCCGTTGTAGTGGCTATATAAATGATTGTTTTCGGTACAACGAGAAAAGTAAGTACATTCAAATGAACTGATCTGCAAAGGATATCAGATTTGGAACTTAGAGTTTTATTATTTTATATATTTTTGCACTACACTTGTTTTTGATTTTACGTCTGTTATATATATATATATATATATATATATATATATATATATATATATATATATATATATATATAGTCAAGAAATGCGTTCAAATCGATTAATCTCTTACGGTTAATTATTTAAATTAAAAGTTTCGTTCTAGACAAAACTATTTTAATCTTTTCAGAAAACAATATTAAGATAACATAAAAAATCATTGTGAGATGAAGAGAATGGCTACAAACAATTATTTTTCTTAGAAATTCAAGGATATAAGACAATATTTAGAAATTTTGTCTCTCTCACTTTTAAATAAAACAATACTTTATCAGTTTTAAAAATCGTTCGGCAGTCATCATCACCATCATCAGCCCAAACAGCGTAGCTATGAATTTATGTAAGACAAATAGATAGATTTCTTGTCCACACAGGTTGTGTAATGGTTAGCAAATTGAATAAGCAGACAATCATTAGTGAGTTCGAATCTTCTGACTGGCCTTGTGCCACAGCTCAGTTTTATCAATAACAATCGGTGTACGTGTGTATGTGTGTGTGCACGCACGCATTAGAGTATAAAAGCGATAGAATCTGTTTCGCAATTATATTTATATTACAGCAGTGTATGTGTGGCAAAATCTCACTTGGTGGGTTTGTAGCAGACCAAATGCGGTATAATTCGGAGAATGCTCAATATCTGTGATAGAGCTGTTATATAATAATAATCATCATCATCATCATGTCGTGCCGCCAGCACGGATATCCCTGACCCTCTCTCGCCACTTCTCCCTATAATTCATCGCCTCCGGCAGGTCTTCAGGGTTACATCCTGTGTCCTCACATAGTTGCTGTATGTAAGTTCGAGCTGGTCGTCCTGCTTTTTCACGGCCATATGTGGGGGTCCATAGGAGTACATCACTTATGAACTCGTCCTTGCTTCTCCAGCAGTTTCCCGCGTATCTGGTTCGTCTAACTTGTATAGTTTTCGTGACGGGGGGCAAGTGTCCGTATAGTTGGTGTCTAGTGGGGTGTTGTCGCCAGGACTTGTTCAATACTGCTCTTAGCATTCTTGTGTAATTTCCGTCTAGTTTCTTCTCCAGCCGTTTAGTTAGCGTCCATGTAGTGCATCCATATTAGCAGTATCGACACAACCGCTGCCTGGAAGAAACTGCGTTTCATTTTATCGGTTAGGTCTGATTTCCATATGATCGAGAGCCTATCGATAGCCGTCCATGCCTTCGTCAGTCGTGTGTCGATGTCGACGGAGCCTCTTTGAAACTAGTAGACAAATTCACCTACATAGAAAGTAGCGTCTCATATAAAAATAGATGAATATATATTAGTTTTAATATATATATTAAATAGCATGGATAAAACTAGAGGTCGGAGACAAGCATCCATGGTATTAAATATATTTACAAACTAATATATATATATATATATATATTGAGAGAGAGAGAGAGAAAGAATTCAGATGTTTCGTCCGAGCAAATTGAAATAGAGTCGAACTTCACTTCGGACCTTTAGATAGATAATTTTACAAGTTATACGATTATTTAAACTGTCACCTTATAGTGTTTCTCAAATAAAATATACGGAATTATTCCTTTGAAAATGTCTTAAACACTTAAAAATAAAAAATAAAAACCTTAGTTTTTTATTTACATTTAACTTTTGCTTGGATAATTATATATATATATATATATATATATATATATATATATATATATATATATTGTCATCCTCAGAAAAACAGTTTTGTTGTATTAGAACTAGTCAGTTAGGTTTCAAATTGGGATTGAAACTCAGACGACCTTACGCATGACGATGAAAATAACCTTTTCTCCCACTTTTTAGATCTCAAGCACACTTTTAATTTTTTCTAAGCTAATCTAATCAAACCCATACATTGCAAAAAATCCTACAGTCATTAGGATTTGCTGTCATAAACCACATAAAACAACTTCCAAGTTTCTATCAGATTTCATCCTACCTGGCGGACATTATACTACACGAAAATAATATCAAAACAGGGTAAAAATAAAAATAAAAACCCTTGCAAAAAGTTCAACCAAAAATGTTAACAAACTTCGACATTTTTCACTCTATACTACCATAGTATTGAGGATTGTTTCCTTTTGTTCTGAGACCGAAACTTACCTTCATCATGGACTCTTCCAGCGCTATATTACTAGCGTAGTAATATCCTAATACGGTAGCAGTAGTACAAGAATACTAGAAGTACGACTACCAATATTGGACGTTATCCTTTGTAACTTTTGTGAATATATAATTTTTACCACAAAACCATGTTTCTCTTCTGTGTAACGACTTTGGGTCCATATCAGTGGCGACGTACGGTTTCGAGAAACGCACTCAAACCGAAAGCCTTACCAGTCTCGCATCAATAGTGACAGAAAGATTCGAGAATTTCGTCCTCACCACATCAGAGGACCCGCTCAAACACACAACAGTGTCGAACGAGAAACTAAGCTGGCATCATTACACCAGCAACACATACAAAAATATTCCGCTTACCAATGTCAGTGACGAACTAGCTATTCGACACCAACGGAATATTTAACATTATTAAAATATGTCCAAACAATATAACAGTCAACCAAGTATCGAGAACGATTTCTTACACGAAAAAAAAGGCCAGTTTGTTCATAAAACAAATTGACAAACTCAAGCTTTTTGGAAAAAACTATTCAGCGAGGCGACTTTTTTTTATTTTAAGAAAGTTCTCATACAACAAAAGAGAAAAAATCTCAAGAATTTTTATTTACTTCGGTCAGAAGGATAATTTTTCTTCTCCCCTCCCCACATTTCTAAAAAAAAATTGTCTACAATTACAAAAATTCCCCAGCAAAGAACAGAAAAAAACCCAGCTTACTTGCAAAAACTTATGCAGATGAACCTGTTGGACGCCCACCAATGAATAATTTTTCTTTATTTTATTCCTTACTAAAACTTTTTGGGCTAAGAAAAAAATATTAATAAGTGTGCAAGAAATTTATATGACCAAATTTAACGGAACAACGGTATTTTGAAAGAAGCTAAACCAGTAAGTAGTTCAATTAACGAATTGTCTGTCTATTCTTTTTTCTGCAAAAAAATCTTTCTAGATTCTTATGTACCTCCCCGTAGACGGGATTTTCAAAGCAAAAGTAATTGCTGTAATTTTTTGCCTCGTTCATCCCCTTTAGGCTGCATATTATTAAATTTTATTAAACATGGAAGAATTCAAAAAAAACTATCGTTCAATTGCTAAAGGCTAACATGGATCAACAATAAAAATTCGAAGAAAGACAGAAAAAATTGGTTATGGATTTACATAAACAACAATTAGAATTCCAACAATTTACACTGCAGAAAACTGAAGTACAGCAAAAACAACTTGAAGAATTACTCGTAAATTCATTAAATGGCTTTAAAAAAAAACTATGAAAAAGACACGATATTTTCCCAGAGTACAATCTATAACTCGATTGATACATTCAAATACGTACCAGAGAACGACAAAATGTTCGAGGCCTTTTACAGGCGCTATGAAGATATTTTCAACGTAGACTGTGAACAATGACAGAGTAAAAAAAAAGGTACGTCTACTATTAAGAAGACTGGGAATAACCGAACATAATAGGTTCGTAGACTTCATATAACCCAAGAAAACCACAGACTTGGATTTTTCAGAGACTATTAAGCGACTCTGAAAACTATTCGGGCCTAACACAACCTTGTTCCCAAACGTTAGGAATGCCTGAACACAGTCAAGGACAACCAGCAAGATTTCCTTACGTTTGCAGCATTGGTGAAGAAACTCTGTAATGACTTCAAACTAGCCAAGCTGACTGCCGATGATTTGAAGTGCTAAATATTTGCACAGGTTCTAGTATCAGCAGAAGACGCCGAAGTCAGACGGCGGGTACTGACCAAGCTTGAAAACGGACAAGGATTGACTCTCCAAAAGTTAGCAGAGGACTGTCAAAGAGTAACTTCTGTCAAGTGTGACTCAAAAACGATCGAGGAATCAGGTGTGGGTCAGATTAGAAAAATCCGAAGCAAGTCAACCGCCTTTTCTCCCCCAAAAGACAAAAAGCAAATCTCATGTTTTAAACCCCGCAATAAACAAAACGCAAATAAGTTAAAGAAACCACCTGGACTATGTTACTATTGTAGTAAATGGCATTGGATGAAATTCTATCCAGTCAAGAAGAAAAAATATTGCAAAAATTGCAATAAAAATGGTCATAACTTATTTCAGTGCTGGTACGCCAACATAACGAGAAAACCCAAGAGTAAAATGAGGCAAGCTTGACAAATTCCAGCTTGACCCGGTTTCTGATATCTCAATCATCAATTGGCGTACTTAGTGAAAATTAAACAAGCCTGCGAAGAGTCGATTGACGCAATATTCGATCTTTTCGATCTCAACACGTCTCAAGTCGCTGGAAGTACAACGCACGGGAAGAAAAAGAAAATTTACGCAACCACTTGACGTAAACCCCAATCTCCCTCTCTCTCTCTCTCTCTCTCTCTCTCTCTCTCTCTCTCCATTTCTCCCTTCACTTGCCTATTATCTTTAAACCCTTTCCATCCCATTTTTATACCTTTATTTTTTCCGTTATCTTATTTATTTCCTTATTTGCTTAAATGTAGAAAAACTAAAAAAAAACAAAAACTGTTTAGTTTGAAGAAGTTTTTGGAATAAAAGAATGAAATATAACGACTACAACTGATTAATCCACCTTTCCACTTATTTTTAATTATATATATATAAACAAAACTGATGAGACAAATAGGAATATTACTTTTATGCTTGTATGTAGCTTTTTAATAGTTTTCAACTTATTTCACTCTAAAGTCATCGTTAGGTATGAAAGATTTTTGTAAAAGAGAGGAAGCATCTCTCAGAAAGTTTTAGTGTTTCGTTCATTTACATTAAGAATATACTTTGAATGTTTTTTTTTATGGAGTTGATATGCAATATGAAAAATTATGTAGAATGTACTGTAGATGTAGCAAAACGATTAGTCTGAAGAATATATATATATTGTATACTTAGGCAGCAAATCATTCTCTCGTCGTCTAATCTACCACTTTTTCGACATAAGTGCCATCAAACATAATGAGAAAGCATTACAAAGAAAAATCCTTGAATTAATAACTATAAAAACTTTTTAAAAATATAAATGAAATAGTATTAACCACAAGTATAAATATATTTAACGTATTCAATAACTAACCACCCATCATAGCAGAATGAACTAAACCCATCAT